>OZ007588.1:202158824-202652436 GCA_963931845.1 Maratus michaelseni
ATTTCAATATTTATAACTGACATGAAAGAAAAGCCTACAAAAGTAAATCTTCGCTCAGCAGAGCGACGAGAGAAGGCTTAACTCGTTCTTATCATATTGCCGACTGAACCTGTATCACTGAACGCCATATTTCTCCAGCATAGAGCACTGTGTTGGTGGTTGAAAGAACTAAAAATGTTTTCTGTGAGGGTCCACACCAAGACTGGTTACATGACTTTGATCAACTTTTAAAGTATGTAAATCGCTCAATACATTTAAAATGTGATCAGTTCTTGTAAATGGAGACTATTTACGTCATTTAAGACAATAAACAGTTATAATGAAATATTGTGAAATTGCATAGGTATCGTCTTAGGAAGTTATCCGCCGAGTACACGGTCATTAGTTTAATGCTATTTTAGCAAATGTTTATTAAACACCATGAAGAAAACACACATATATTTACAGTGCACAAACGTAGCTACTATATGAAATATTTTAGAGAAAAAAACTTGAAGATTTCATTATTTGCAATGCCTGGAGAGGCCAGTACGTGAAATCGGCCACTTTTGTATAATTGCCTATCTAATAATGCGGATATTAAGGACGAACTCGCAAAAACAAGTTTCGTGAACTAACAGTTTAAATATACACATCTATCAATATCGTCAGCGTGTCAGAATGTTTTAAAATGCAAATTACAAAAGTATTAGAGGCAAGAAGGACCTCATAAGAGATTGCATCGTTTATCATAACCTCTTCTTTGCTATTAGTACAGCAAAACAAAAATCTGAAAATAAATTAATCCTTTTTTCTTATTTTGCATTACTCCACACTGCAGTTTCATAAATAAAAACATCCAGAGATAATATATTCCGTTAATTGCTAAAAGGTGTTAAATCAGATAGTAAAAAAAACTGTAAAAATTGTAACACGTGAAAATTCAATATGTAATGATACAGCATCATTTAACTTATCAAAATTATAGGTTGAGCCATGGTTATGAATACGGAAATAAGCCTCAAACTAAAAATAAAATAAAATAACGGGAGTAATCTGAGAGAGAATGTAAAATATACGTAAATGATGGCGTTTCAGATTGTTGCACTATAGGTCGCGCATCTGTAGAGTTACATATTTTCTCTTGAAAATGGTTTCGGTAAAACCTAAACGTGTAGCGAGTTTGTATATAAAACTTTTTACTGTGTCATTTACAACATTTTACCAATTAACGAAGTACATAAATGCTGGCTCTTTATTCGAAATTCAGTTTGAAATAAATGGAACGAAAAATGAAACATATGTATAATGACTCACTTTAAAATGAGTCATGAAGAAAGCAGTTAATAACAAGCCTTATTCTAGCATTAATTTTACATTTCAAAGCTTCGAAACGACCATGGAGACCATTGTATACACAAGCATAACTTGTCAGCCTCAACTTTAAATCATGAAAAATATTCCTATTTCCTAAAAACGCCATAAATAGGAGGAAACAGTTTACTCTCTGAATTTAGCGTGACACATATGACATAGAAAGTTCTGTTTTGGCTCGTAAATTATCTTCCTTTTTCTACTTTTGTTCTTGAAACATTATTTTTCATTTTCTCACGCTCTTAAAAGTAAGCTGCATGGTTATTAAAGCTGTTAAACGTTAAAAACTTTTTTTTTCTGAAGCTTTTTTTTTTTTTTTTTTTTTTGTTAATATTAAAATAGTTTTTAGTGTTATAAATCGTTTGCAGTAGAATTTGTAATATTGAATTTAAAGTAGCTATTTTTGAACACTTTTCAACATAATTGAAAAGTGTTTATGAACATGGTTTGTCTGTCCGTCTATTTGCCTATGCTCTAACTCGTGTTCATATCGCGGATTGCCATGTAATTTGATATGTGTTAATGGGATGTACTATGGTATGTTTGGTATTGAAAATGAAATGTAACATTTATAGTTCGTTTACAAGGACAATCAAAAGATTTCCGTTATATTTTAGCCTATGAGGAAAAATCGTCTGCAATATAATTTAATGGGGTTACACTATTTCAAACATATTGGCATTGATATAAGTCATTGAGGTGGACTAGCAGGCGCTTGCTGTAGAATATGGTCAGAATAGCAATTATCTTTTATTTAAAGGGTTATAAAAAAGCATTCTCTTACAGCGCTTTACTTTACTGCTCGAGAGGGATTGCTCAGTCTAGAAAACCAAGTTTGTAGAGGATAAAGGTCTCTCCTAGTTCCCTTTATTGAAGTCTAAAAGAAAAAATAATAATCCGCAGCTCAGCCCACCGATAAGCACGACAGAAGGCGGTATGGTTAACAAGAGATAAATGAATATATAAATATAACGAAAACAATATTTGTAAAAAAGACAATAGTACAAAATAATATCACTTTCGGAGAATACAAAGTTCAATCCTGACAGTGGGCAGTGAATAAGGGGTAACCCGAGTTTATGTCTCATTATTGTATTAAGATAGAAAGGTCACATAAAGATGTTTTTAAGCTTTGAGAGCAAAGACGAACGCGAACCAGCGAACCGTCTGTAAAATATAAGGACGGCGAATATGCCAGCGAACTGTTAAAGGACAATTATAAAATTAATGAGCAAGAGCAACATAATCACACTTACAAACAGAAAAGGTGACTCTTTTGAACGTAGAGAGGTAGGCCCCAAAGAGACAATGACAGGTAAGGACAGCTGTAGTGTAGGGAGTGAGCAGGAGAAAATCCAAAGATACCACTGGGACCAGATCATAGGTATATCTACCTTTTCTCCTAGTAGTCAAAGTGATCCTGCCACTGTTTCATAAAATGAGCGCGAATATGTCTTTTGATGTGTGCGTGCGGTACTGGAAGTGATAAATCAATTGATGATCGAGAAGATGCCACTCTTTCCCAACATATCCGCCGTTTCATTGCCCAGGATACCTCTATGAGCTAAAAAGTGGCCTAAACAGGTTTTACAGAGATTATTTTGAGAAATGATTTAATCTGATTAACTTGAGGATTTGTTGATGTAAATGCATAGATTGCCTGCAGCCTGAAATGATATCGCTAAAAATTGGAGTTTAAAAATTATGTTTGTTCAGATATCCACTCTAATGATATAAAGATGGCAAAGAGTTCTGCTTGGAAAATAGAACTATTGTCAACCAGCCTACAGGCCCACGGGTGATTCACTTCAATAATAACAAAAAGCTGCGCCTATATGGGTATTAGTGCGTGAGTCACAGGTGAAAAACAAATTTTGAGTGGGAGAATAAGAATTTAAAGTCGAATTTACTTGGAGGTGGGAAGTCTCCTCTGCCGGATGAATCTGACAGCAAGGAATCTTATGTTGAATTGTCATTTTTGGAAAGCATTGTTACGAGATAGCTTCATTCTCCAAATGGAGTATGCTACATTTAGTGAAATCATAATTAATGGTAATGAAATTGGATGAAATACCTATGGTAAAAAAAACCTTATATAGTCTTTCCAAAATTAAAGAAATCTATATTTAAAGTATTTTAATAAATATATTTTCCCTTTTCTGCATTATCGCATTTTATATATATTCTCGGCACTTAAACAAGCGCCTATTTCCTTCTTCTCTCAACGAAAAGTGTTGCAGTCAAAAATCAAATGTATTTGTATCAATTTATCGTAACGTATTTTTAATTTCCCTGCCAGTATCACTGTAAAAAAAACACAATGTATAAAAGCTGTCTCTCATGGTCATATTTTGGCTTCCCAAAGAGTGCCAGATGCGCTATTGACATTGTCGTCAACACATGCATTCTTGTAAAAATGCCTTTCCAATGGTTCCCAAAACACAGAACCGTAAAAAATTCTGAATCATTTTCTTTTTAGCCAAAATGTGCTCTATGCCAAATATATCACCCGTCCCTGTCGTCTATTACGAAATTTAATATGCGGTTATTCTAAACGGTTTTGGCAACCCGTGCAAAAATTCACGCCTCTTTACTCAAAAATGCAAATCGTTGGCGAGATTTGTAACTGTGATTATCTCTCATTTTACTTCTCACTTCTCCTCACTCGTTCAACCACTTAACTGCTAACTTAGCGTGTACAACGCGGCACCGGGTCCACCCATAAGAAAATTCCGCGAGAAACTGTTATCTTTTCCTTGTTTCCTGAAATAAGTTATTGCTACGATCTACCTTTTAATGCTGTCACTCTGTATACCAACTGTATTCTACTACTGTAATTGTGGATAGACGCAGAAACTGCTCATAATAAAGATATTGATGTTTCCAAAAATGCTGAACATTCCATATGTGTGCTGAGTCCAATACTTCGGAGTTTATTTCCAGGATGTCGGAATTATGTTATTGCGTGCCGCATCATATTTGTACCGGATCATGTACCAATACCTTTTTCTGAATACTAAATTATCTCCAATTCGCTACGAAGGTTTTCCAGCCACTGACCAAAAAAAAAACTTTGCCATAATACCTGTTAACATATTGAGAGTATCACTGGAAATGCTTCTATAACCCTTTGAAATTTGCAAAATAAATATCCTTCGTAAAAAAAAATAATTTATTAAGAGCTTCTTTTGTAAGATTACCCCCCCCCACACACACACACACAAGCAACTGTCCTATAGGTGATAATTTTTTCTACAATAGTGGGTACAAATTTTTAGCATATGGTTTTTTATACTCCAAGATTTAGTGAATGATTTTCTTAAATTACGATAAATTTTATCAGTTTGTGTTTAAGGTAATTAATGGCAGAAAACCAGTTCCAGTGTTGATCTATCGTTAAGCCTAAAAGTTTAAGTTTAGATATATGATAAACGCTAGTGCCATTTATTTTGATGGTGGGTTTTTTTAAAAAAATTTATACGGCTTTGCAAATGTAAGGGCTTGGGATTTATTAGTTGAAAGTTGAAGATCCAATGATTCTAACAGACGACAGAAAGTAGGAAGAGCCGAAGCAGCCTCCAACTCCAAATCCAAACGCCGAAAATGGAGAAAATAAAGTCATCTACAAACGCAAAAAACAAGTACCCAAGTTTTCACATTTTAAAAGAATGACGTTAGCGATGAGAGCCAAAGAATTGGCCCCCAGTAGGAACCTTGAGGCCAATTCTTTTTCTGTCGGTAGGGATTCCCGCACCCCAATTAAAAAGAATGCTTTTTGTCAGAGAGATAAGAAATAATGATTCCAGCAATATTTCCGGGAAAATAAAGAAAGCTAAGTTGACGAAGAATGTCCCTCTATTCAACATTATCGAAAGGCCTAGAATATCAAAGGAGATTAGAGAAGTGTATTTTCCTTCTTTAATTTCAAAAACGCAAGAAGACTAGATTTCAGAAAAACCTTTGCCGCATGATTTGCCCTCTCTGAATCCAAATTGTCTATTATGCGTTTCCAAACTGAAATAAACTTTTACATACTATCTCCTATATATATATATATATATAAACCTACAATCATATAAAGTGCTGCACAAAAGAATTCAGATTCTTTTCCAACTGTAGATGGTAATTTCTGAAATCGGGTTTTGTAATATATCCATTTTTTTTTTTTTTTTTACATGGATATATATCATGTTTTCCTTTATTAAACTCGGAAGTTTTGTTACAGTATTCTGAATGTTTTGGGAAATGTTTCATTATCTATACTTGGCGCATTATATTTTCTTACTTGTTGTTTAAAGCATTTCGGCTATATTTTAATTTTCGTTTTAAATTTAATGTCGAATTGTTTAGTTGTTGTATATCTAGAGCACTGCGTTGTATTAAATGGCTTCAATATAATCTAATTTAAAACACTAAGCATAAAAAAATATTGCATTTCATCTTATAAAAACATAGAAATATAAATAAGGTTTAATGATACGTTTTCTTTTTTTTTCTTTTAGAAATAAACATTTTATTTATGTAGATACTCAAAAATAGAAACTAAATATTATCAGGTAAATATGGGCGCTTTTATTAATCACATTCTGCTCTATACCATATCTGTCACAATGCTTCGATTACGTAAATTGTACTTTGCGTCACTTATTACGAACGATAAAACTCAAGTTATTTTATTAAAAATATGAAAAAAAAATTATTTTATATTTTTCCCATATTACACCATTTAGATAATATGAAATGTCCCTTTTATTGTCCGTATATATATACAGTGTAATAAAAGTATTGTAATCATGATAAAAACACGATTATGGAAATATTGATATGTTTTTACTTTTTGAGGTTCCCTGAATCCGTTTTCGTTATTTTTGCAGTAATTCCATATGTATGTGTGTATATTAAAATTGCATTACGTTTTCAGGTCCTCAGAGTTTGATTTTAGTAGTTCGTCGATGATGGTGGCATGTATGTGTGTGTGAGATTGAACATGATAACAGCTAAATTATGCTTTTGATTTCGAACCCATTTGGTGAATATGCTACAGGTCACTGACACCTATACTGTATTCGTTTACGAAAAATAGGCCGACGCATTTGATATCTAAATCTTTTTTCAACAATTTTTCAACCATTATATGACGATATCTGACACACATTTTTTTTTCTTATATCTCAGTGCAATTATTTTTATTGCTCACGTTCATCTTATGTTGATACAACAACTACGTTTCACCAGAACGTGACGTAATTTAGTGAAATATTTTTTTTCTTGTTTTATAGTGACGTTCGAAATGAAAATTTATTAAAAATTGCGCTATTAAAAGATGTTTTAAGCTTTATGAATGAAAATGCACTTTTTCTTAAAACATGAGGTCATTTTCACCAGTGGAAATGTTCCATCTATGAAACATTGGGATGTAATATTTCATTTATTGTTATATTACTACAGTAAAACCTCCATAATAACCACTCCCGAATAGCGGACACGTCAATTTAGCAGACACTTTTTCAATTCCCAACACATATACTATTTGTATGTTTATACCTCTGAAAAACGTACTCCCCCCCTCCCAAATAGCAGACAAATTCCGCGATCATGAGCTGTCTGCTATTCAGAATTTTTACTGTAAATATTTGTGCGAACATTATTCTGTAAAGTACTCGGAAGTCGAATAAAGTCACTCCAAATTATTTCCTTAAAGAGAAAATAATTATGCATTAAAGAGGGATACCTAATTCCTTATTATTTACTGGAATTTAAATTTCAAACTTAATAGTCTACGCTAGTCACGCGAAGAAACGCTCAAGCTAATGTTAAGTCTATGGAAAGGTTCTTGCGCGATTTCTCGCTCGCATTTCAATATTTTTAAGTGATTTTTTTTTTTTTTGCATAGGATAGCTGAGGTCGATCTCTAACGTTGTTAGTTTTTAATTTTTTGATTTTGGTTACAGTTTTTTTTATAAGCGGACATTTTTAATTTTGGAACCGTTTGGAACCGGTTCTGAAAGCGAAAGTACCCTTATATAAAAAAAACTGGAACCAAAATCGAAAAAGTAAAAACTAACAACGCTAGAGATCGATGTCAGCTATCCTATGCAAAAAAATCATTTAAAAATATTAAAATGCGAGCGAGAAAACGCGCAAGAACTTTCCCATAGACTTAACATTAGCTTGTGCGATTTTTCTCATGACTGATGTAGGTTCTTAAGGCAAATAAATGGAACGAAAGAAAAAGGCGTGAAAATTGTGATTCTCTTTAAAATGTGCCATGCACTATACAAAATGTAAATCAAACTGCGCAGTCGTTCAACCGTTTTTATAGAAAACGCTTACTCAACCTATAATTTATCTCTATTCTGACCATAATGTGGTCCTGTAACAGTTATCTACAAAAGCGGTTGAATGACTGGACAATTGTCGACAGTTTCATGCAAAGTGAAATAAGCAGTAAAGAACAAGCATTATTCTAGAATTTATTATGCATATCAAAACTTTAAAACGACCGTGGAGAATATTATAAATATAAACATAACTTGTCAGCCCCAACTTTAGATCATGAAAAATAATACTATTTCCTAAAAAGTTTCATAAAAAGGGGAGGAACATTCATTTTACTCTCTGAATGTTTTTATGACACGTATGAGATGGAAAATTATGTTTTAAATCATTAATTATCTTCTTTTTTCCGCTCTTGTTGTTGATAACATAATGTTTATTTTTTTTTCAAGTTCTTTACTGTAAGCTATAAGGATTTAAAAGTATTAAACTTATTAAAAACATTTTTCATTTTAAAGCTGTTTTCGTTAGTATTAAAATAGTTCTTACGGTTAAATGTCTGCTATAGTAGAATTTAATATTGCATATAAGACCACTTTAAAATACTTCAGATCTGTTTTAATGTTCTTGTTAACGTTAATGTCAAATTTCTTATAAAACTTGACGAGGAAGAATTAAAAAATTAAATTTATTCCTCTATTTGATCTATTATTTCAGAAAGATTAATGTAAATATCAGTAAGATAATAAACTGTTAATCTTTTCAGGACGGATGTTAAGTATACGTTTTTACATACATTGTATAAAATATCTGTTAACAGATTTTGTCCGTAAGTTAAAAATAAAAACAGATTATTTCCGTAAAATAAACAATTCTTTACGAGTTGATAGTTTTTTTCTGTAAACAGATTTTTATTCAATATAGGTTTCAAATTTTTTTTTTCTTGACTACCAGAATATTTTAGCCGTAATCTCTGTCTTTAATCGTACAATTCTTGGATTAAACTATGAGGTCTCCGACCCCGTTAATCGTAAACGCCCAAATATGCTATGTGAATTGATGATGAAGTCTGAGTTTTCCTCTCTCTTCAATTAAACTTAACCTCTTAGTCTTTTGTATTGTTATTTAACAAACATATATTTAGACTGCTTTAGTAGCGTTTATATTTTTTTAATTTAAATGTATGGTCTCTGTAAAGTGTCTTATTTATGAGATGGGTTCGACACTTCGGTGGGTTTACGTCTGTTTTTTTTTATTGTTTTTTTATTGTTTTTGTTTTAATTTAGTTGAATTTTTTTTCTTCATTTATCTTATATTTTTAATTTGTTAAACTTTTATTAAACTGCATAAAACTTTTCTTTTCTTTTATTCAATTTATAAACTTTTCTTTTTTACGTATTTCGTTACTACAATTTAAATATTTTCTTACGGCTCCCAATTATCATGCAAGTCGCTTACCTATATATTGGATGTAAAGATGCTCCACAACTAGATAATCCATGAAGATAAATAACTACATTGTTCCATTGGATTAAAATAGAACTAAAAGTACTATAGAAAATTGCTGGCATTAAATATTTAAATGCCTTTAATCGATGCCCGTCCTGAAGGGGTTTAAAATGCAATGTTACCACCGTCTTTTTATTTAATTCCAGGATTTCTGCAGAAACTTTTTTGTGTTGCGCTATTAGAACATTTGAACAAAAATTACCTCCTGGGTAGGTCTCTGCAATAATTGTAAGAAACATCTAAGAAGATTTTTTTCTGTGAAAAAGTGGTATTCAAAAATACGGACTGAGTGGGAGGACTGAAAAAAAATGGTAGTCTAAACAAAATGCACTCATTTTTTAAGAAAATGCTATTACATAACCATGTATGTAAGTATGTAGGTAATGTATTTGATATGGGGTATTCAGCATAAAAGTAAACAACAAATTAAAAAGTATTTATTAAACTTAATGACTCTGGAGTGTAAGTGAAACCTACAGAGAAGGCAGCTTTTTTCCCATCTTGTTTTACTTTAGTCTGCATCAGGGATTAAATTTCACCGGAGCCCGGCTCCGGTACTTCTCTGCTTTTAGTAAATATTTAAATATTGGTCGGAATTCACCGGAGCGCATAAATACTGGGCTCCTTAGCCCAGTGCAAGCGCTTCCGAAAACCCCATATTTTTGCATTATTTTCTATCAAAACACTATATGTGACATAATTATTTATCAATCCATAATTACTTATCGATACTTTTCAATTACCAAAACAACCGCAAGCTGTCGCGACAGCGGTGGGCAAGGCCATGGTCACCGAAAAATACCCTATTTTAATGAAAAAGCATTATAACCTGATTACAGAAGATAGTCGCCGTTCATGATATCATCATCATCTTTTTAAAACAGGATACATTACCATGTTTTAAGAATTTTGCAAATACATGCAATGTATGAAATATAAATATGCAGATTGGAGTGACGATGGAGGGAGGGGGGGTGGAGGGGCACGCTACGATTATTAGTACTGCAGAATATTAGGGCTCCGGTACTTTTTTTTGTTAGAAATTAAGCCCTGGTCTGCATTTTATTAAACTTTCTTATATTTGGATTTAAGTTTCAACCATAAACCAAACAAATGGAACGACAAAAAAAGAAGCATAAGAATCATGCTTCACTTTAAAATGTTTCATAAAGCAAGCAGTAAATTCTTAAAAACGACCAATATTAAAACGACCGTGGAGAATATTGTTCATGTAAACATGATTTGTCATCCTCAACTTTAAATTATGAAAAGTATTCATATTTCCTAAAAACACTAAAAACAATTTGGAAACATTTTACTCTCTGAATTTGGTCTGACACATATGACATAGAAAATTCTGTTTTCACTCATACTTTTCTTACTTATTTAGCTTTTGTAACTGAAAACATTATTTTTCATTTTCTTATGTTCTTAAAAGAAAGGTTTTAAAGCTAATCAGAGAGTAAAATTGGAAACATTTTACTCCTTGAATTTGGTGTGACACATATGACATGAAAAATGGCTTTCAGAGAGTAAAATTGGAAACCCTTTACTCCCTGAATTTGGTGCGACACATATGACATGAAGAATTCTGTTTTCACTAATGGATTATCTTACTGTTTCAGCTTTTGTAACTAAAAACATTATTTTTTAATTTTCTTATGTCCTTAAAAAAAAGGTTTTAAAGCTATAAAACTTATTAAAAAGATTTTTTTAACCTTTTTAAACTTTTTTCGTCAATATTAAAGTAAATCTTCCGGTTATAAATCTGCTATATTAGAATTTAATCTTACCTATGATGGAACTGTTTATTATTTAAAAGAATTCAGTTCTGTTTTAATGCTCCTATTAAAGGTAATGTCAAACTGGTTATAAAATTTAACGTGGAAGAATTATGATTTGCTACAAAATTGAATTCCTTTATCTCTTAGATCTGTCATTTTAAAATGCATAATAAAGTGCAGGTTTTGTTATTTTAATATTACATAAACACAATATGTTTATGCTTGGAAATTACTAAATATTAAACAACCTTGAAAAATGGCAATTTTAAAAAAAAAGTACTCATTTGTTAAATATGTGCTTTTACATAACTATTCATGTAAATATGTGTATAATAATTAGGTATGGGATATTAAGTGTAAAAATATTTTAAACAGTTTAAAAGTATTTTTTATCCTGAATAATTCTGGGGAAAGTAATTAAAAGGCACCAAAAATGCAGTTTTTTTCTTCTCTTCTTTTACCCTAGCATTTTTAAAAAAAATACATGCGTGTCTTTTATTTGAATTTAAGTTTCAAAATTAATCGAAATAAATAGAACAAAAAAAGGAGCATAAGAATTGTGATCCACTTTAAAATGTGTCATGATTTAAGCAGTAAATAACAAGCATTATTTTAGCATTTATTATGCATTGCAAAGCTTTAAAACGACCGTGGAGAATATTGTACATACAAGCATAACTTCTCAGCTTGAACTTTAAACCATGAAAATTATTGTTATTTTCTAAAATCTCTATAAATAGTGGAAAAACGTTTTACTCTCTGAATTTAGTGTGACACATAAGACAGGAAAATTTATGTTTTAGCTCATAAATTTTCTTCTTTTCTCTACTTTTGAAACTGAAAACATTATTTTTCGTTTTCTCAAGTTCTGAAACGCAAACTGGAAGGTTTTTACAGCTAGAAAACTTATTAAAAACATTATTTTTTCTTAAAGTATTTTTGTTAATATTAGAACAGTTCTTAGGGTTATAAATTTGCAGCAGTAGAATAAGTAATATTGCTTATAAGGTTACTATTTTTTTTTCAGTTCCATTTAAATTTTTCTGCTGAAGATAATGTCGGATTGTAAATGTGTCGTTAAAATTTGAGGAGAAAGAGTTTTGAATTGCTTTGCATTTTTAGATCCATTGTTATAAAATGTATAGCATAAAACAGATATTTTCTTTTAGTTACAAAAATAGAGAATATTTTTATTTTACTTGGGACATGTCGCGTACGTTCAGTAAATTTCAGTACAATTTAATTTCTGAATGGTGATTTTCTCTAATAAGTTCATTAACAGGAATTTTGAAAGTTTATAATACGTGTGTACGTGTACTTTTTTTTATACATGATACAAAAATGGCATGTCCTTTTATAAAAGATCCTAAATACAAATTGTGTAGATTTCAACACATTGTTATAATGTTTGTTTATAAAATATCGTGAAATTAATAGAATTTTTTTAAATAGCGATTTTAACATAAATACATATTTTGAGGTTTTTATACACACATGTCAATTGCAGATAATTTTTATAAGTTGCTTTTGAGTTATGCTTAAAAAACAGCTGAAGTTACCATATAGTTATTCATGATATGATTAATTTTATTAAAAATATTGATAAATGTAGCATCGGGCTCAAAAATTCAGTACAGTATTCAAATGAATTAATTAATGTTTTCGTAACACTTATAATATTTCATACTGATGATTAGTAAAATTTACAATAAATCTCAATCTTACAATAAAGAATTTCATTTTTGAGACAGGCTCAAAAATTAACTCAAGGTTAAATATTGAATATGTCTGAAACTAACTGCAGAAACTTTGTGAAAATTAATATTTTGACTAATGTAAATGGATTTGTAATCTCGTATTAAAATTAGTTTATCATACTTGGTGACATGAAACCCACATCATAACTTCCTTGCGCAGCACCTTTGCGCAGCAGCTTAAACTAAATGCGATATTCAAAGACTAATATTTCAAGAACGGGGCTATGTATTTATATGAAATTTTAAGCATTTTAATGTACACGGTGGGTTGCACATATCATATTTATTTTTTTATTTAATTTAGTTAATAATAACTATGCTTTAGGTATTTTGTTATGTTTCTAATTGAAACGTAATGTAAAGTGAAAATAATTATTTCAACTATGGCATCTATCTATAAGTTACCTTATAAGAAAACTGGTTTGAAAAGGTTTTAGAGTGTGTAGATTTATGATGAGCCAGAAGTCACGACTGGCCCACAGACAGGGGTAAAGAGGGTGCAGAGATGCCCTGAGAGTTATAAGCCCTACCTCTTACCAATATCGGTAAAGAGTCTAACGAATTGGCTATCAAACAGATATGGGGGCAGCCAATGTGATCCTCTATAAGAAAGGGCTGAGTAATTAGGGATGATGCTGAGTTAGCCCCAAATAAATTATAATGATTTTGAGAATTGACTATGACATACTTCAATCTTATTTTGAGTATCACTCTCACATTAGTTGGAGGATGACTTGCTTATTCACGAACACTAGCTCTGCATTCTCGCTTGCATTCTGACTCCAGATTCCAATGTTTGAAACTTACACATTCAGAGAGCTTTGGTATCTAGTCTTCATGACGTAGACTGATGAGTGTTATTAATAAAGAATGCAGTGCGAGACATCACTGACTTATGTTGATTGTTCCAGTAATTTATTCTCTAACAAAACTAGTGATGTTATTTACATTATTAGAGCGGGTAGTAAAGTTTGAACTTCGAGTCCATAACTGATATCCTAGTTTATATCTGTGCACTTAACAACAAATGGTTCCTTATCTTCGGATAGGGAGATCCAGCAGCGCCTTCTTTACGTTCTTGTATTATGTTACCAACTACCATTAAGGTTTTTTTAATAAGTTCATGTGTTGTAAAACATATATTAATAAGGAATCGTACTAAGTATGGGGGGGCAAGATCCTTAAAAGATGCAACTAAGTATAAATAATCAGAGTAATATATTTATAGTAACTAAAATTGTAATTGTAAGGCAACAAAATGTTGCTATTATGTCGTCAATTGATACTCATTTAAGATGCAGTTACATGCAAATAATCCCAACGGGGAGTTTATTAATTTCAGTAAATGTTCCGATCTACCGACCCTAATGTATAGTGTATAATAATAATGTACTAGTTAGAGAATCCTTTTTTAATGTTTTTGTTCTTTTCTTATTTTGCTATATATGTGTAAACTTGTAAATAAATCTTGTATTAATTCTAATTAAGTATCAAACTTTATCATGTTGTCTATTTATTTATGTTACGCTTAGTGCAGGGATGCGATTTCTCCGCTTTTTTGCATACCAGTATAATCTTACAGAAAATGCTTTTTTATTTAATCGGAACATTCTGCGATTTAAAAGAACAACGTTTTCTCTAAGATTATGCAAAAAAGCGGAGAAATCTCATCCCTGGCTTAGTGTAACTTTTGTGTTAATGGAATTTAATTTAGATGTTTAAAACGTTAACTAACGATGCATAAGTGGGAATTACTTCTAAAACTTGGTAAATGCAAAACTTTATAGTTTTAAATATTTATGTAGATATATATTAAGATATATATTTAATATTTATACTCTTTAAATCCCAGTCAGAATCCCTACGATTCCATAATTGTTTATGGGTTATCTAAGTCAACCGCTAAAGGTAAATTAACTATCCATTTGATGAATAGGAGGATTTTAATTAAAAATCATAACTATTTCAGAATCTTCTTGATTCTTCCCAGCAATACTATTGGTGGCGCTTGTTACGTCCGATTATCTGCGCGAGGGATATAAGCCAAGGGGGATTAGCTCCATGTGGGTCTTTTTAATGCCTCGTAAACCGTAGTTGCGCAGCGTTACCCCGAAAGAAAACTATGGAGCCAACGAGCACGACATGGATTCGAAAACAATACTTCGTCTACCAGCTTTGAGTGCTGAATCTATCAGCCACTGGCGGCGCATGATTATCCAAAAAACTAAAGTTTTTACCGTCATCACGCTTTAATTTACGATAGTTATTTAAAGTTTGGCCATCTTTTAGCAAAATGATGTCTCCTGAACGAATTTTTATATAAATCTTAAGAAGTCATAGGTCCAAATTAATTGGTATTTTTTGTTTTCCTCTGTAATAATTTGGTATGGAGTGTTTTTTTAGGTAGCTTCCATTACAAAAATTAATACGCTACCTATTACAGCAGTCCGGAGGAAAGCAATTCCTGGAAATTTTGGTATATTTTCTCAGATCAAAATGCCCCCCCCCCATCCAAATGTAGATTATATAGTATACATATATATATCTGATTGTTTTGTAATGTGATAGCACTCGTGCGTATGAACTGATTTGGATCTGACTAGGCATATGTACAGGATTTACCAAGGTCTCGATCGAGTTTGTTGGTCAGCTTCATCCGATATCTTGTTTGAAAATGGCGGCCACTTAAAGATTTCATATTCAAAAGATTCATTGCAAAAAATCAAAAATCAAAAACGTTTTTGCCTTAAGTGTTCAGCTTTGGTACATATATTTTGAAACATTTTTAATCTATATTAAAAAGTGGCAGAGATATAACAGTTGGAAATTGTAGGGTTACAGACGATTTGAAACAAGACAACATGTTAAAAATAAAGAATTACTCTATAAACGGGTTTAATTTACGAATTTTATTGACCGTAGTTTCTCGCAAAATTTATTTCATTATTGTAAGCATTGTTCGAACACTCATACGTAACTACATAGTCATTCTCGCCAACCTTGACGATACGTGGTGAAATATCGCCACATTTGTCTACAAAAATGGGTGCCATAAAAGAAGCCAACTGGACAATAGCTGACTAAATTGTTTAAATTTCCATTTAAATTCATTATTGCTGAAAAGTTGGAATCTTCTGTAATCGGGTTATACGCATATTAGCTGTTTTCCTAAATTTAGCTGAATTCTTAAAGACAAGAAATACGGCAGCTACTCTTTCCTTCCGGTAGAGGCTAGAAGGAATTTTTTTTAACTGTACAAGAAAATATTAAAAGTGAAACTTACATTTATATAAAATTGTGAAATAGCTTTTTTTTTTTCTTCAACGAGTAAAAGTTGGGAATTTATGTTATTTTTTTTTTTTTTTGTAATAATGTGAGTTTTTTTATCAATTTTTAGTAAAAGCTTTTTAAAAATGTTCCTATTTTCTTATGGCCTTCAACTGATTATATCTTTAATTTTAGGTCTTGATTTATTAAATGAGATAACATTAGTTTATATGGAATTCAAAGAACTATAATAAATGGGAACGCTTTTTCAGTTTCCTGTCTATTATATAAAAAAAGCATTACTGAAGAAGAGATGTAATATTAAAAAAAAAACCCTCTTTTGTCCCAATGCAGGTATTTATCTATCCATAATCGATTTAGGAATGAAGAAAAAATGCTGAATGTGCCTGTGATAAAAGTGATTTATTTTTCTTCCTAAATTTAATGCGAATAGAAATTTTATAAGGTAACAATTATTATTTATTATATCTATATGATGATATTGGACTGTATTTATGTAAATTCAACACATTTGCTAAAAAATTGTTTACCTTTTTGCTTTTACTTACATATCATACATAGTATAAGGGTAAATCATGTAATCGTTTTGAAAATCGATTTTTTTTTTTTTTGACGGGTTGGGGTTGGGTTGATTCATGACGGCCAATTATCAACACGAGGGATATGGGCCCTGGGGAGAGTGCCTTCCATGGGGGGTCTTTTTAAGGGATCCTAACCCGTATTAACGCAAGGTTCGAAGAAAACCACGGAAAACTCCGAACGGTTAGGTCGACGAGCGCGACAGGGGTTTGAACCCAGCACCTCCCGTCTACCAGCTTTGAGAGCAGAACCTCTCAGCCACTGGTGGGGCTTTTTTTTGACGGATTTACACGTTTCAGACATTGGAGATTCCGAAAAACATTTTTTTTTTTTAATTCCGTCTGTCTGTCTGTTTGCGTGTGTGTCTGTGTATGTGTGTGTATGTGTGTGTGTTGGTGGGTGGGTGGGTGTGTGTAAACGCTCTATCTCCCGAACAATTTGCTATAGAGACTTGAAATTTGGTATGTACTTAGTATGTAATAATGGGAAGAAACTTATTGAATTTCAGTAATTTCGATTCTACGGAGCTATTTTTTTCGGACTCTCGAAATATTCGTTCTGATAAAAGGTATATAAAAATTTTCGAAATTGTTTATTTTAAGGAGTGAATATAAAAGACAATAAAAAAACATGAATTTTGCATCAATAATAAAGTTGATCGGATAAGTAGTTGCCGAGATAGTTGTAATTATATTTTCCACACTCTTCGATTTTTCATGACACTGTATTTCATTCAAATTTCAATTCAAAAATATATTTTAATTGGAAATGAGACACTTAATCGGACGCAGTAAGCCGTTAGTTAATATGATTATCAATTTTGGAGTTATAAGGTTGTTTCTTTTACGCAATTTAAAGTTTATGACGTCATTAAGCCACGATTCGGGGCTAACGATAAAGAAAGGCTACCGCGGTGCATTCCACTTATCTTTTTTTACAGACCGCTAGAGTGACGTGATGCTCTTTTCATACACCTGCATTGGTGCATTCGAACATCACGTGACTCCCGCGGTCTGTAAAAAAAGATACGCGTAATGCACCGCGGTAGCCTTTCTTTTTCGTTAGTCTCGGCTACGATTTTATTCGAATTGCAATGCATTTTACAAATAGTTTACACATGTTTTATTTTCATATTTTATATTATGCAGATCCATGATGGATAAGTATTACGGTGTTCCCCAACGACTAGTTTAATTTTTTACAGCAATTAACTCGTATTCGAATCTCAACTATCAGTAAAATAAAAATAAAAATAAAAACCTTTACTTTTGCGATAAAAATTGTTTGCGAGGACGCCGGTAAAAGAACTATTTATTTCGGAGAAAAAAAATGTTTTAACTGTGAAGTATGTAATTCGGCTATTATGGTTAAGTAATTTTTTTTAATCAATAAATTTAATTTATGTATTCCATTGCAAAATATATTTTCTGTTTAGGAAATTTTCTCTTCAACTTCACCCATAGAGATAATTTAACTTCAACTTTAATCATAGAAAAAGTTTTCAAAAGAAATATTTCGAATAACTGTTATATTTATGGCATTTCAGAACATAGCATTTTTTTTTATCAATGTTTATTCTTGTTTTATATGCAAAGTTATGCAACTTCTTCCTTTGAGATATTTTCATTTAATAAAAAAATATCTGAAAGGATTTGAAGATGATAAAAAAAATGTTTTGAAGACATTCCTTTAAAAAAAAAAAGTATTTTCAAGAAGTAAGAATCATCATAACAAACACCTTTTTATTCACTAAAGTCTGTGGCTATATATAGTTTTAGAATCTTTCTTTTTTTTTTCATATTTTCAAATTTAGTAAATATTTCTTTTTTCAAAAATGTACTGGAGATGCCTGTGCTATGTTTCCACTCTTCTTATTTTTATTCTACCTTCAAACTGGAAGCTACACAAATCAAATATTTACTGTTGTGAAAAAATGAATTTACTCTTAACTAAAAAACTAGAACTATTTTTAAATTCTTTGAAAACTGAACAAAAACCCCAACTTTTTTTTTTTCAATAGTAATTTTTGTTTCGTCTTGTTTTCTGTATTTTATGAAATATGAAAAATATATATTTGAAGTGAAGGTATTCTTTATTTTATCTGCAATTATCTGAATAAAATATTTTTTTAAATGCTGCTTTGTTGATAGATTTCATTTATGCACCAAAATGGTTAAGACAATGGTTAAAAAAGCATATTTTGATTTTAAAATTACTTTCATGCTAATGACAAACACTTATTATTCATTAAAAAAAGCCCGTGCTAAAGATAGTTCTGGAAGTTTTCTCTGTCGGATCTTAATAAATTAAGCTGAGGTTCTCTAGATACGACTTGATGTTTAAGGCATATTCCTTTTTTTTTCTCTTTTTAAGGGAAGTTTAAAGCAACTTTGATAGAAGTTTACGCAGGTTTATGGAGAGTAAAGACATTTCAGGCTGTTTACAATTTAGGGCATTTTAGGATTCAGGATTTAGGGCAGTTTAGGCAGTTTCTGGCAGTTAGATGAATGGTTTATGGAGAGTTTACGCAGATTAGTGTGAGTTAAATCAGTTTCGGAAATCATAGGTAGTTTAGGGAAAATTAGGCAACGGTTTGGGTCACATATTCAAGATTTTTAACCTGAGAACTAACCAGAAAAAAGACTTTTTTCTGATATTGATGCTTTAGGAGACTGGTAATTTAGGTTCATAAATGTTGATCTAAAATTACTAATCCCTTAAAATACCAATTTAATTATCAGTAACCTAAATTCACACAATAACAAATTTAATGACTTTAAACAAGTTAATTGTCTTCAAATTCTCAAAATTTTCATAGTTAAGTATTTAAGTTAAATAATTATGAAAATTACTTACTTTCATGGCCACACTGTCTAGAAGGCATTTTGAAAACACAGAGGAAAATAACATTTATTTTATGAGAAAATCAGCATCGATGCTGCTATTTAATGGTTTTGTTTAAAAGTAAAAAAAAAAATAATTAAACTATACAGAAGTAAAGTCAAAATGGGTAAATAAATCAAACAGTTTAGTTTTTATTATTTGTGTACCTGGTGTTTGAAGAGGTTCAAGGAAAGATTTAGGGCATATTCGGGATTTTTAAGGAGAGGTCAATAAGCAGGTTATCACATTAAGGACAGGTTCTCCCGATACGACTTGATTTTTTTTTTTTGGGGGGGGTGGGGCATATTCTGGATTACTTGTTGTTGTTTTGTTTAAATAATTTACGCAAAAGAATTTTTTTCTTCATTGAATTTATTGTACTTTCGTCTAAGTGTGTGATTATTATGTAAATATGTTGATATTTTAATCGATCACACACCTCAATAATAATCAGTGTAACTGATTTCACACTTCATTATCTGAAACAAAAAAATTCACACATGTTAAAATATATAAAATTAGTTGGATGTTAAACCTCAAATTCATAAAATGAGAAAAAAAAAGTCATTAAATGGCGGTTGTTTGAAATTTGAGATAAATATTTGGCACTACCTTCTCATTTTCAAAACTGTTTAGAAAAGCAAAATTATTGACTTTTTTCATCTTTTGCAGTTCTGTCCTCCAGTTAAAAACTACTAGTATTATTTGCAAATGTCGAAACATGGATAATTTGAACGGTTTAAGCAGGAGAAAGTACACCGACTCAAAAAAGCGTATTTCAAGGAAAACTTTGCAGATTTCCTTTTTATATCCTTGTATAAAACTGCTGTGAACAAATTATTGATAGACTCACTCACATTGAAACAGACAAGATTTTAGGACACTGACACATCCATTGCATACCTTATAAATGTAAAGAAGCTTTGTTACTGTTTACTCTTTTTTTAATATACATCTATATACATTAATACGTTGGACTAATTATTGGACTAAGTTGGACTAATTAAAAGTAATTAGCAAATTTATACAATGTTCATCTAACACAATTATAAATATATGAATTCAAGGGGTGCGTCAACTAAGACGTTTAAAGTATTGATATGCACCTATGATAGCAAAAATTTTGATAACCCCTGCTTCAGTATTGAAAAAAAAAAGAAAAAAAAAGAAACGAACAAAAAAAAGAAAAAAAAAACATGAATGTGCCTGAGATATAATAGGAAGGTATTTAAACAAAAATTTCCAACGAACATTTCTTGAAACTTATCAGAAACTTAAAATAAGATCAAATCACACACCGTTGGTGTCAATTTTGAATTTTTTATGAATATAAAAGTCCTCTTTTTAAAGGAAATTGTTTAAGGGCAATTTTTGGGGGGCATCATTTACCAGAAATATTCCTGATTTTTTTTTTCTGCAGTCAGATACGGTTGCTTCAAAATCCGAATTTTAGAAATTTCAATTCAGGAGGCTACAACCTCATAATGTAAATATGAAAATGAAAATGCATTAGAGAATTATTTTACCTACAAATTTCACTAGACAAAGTTTCAATGACCTGAATTAATTTCAGTGTATAAATGTCTCAAAATCATTCTTTAACTTTGTGACGGCCATCTCTGATGTCAGGCCGTGCGGTAGAGCAGAGACAAATAACAAGTCTATTTTTAAAACCAAAAACGGTTTATTAAAACAAAACTGTAGGGAAGTTGAGCGAGCTCCACTTGATTTTCCTCAAAATTAATTAAACGAAAGGCTTTTGCTAACGACTCGTAGCTGTATAGAAATTAAAACTATATGATAATCAAACTTAAACTATTCAGAAGCAAATTCACGATCCAATAATTTTATATTCCAAATTAAATAAGCACTGATGCAGGCTCAAATCAGCTTTACCACAGCATAGAACTTCACTATAAAATGCTAAGGCTAATTATTAATCTCGAGACTCGATGCGAGGTCTCAAGGCTAAATCTAAATCTATCTAAGTCTCAATATTAAATATCCCAAGCTAAGTCTGCTCTAGCTCCCCTGAGCTCCGTTCTGAAATGAAAATTATATACTTCACAGTACCGATCGACCAGCTCCAGAAAATTTGCATAACTGAAAGAAAACGGCGACTCACAATTTCCGAGATTCAGACATCCCTCGAAAGTTAGAGAAAGAGAGCATTGCTAAATCTTTTACGCACATGGCCGGTTATTGGACAAAAAATTACGATCTCACTCAAACATCGCCTACTCACGTGACGAGAGTAGTCGATCCCTAAAAAAAGGTAAAAAAGGGATGAAGAAAAAAAAAAGGATTATTATGAGATGGAGTTTTGGGGAGTTCGGAAAAAGATGGAATATGATGAGTGAATGAGCATCGAGTAGTTTTGAGTAAAAATATAGTGGTTAGTGAGAAAGATTTGGACCTTTCTGGGAGTCTAAAAGATCTAAGTGCCTGGAATGATGACTTCGCTGCTTTACCTAGGATTAACAGGTAAACATTTCGTTATTTATATCATATTTTGATGTTCTTTGATTTTAGTTTAAAGATATCCAAATCACTAATGTTAGGCGTACAGATAGGCATCCTTTAAATTAATATTATATATTTATAACAGAGTTGTACTGCTTTATATTGTAATTGTGCTATTTACTCATATTAATTCCTTAATAAATACTTGTAACTTAGACATTTATATCTCTGTTTTATTTGTCTATAATTTAATTTGCTACAGGAGGCGGGCTATGCATGGACTCTCGGGTTTTAACTTCGCAAACTATACGGCCTTATACTTCATAAATAACTATAAATTAATAATAATAATATTTAACTCTTGCCAAAAAAGATAACTTCAATTATCCGATTAAATGAAGTAATTAAATAAAAATAAATACACCTGTAGCCCAGCAAACTATAAGATTACGGAAGTGTTTTAACTATTAAATTCATTTTGTGTATTTTTATGTATCTTAATATTTATTTTCTGTTTTAAAAATCTTTCTTTCAACTTTATTCAAAGCGATAAAATTTTTCAAATGAAATTTCTCAAAAAACTATTATTTTTATAACTTTTTTTGTTACTTCTCTATTATCCCGTTGACCACTTTTCATAAAAAAAAATATCGCCAAATAAATGGGAGATCGTTGCCATTGGAATGTCAAAATAAATAAATAAATAAAATATAAGATTTTAAGGACACAATTGTTATTTTAATTAATGAAATAACTAATAAATCAGTAAAACATAATGAAAAATATACGCAAATATCGAATTAAAAACCACTTGAAGACATAACAAACACATATAATGCTTCTGACATCAAGTAAATGGGACTGAATTTTTGGCGTTTAATCTTAGAGTTTGGCGATAGTTTTTTGTTATGAAAAGTGGTCGACGGGATAATAGAGAAGTACCCTTTTTTCTCTAATTTTACTTTCAAAATTATGCAAAATTTTATTTTTAGATATTTTTATTTAATAAAAAACATCTGGAAAAATGTGAAGATGATGCAAAATAACTTTTAAAAAATGTTTTGAGGAAATTCTTTTAGCAAAATATTTTCAAATAGTGAGAACCAATATAACAACAAACACCTTTTCGTTTACTAACGGCCGTACTATAAATAGATTCAAAATCCTATTTTCCATATTTTTAAATCTATCAAGTAGTTTTTTTTCCTCAAAAAGTACTGTAGATGCCTGTGCTATATTTCCGCTTTTTTTTTTTTGTTTTTATTCTACCAATGAACTGAAACTACAAAAATCAAATATTTATCGTTGGTAAAAAATAAGTTGAATCTTAAATTCAAAAACTAGAGGAACTGTTTTTAAATTCTTTGAAAACTAAACGGAAATCCTTATCTGTTTTCAAAAACTGTCTTTCTTATTTTGTGTACCTTATGAAATATTAAATATTTATATTTGAAGTACAGTTTTATTATTTCTTATACCAGAGCATCCCACCCGGCTTTCCGTGTTACAGAAAATACCGCCCAATATACAGAACCATTTATACCGATATTAAAACCATCCTTTAACGCACTTTTCAACCTAGTTGAAAAGTGTTTATGACTTCGGTTTGTCTGGCCGTCTGCCGTCTGCCCGTCTGTCCGTGCTCTAACTCCCGTAAAAATGCTCGGATAGCCCTGAAATTTTTGTATGTTATTGTTGTTTACTATAGCATATTGTCTATTTCAACTGAAGTGTTTAGCGCTTATAGTTTTTTTTACTGGGACAGTCAAAAGTATTCGTTGCATTAGAGGCAATGGGAAATAATCGTTTCAAGTGCATTTAGATGACGCTACGTCATTTCAAACATAATGAAATTGGTATATAATTATGAAGCACATTAAAATATGCTTTTTGTAGAATATGGGGTGCAAAGCATTTATTATTCATTTACAGGGTCAAACAAAATAATTTTGTTATACAGCGTTCTATGGGGGGAAAATCGTTTACAGTGTAATTTAGTGATATTTCACTGTTTCAAACATAATGAAATTTATATGCATTACTGAGGTGCACTATAAGTTGCTCTCTTGTGTGCATTACGTTTATTTACAGGGACACACAAAATATATTGGTTACAGTACATGAGCGATATTTACAGTCTATGTGTGATAAGTGCGTTTTTAACTTTGATTTGCGTTTTTAAGTTTAACTACATTTTTTCATAGTTCTTGTGTCTTTATAAACTCGGTTGATCCAATACAGGCGTATACAAGGGGATCCGTAAGTATTACAGACTATAGGAGTAAATTGCTCAAGTTGTAGTTTTTAATTGTGTTACGCATTTTCCTGCTGAACTATATTTAGCAGACTAATAGAAATTTGTGGAATATAAATAAATTCATATACAGGGCTACGCAAAGAAAAAGATACATTGTTGTTTCGGTTGGTAATTGCTGCGAGTGAGTTTTAAGTTGCCTTTTAGCTTAATATGTGGTGTGTACAAAAGTCTTCAAATACTTTACAGGACTGTACAAAAGATTTCGAGTGTATTTCCATCGATTGGCGAAAATTGCTAAATGTGAATATTATACCTGAACTAATTTTTCTCATATTATATATCCACATCTATTCATCATATAAAAGGCGGCACAAAATAATTCGACTACTTTTTTGACACTGGAAGGTATTTTCGAAAACTGTATTTTTCAATGTGTTATATGTTTTCTAAACTATTTACTTACATATCTCCTTTCACCTCATTTAACGGTGAAGTTTCGTTACAGTTTTGTGGCTGTGTTGGAAAGTGTTTCCTAATCTATGCTTGACGCATGATTTTTCGTTATTGATTTTTATTGAAAACTATATCGGATTTTTTGCATTTAATATTTATTTTTAGATTGATCTCTAACAACACTAAAAACGAGTTTTATATGAAAAACGTTAATTAGGTGTTCGAATAAAATTTTAAATTTTATTCAAAATGCTACTTTTGTATTATTCCCATGCCAAAGGTTAATAGCCGAAGAAGTCACCAAAATGTTTGCTACTTGAAGCAGCTTGTCTTTTCCTGATTATTTCAGTGTTTAAGCACTTGGTTCAATTATATATCTTTTAAATTTACGTTTTATTTATTTCTTTTTTATTTATTGAAGAAATGTTAATTTTGTTACGGAATATCAGCCAGAAAGAAACGCTGCACGATTTATATTGATTTAAGTGCAAACATGTTAATTTACCGTAATCAAGCTGCACAAGATAGCGAGAGTTTTTTTTTTAATCATGCATCGACAAAACATCAATTTAAAACCCATAAAAAATGAATAAAATGAAATACACTTTTGAAAGTACATTTTTCCTCTTTTCAGGTCTCCCAAATAGTCCGCTTTTTGAATACCGGTATTTTCTTAGAAAAATTTTATTTCTTACATTTTTCCTGCAAATTTTGCGAAAAACACCTTCGGAGGTAAATTTTTGCGGAAATGTTGTAGAAACCTATCATGAAATTTTCTTTTTAAAAATATTGGTATTCAGTTGGCGAATCGGACCATTTGGGAGCCCTGCCTTTTCGACTGTGTAAAAAACAAAATTATACGATTTTAAAAAACCATAAAAAATCAGTAAATTAAGATAGAGCATACAAACAAATTTTATTTGAAAATAATAGGAAAATAAACTCTTTTTTCCTATTTGAGGGTGTAAAATTAAAATTATGCGATGTTTAGAAGTAATTCAATTTGCGAAAAAAAGGGAAATGAATTGATTGAACCGTTGCCACGGAAATGTTTTTGCTTTATAATGTACACTGTTAAAAATCTGCAACAAACTGTCCGGTCATTTGGCCGTTTTTTATAGAAAACGGTTACATAACCGTAATTTAACTTTATTATTTAACTTTATTCCCATACTATTGTCAGAACAGAGTTAAATTACGGTAATGTAACCATTTTCTATAACAGCGGTCAAATGACTGGACAGTGTGCTGCAAATTTTTAACAGTAAATCTGAAGAAGCGTTTTTAGGTGCGTTCGTAATTATATAAATATGTAGCACCTATTGTCGTCGCTTGGTCCGTCCGTCCGTCCGTCCGTCTGTCTGTCCGTCCGTCCGTCCGTCCGCATATAACAACGCAAAAACTACCCAACCGAATGGTTTAAAATTTAAGATATATTATCTTTGCAGAATTTTGTCGAGACATTTCAAATTTTATTAAAATCGAATCAAAACTTTAGGAGATATTAATAAAAATATTTATGAGGAAATTTGAATTTTTTTTTTAAATCGGTGCTTTTTTGTTATAGGAGCTTCGGAAGTTTCATCGTCAAGCGACCGAGATACTTATTTTATGACAGAAATGAATCTGCAGACGATATAATTCATTTCGCAGAATTAAAAATCATCTAGATCTGAATATTTATATAACTAGCTATAGTACGAACGCACCTCATTTGTCACGTTTGACGTACAATTTCCAACTTGTTTATTTATTCTGAAACTATAAAAAGGCACGATTGAGAAAGAAAAATATTTTGTTGACATATTTTATTTACGCTCCAAGAATAATTATTATTGATAAATATGTATATATATATATATATATATATATATATATATATATATATATTTTAATTTTAAAGTAGTTTGATGTCGAATACACCTTACGTATATGCGCATCTTTTACTATTTTACGGATTTATATTCATCTGAATCTCACTTACATCCATTTTATAACAGACATAGATGCTTACCTACAACAACTTTTAATACTTACTATGTATACAACAACATTTTTTCCAGAAAATTAAAGTAATAGTGACTGCTGAGGAATCTTACATAACTCTGATGCAATTATAACTTAAGAAATGTATTATGTTTTAAACAAATGTTGGCAGTGTTTAATTTTTATTTGAGCTATACAGTACACAGAAATAAATGAGTAATGTATATTCTCATACACGATACAATATCGATACAACATGATGACGATGCTTTTATCATAATCACAAGGCATTTTCTTAAGGACTAGGAAGATATAAGCAAATCTGCCGCTTAAAATCGGTGGGTTTCCAAATGTTAGGCCCTCCCTTAAAGTAAATACGATAATCTAAATTTGTTACATTTTGATACATTTTAAATTTATTTCCCAACAAATTTCAATACACTCATTTTTAATGATTAGTGGACGCGTGCGAAAATTTCGCACTTCTCTCTAATACTTTTTAGAAATATCTAATACTTTTTAGATGCAGGTTTCAACTTCTAAAGAAAAAATCAAGCATAAGAATATCTGCAAACAACATTAGTCAAGTCAGAATATCGTCTCATTTCTTCCATCAAAGTTACAGTAAAAACGGTACTTACGTATTATCCGTGCCAGGAGATTGATCGCCAAAAATGGTTGCCAAGTACCAATCTTGTTTATCGTTGCCAATCATGTTTTCAAATGCAGTAATTTAATATTATCAAATAACATTGTTAAAAATGGTAATTAATATAAAATAAATAAATTGTCTATATGTTTATTAAATTTATAACATTGTTAAAAATAGTAAATAACATTATTTTAGTAAAATTAATAAATGGTAAATAGCATAGTAAATAAGAAAGAATAATATTATAGATTATTCCCAGGCATGTACCATGCAGCAAGAAAACAAAATATAAGGATTACTATAATTAGTAATATTGGCTCCATGCCTGGCGCAGTTGGCTAAAAACTGGCACGGATAATACCTAAGTACCGTAAAAACTGATTGAAGATAGCAAACGACACGGGCGAGAAAAAAATAATAATAATCGTATTTCAACTGCATCAGACGATGACGCCATCCGCTTTTTGAAAAACACGAAACAGAGAAAAATAAATTGAATGCATTTAAAATGCAATTTAATCTAATATAACAAAGCATAACTTTTACTCTAAATGGGAAATACGACTGCTTCGATCGATCGATGGAATCTTTTCCCTCTAAGCATTTTAATTTGAATTTGGATTTTTAACCCTAAATATAAAACAAACCCGTGCGGAGAAGTCATGCTTCATCTTTTTTGTACTAGTTATTATTTTTTTAAGAATTGTGAAGCATGATATAATGCGGTATTTTATTTTTGTGGCAACACTAATTTGAAGAAAAGTTTTCATTTCATTTATGAAAACAATGCCGGTTTAATTTTTAATTAACATCAACTTTTAATTAAAAAAACGTGTTTTAACGAAATGTAAGTATACTATGTCAGAAGCCGCTTCAAAAACCTTTGCAATGGTACCTCATCCGTTGTTGTGCGTTTCGTAAATTCATAGAAGAGGGATTTTGAAAACAGAAATAATATATACAGTGGCTCACATTTGTTTTTGGAGACTTTTTTGTTTAGAAACTTTCTTATGAAAAACATCATCTAAATATTAAAGGATCTACTTAAACTAGTCGTTGGGGGCCACCGTAACACTTACCCATCATGGATATGCATAATATAAAATATGAAAGTAAAAACATGTGTAAACTATTTATAAAATGCATTGCAATTCGAATAAAATCGTGGCTTGATGACCTCATAAACTTTAAATTCTCTATTACTGAATTTCGTAAGAGAAACAACCTTATAACTCTAAAAATGGTAATCCTATTAACTAACAGTTTACTGCGTCGGATTAAGCGTATCTTTACTAATTAAAATATATCTTTGAATTGAAATCTGAATGAAATCCAGAGTCATGAAAAATCGAAGAGTGTGAAAAATGTGATTACAAATATCTCGGCAACTAATTATCCGATCGACTTCATTCTTTATGCAAAATTTATGTTTTTTTATTGTCTTTTATATTCATTCCTGAAAATAAACAATTTCGAAAATTTTTATATACCTTTTATCAGAACGAATATTTTGAGACTCCGAAAATAATAGTTCCGGATAATCGAGGTTACTGAAATTCAATAAGCTTCTACCCATTATCACATATTAAGTACTTACCAATGGAGCGTATGTACTATTGGTATATACGCTCCAATAGTATGCAAAGCTAATACTATAGCGCGATAGAGCGTTTATAGACACACACACAGACAGACAGACGGCAATTTTTTTTTTCTAAAAATATGTTTTTCAGACACTCCAGTGTCTTAAACGTGTAAATCCGTAATTTTCTTTTCGGTTTTCAAAACGATTACAAGACTTACCCCATACTACGTATGATGGGTAAGTAAAACAATGTTCATATAAACTACGTAATGTAATGAAAATATATTCCAAACTTTTTTTTTAATATTAATTTATCGAGAAAGTACTACAGACGATCTCACATAAGTAATAGGACACTTTGAACATTCAACAAATATAAACCAAAATATGCAAATAATCAAACACTTTAATATTTTGTTGAGTATCCTTTAGCACTTTCCAACCTAGTTGAAAAGTGTTTAAGACTTCAATTTGTCTGCCGTCTGGCCGTACTCTAACTCGCGTAAATATACTCGGATTGCCCTGAAATTTTTGTATGTTATTGTCATTTACTATAGCATGTTCCCTATTTCAACTGAGGTGTGTAGCACTTCTGTTTTTTTTTTTTTTTTTTTTTTTTACAGGGACAGCCAAAAGTATTCCGTTACATTACAGTCAATGGGGGAATAATCATTTAAAGTGCATTTTTATGATGCTGTGTCATTTGAAACGTGGTGGAATTGCTGTATAATTTTGAAGCTCATTAAAACATGCTTTTTATAGAATATGGGGTGCAAAGTATTTATTATTCATTTACAGGGTCAAACAAAAGAATTCTGTTACACATCGTTCTATGGCGGGAGGGGGGGGGGGAATCGTTTGCAGTGTAATTTAGTGATATTTCACTATTTCAAACATAATGAAAATTACATGCATTACTGAGGTGCGCTATAAATTGTTCTCTTGAATGCATTGCGTTTATTTACAGGGACCCACAAAAGCTATCGGTTACAGTACATGTGCGATATTTACAGTCTATGTGTGATAAATGAGTTTTCAACTTTGGTTTGCGTTTTTAAGTTTAACTAATTTTTTTTATAGTTCGTGTGTGTTTATAAACTCGGTTGATCATATACAGGGCTACACAAAGGTGTTTGTAAGTATTTAGATGTCAGACTATGGGAGTGAAATGCTTAAGAGTAGTTTTTAATTGTGTTACGCATTTTCCTGCTGAACTACATTTAGTAGACTAACAGAAGTTCGTGGAATATAAATAAATTCATATACAGGGCTACGAAAAGAAAAAGATACATTGTCGTTTACGGTTGGTAATTGCTGAGAGTGAGTTTTAAGTTGCCTTTTAGCTTAATATGTGGTGTGTACAAAAGTCTTCAGATAATATACAGGGCTGTACAAAAGGTTTCAAGTGAATCTTCATCGATTGGCAAAAATTGCTAAATGTGAATATTATACCTGAACTAATTTTTCTCATATTATATATCCACATCTATTCATCATATAAAAGGCGGCACAAAATAATTCGACTACTTTTTTGACACTGGAAGGTATTTTCGAAAACTGTATTTTTCAATTTTATTATATGTTTTCTAAACTATTTACTTCCATATCTTCTTTCACTTTATTTAACGGTGAAGTTTCGTTACAGTTTTCTGGCTGTGTTGGAAAGTATTTCATAATCTATGCTTGACGCATGATTTATCGTTCTTGTTATTATTTATTGAGGACTTTAATAGTTTTTTTTTTTTTTTTTTTTTTTTACATTTAATATATATATATATATATATATATATATATATATGTTACCGTGAAAGACCGAAATTGGAGAATGTCGACTTTCAACGGTGAATGTCAACAAACACCAAATAGGTCGGTAAAAGATCGAATATTTCATTACATTCTTGTACATTCGGACCCTCACCCACCGCCCTCTGAATACTAGGCCTGCGCGCTGAAAAAAATGGCGGCGGTCGCAGGCGGAATCGTTTGTACAATCCCTCGAACTTCAACACCAATAATATCTAAAAGTTATCTTTGATTTATTTGATCTTCGAAAAACAAGGCGTAGAAAACTTTTAGAAATTATTGGTGTGGAATTTCGAGGGACCGTTCAAACGCTGAAAAAAAAATCGGCCTGCGACCGCCGCCATTGTTGTCAGCGCTCAGGCCTAGTATTCAGGGGGCGGTGCCCTCACCGGTGTATGTCGACAATCACAGATATGCTCTGGTGAAGGTCGAAAAGAGAGGAGCTTGAATCTTACATATGATTTCAACATATGAATTAAACATATGAATCAACATATGAATTAAACATATGAATCAACATATAAAACAACTATATATGAATCAACATATGAATGAATATATTTCAACATATGAATCAACATATGATTTCAAAAATTTTTTTAATAGCATTAACTTATTAAATTAACGTAACATAATAAATGCCTTATTTAAAAAAATTCATAATCAATTGACTCTTCCTATACATGTGGATGCAGAGTACTTTCATACACTAGCTAATTACATTAAATATAATAAATACGTTCTAACAGATAATACTATTTATTTACAGAAATTGGGTATTCCACAAGTTGGATGCACATCAGGGTTACTTACAAACTTTAATTTATGTCACTAGGATCAAACATATTGTAACAGTAATATTCATTTGTATCGTTATCTTAATGACATCATATTAATCAATACCGTCCAATCACATGTTTATCAATTTCCAGTAAATTATTCTACTAATTTAGAATTAACGGAAAACCTATTACCTAATAATGCTATTCACTTTTTAGACCTAAAACATACACTGCATGATAAAAAACCATTACAGACATATATGGCAAGCGTAAAGAATTTAAATTCAAAGTTAATACATTTACCAATTTTAAGTCATGCCTTCATATTTCTTTTCACCGTAATATGCTTCTTAATCATATGTTTCGAATAAAACGACTATGCTCTTCTCATCTTATAAATAAAAACATGAAACAACTTATTTATAATGCATTACAAGATGGTTTTCCATGGTTTTTTAAGTTCTTAGTCATTCCTCTCAGAAAGAGAGGCGAAAAATTTATGGCGACTGAATTACGGAGAAAAAAATATAAATCTCGGACATGTTCAACATTCACCATTAGTGTATGGTGAATGTTGACATTTACCGGTGTAAGTCAGAAATAAGGGTATTTAGCAAATATTTCGGACATACACCAAGCGACTATGTGTTTGTTGACATTCACCGGTGAAAGTCGACATTCTCCAGATTTCGGTGTTTCACCGTAACATATATCTCATCAAACAGTCACCTGTAAAAAATGCAGCCAAGTCTCGTGACTCTTTTTCCGTAAAAAGTTCTGAGATCGTGTAAAGCCAAGTTTAGCTATCTTATTAACTCTGAAATTTTCATTCACAAATCACTCCTAGTCTCTACATCTTTAGTTAAATATTATTTTGTGACTTGACAATTACACAGCACAGGGAAGTTATTACACCTTACTATGTTATGTGGGAAGGGATGAGATAATATGATTAAGGCTAATTATGTACGCACAGGGAAGTTATTACACCTTAATATTTGATGGGATGGCATGGTATTATTTGATTAAGACTAAGTATATACATCACATTCTCGTGCAACGTAATTGCCAAGTCACAAAATAATATTTAACTAAAGATGTAGAGACTAGGAGTGATTTGTGAATGAAAATTTCAGAGTTAATAAGATAGCTAAACTTGGCTTTACACGATCTCAGAACTTTTTACGGAAAAAGGGTCACGAGACTTGGCTGCATTTTTTACAGGTGACTTTTTGATGAGATTTCACTTCTTTTTGTAAGTAATCCTCCTTTTCTTGATTTTGGGTTCTTTTTGGAGATCATCCACTGATTTTCGCTAAGCCCACACTCTGTCCCTATTATTTACAGGTATCAAAAATTTGAAGCTTTAGTTTCGTTTGCAAAGTACTGTAGATAAAAAGAGATTTCAGGTTCCTAGGCCAGCACTAAGTTATGGGAGGGGGGGGTGTCAAAAGTACTCTCAATTACTTCCAGGATAGGTGCAATACATCTGAGATATTACTCGCAGTCCTAGATACTTGATATTTAGCATAAAAGAACTTTTTAGTATAAAAAGAAAGCCAAAATTAAAATTTCCGAAAATTTTTAATAAATCAAACTATATTCATTTTTTCGATGTTTTTTATTTTTTTTCGTTTTTTTTTTTTGGTTTTTTTTTTTTACATTTACGGATTTTTTAATTTTTTCTTACTTTGTATACTAAACCCTACCTTTCTGCCAAATGTCAAGCTTCTAGGACTACAAAATCGGATTATTTTCAAATTTTTGACTTTTTATAAATTTATTGATTTTTCGATTTTACTTCTAAGTTACCTAATTGTCATGCCAATATAGTAATTTTTTCATCCGTCTTCTTAGGATCATTTAGGTTCAATTTAGAGGTAAATCAAGTGAATGTTAGAGTCACCATGATTTTATTTAGAAAGAACTATCAAACCATAACCAGCCAGTAATGTCAGGAGGGTAGGGGGAGCTGTGAAAATTTTTGTGGGGCTAACATCATTTAACAATCTATATTTCATATGCGAAGTAGATAGAGTATAACATGTGAAAGAAAACAAATCTGTCTATAAAGAAATCGCCTATAACGTAGCCAGTCTATAGTGGAACTTGTACTAGCTAATAGGACAATTATCTTAAAACTAATGTTTGTAGCAGTACAAAATCAAATTGTTTTCGAATTTTCGATTTTTTAAAGATATTTCGATTTTATTTTCGAATTTAACGAATTTTTTAATTGTTCCTTATATTGAATAGTAAATACTACCTTTACACCAAGTTTTAAGTTTCTAAGAATACAAGATAAAATTATTTTCAATTTTTGATTTTTTCGATTTTTTTTTTATAATTTTCTGGATTTTTTAATTTTTTCTTATTTTGTATCCTTTATTACAAATTTCTAGTTTCTAGCGCTACAAAATCGAATTATTTTCAAATTTCCGATCTTTTTCGAGTTTTTTTATTCTATTTTCGAATTTATTGTGCTTTAATATTTCCTTTTTCTGTATCCTAAACAATAAGTTTTTTCGAATTTTACAGAATTTTTCTTTTTTTTCTTTTTCGTATCCTAAATACTGCTTTTATTCCAAATTTTAAATTTCTAGCTCTACAATATCGAATTACTTTCAAATTTTCGGTTTTTTTCGATTTTTTGATTTTATTTTCGATGTTTGTTGTGTTTTTATTTTTTTTATTTTTCTGAATCCTAAACACTACCTTTACACCAAATTTTCAGTTTCTAAGACTACAAGATCATATTATTTTCAATTTCTCACTTTTTTTTTCTTTCTTTCTTTCTTTTTTTTTTTAATTTTTAATTTTTGAAAATTTCGATTTTTTTTTTCGAATTATCCATATTTTTTAATGCTTGCTTATTTAGTATATTAAATATTACCTTTATTCCACATTACAAGTTTCTAGCGCTATGAAATCGAATTATTTTCAAATTTTCTTTATTTTTCGATTTTTTTATTTTATTTTCGAATTTTATTGCGTTTTTATTTCAACTTATTCTGAATCCTAAACACTATCTTTACCGCGAATTTTAGGTTTCTAAGGATAAAAGATCAAAGAATTTTAATTTTTTCATTTTTTTCGAATTTTTCGAATTTTTGAATTTTTTTTTTCGAATTTTCCGGATTTTTTAATTTTTCCTTATTTTTCATCCTAAATACTACCTTTATTCGGAATTCCAAGTTTCTAGCGCAACAAAATCGGATTATTTGAAAATTTTCGGTTTTTTTCGATTTTTCGATTTTTTTTTTTTTTTTTTTTTTTTTTGTGTGTGTGTGTGTTTTTGATGTTTTCTTTTTCTGAATTCTAAACACTACCTTCACACCAAATTTTAAGTTTTTAAGACTACAAGATCGTGTTATTTTCAATTTTCAATTTTGTTCGAATTTGTTGAATTTTCGAATGTTTCTTTTTTTGGGGGGGGAATATTCCGGATTTTATCATTTTTCCTTTCTTTGTATCCGAAACATTAGCTTTATTCCAAATTTTAAGTTTCTATGGCTGCGGGACCTATCCAATCTTTTTGATGTCGCGAGAGTGAGTGAGTGTGTGAGTGACAAAAATCGAAACTTTGAGTTCATATACCGTCTGCACTAATTTATGGGTATTTTTTGAATTATCCATATTTTTTAATTTTTCTTTATTTAGTATCTTAAATATTACCTTTATTCCAAATTTCAAGTTTCTAGCGCTATAAAATCGAATTATTTTCAAATTTTCCTTATTTTTCGATTTTTCCGATTTTTTTCGATTTTTCGATTTTATTTTCGAATTTTATTGCGTTTTTTATTTTAACATTTTCTGAATCCTAAACACTATCTTTACCGCGAATTTTAAGTTTCTAAGGCTAAAAGATCAAATTATTTTAATTTTTTCAATTTTTTTCGAATTTTTCGAATTTTTGAAATTTTTTTTCGAATTTTCCGGATTTTTTAATTTTTTCTTATTTTGCATCCTAAATACTACCTTTATTCCGAATTCCAAGTTTCTAGCGCAACAAAATCGGATTATTTGAAAATTTTCGATTTTTTTCGATTTTTTCGATTTTTTCAATTTTGCTTTGATTTTTTTGGTGTTTTTGATGTTTCCTTTTTCTGGATGCTAAACACTACCTTCACACCAAATCTTAAGTTTCTAAGACTACAAGATCGTCTTATTTTCAATTCTCAATTTTGGTGGAATTTGTTGAATTTTCGAATGTTTTTTTTTTTTTTTTTCGAAATTTCCGGATTTTATAATTTTTCCTCTCTTTGTATCCTAATAGCACTACCTTTTTTCCAAATGTCAAGTTTCTAGGGCTACGGGATCTACCTAATCTGTTTGATGACGCGGAACGAGTGAGTGAGTGAGTGACAAAAAATCGAATGTTTGAGTTCATATATCGTCTGAACTAGAAAAGACAGAAAGTTGTAATTTTAAATTTTGGTCCTGTGTGCCAAATGCTCTAGAAAAACGAAGTTTTGAATTTTTGGGATACTCCAGCGCGGAGATATGGGGGGGGGGTCAAAAGTGCCCTGAGTTGCTTCCAGAGAAGTATGCTTACGGCCGTGCTTTCTCGACTTGGCGGAGGCACTGCCGTGCCTCCAGATACAGGGTGAATCTAAACTCTTGGGCAAAATTTTAAGGGGTGAAAGTACACATCAAGACAAACAATATTAAATAGGAAACTAAGGATCCCAAACGTCTTCCGAAGGACATAGGCGCCATTAAAGTTTAGGGTCCAAAATTTCAAATGATTATAAAAAACGGAAAAATTGGTCGATTCGTTTGCGGTTTTCGCTAAAACTATTCTTTATGTCAGTATTTTCTTAAAAATAAATTTTAAAGAAAAAGTTTAAAAATTGTCGATAGAGGGCGCTTTAGACTTTGGAGTAACGAACAACTATTTTTTACCGTTATTTTTTGTATCTGATTAAATGCTTTCAAAAGCTTAGACTTAAACTTAAATTTTGAGCTCAAAATCTGAATCGTTGGGAGAGATTAAGTAGCGCAAACTGAACTGCGTTCAGGAGTTGAAATTTGAAACACCTCCCTCCCTCCCCCCCCCCACTCCTGAACACAGTTCAGTTATTCCTGATCTTGGTGTCGTAGACCAGGCAGAAACAATATGATTTGTAATTTCCCAACTGGACGAAAAATGTCCTGGCCAAGAGTCGAACATGGGATCTCTTGAAGCTGCCATGCTCTACCAACTAAGCTATCCCGGTTGAATCTGGAGGGCATAATTCATCCAATTCATGCCGGGATAGCTCAGTTGGTAGAGCATGGCAGCTTCAGCCAAGAGATCGCAGGTTCAATTCCTGGCCCGGACATTTTTCATGCAGTTGGAAAATTACAACTCATATGATTTCTTTACCAATTTGAATAATTGTGTTAAAATTAATCCAGGCAGAAACTACTACCCCCTACAAGTAAAATAAACGATAGGGTAATGACAAAATTAAATAGAAAATTTATTCATAACAGACATAAGCAATTTCTCCGCGCAAAATAAAAAGAAACAATTTGATGTATGCATCTAGTGCGCAATATGAATGAAGGTTGACACGTAGAAAATGGTACACGCATGATGTTCGTAAGGAATCATAAAAACTGCTCGAAAGAGTGCCCACCAGCAACGATGCAGTTCTCACGCCGCCGGCGGAGAGAGCTGCGAACATTAGTGAATACCCGGGGCATCTCCCGGATATCGTCTGCTATGACGACAATCCTCGGAACCAGGTCCTCGTCGGAGTCGACGGTAAAAAGTAGTGGTTCATTACTCCAAAGTCTAAAGCGCCCTCTATTGGCATTTTTGAACTTTATCTTTAAAATTTATTTTTTAAATAAAAAATTTATTTAATTTTGTCATCCCTCTATCGTTTATTTTACGTGTAGGGTGTAGTAGTTTCTGCCTGGTCAACGACACCAAGATCGGGAATAACTGAACTGTGTTTAGGGGAGGTTCAAATTTCAACTACTGAACACAGTTCAGTTTGCGCTACTTAACCCCTCCCAACGATTCAGATTTTGAGCTCAAAATTTAAGTTTAAGTCTAAGCTTTTGAAAGCATTTAATCAGATACAAAAAATAACGGTAAAAATTAGTTGTTCGTTACTCCAAAGTCTAAAGAGCCCTCTATCGACAATTTTTAAACTTTTTCTTTAAAATTTATTTTTAAGAAAATACTGACATAAAGAATAGTTTTAGCGAAAACCGCAAACGAATCGACCAATTTTTCCGTTTTTTATAATTATTTGAAATTTTGGACCCTAAACTTTAATGGCACCTATCTCCTTCGGAAGATGTTTGGGACCCTTAGTTTCCTATTTAATATTGTTTGTCTTGATGTATACTATCACCCCTTAAAGTTTTGCCCAAGAGTTTAGATTCACCCTGTATATTTAGATTGCTCATTAACAACACCAAAAAGCATTTGAAAATATCAATTATGCATGCAAATAAAGTTTTGAAATTTATTAAAAATATACTTTTGTATATTTTAAATAAATTTCAGCATGCCAGGAATTAATAACCGAAAAAATTTCCAAAGATTTCGCTACTTAGAGCAGCCTTTTTGATTCTAATAATTGAATTGTTTTAAGTGCAAAGTTCGATTACATGTCTATTAAATTTGTGTTTTATTCAAATTATTTTATTTATTTATTTATTTATTTACTGATGAAATGTTAATTTCGATATGAAATACTAGCTGGAGCAAAGGCAGAAGTATTTAAATTGTTTTAAGTACAAAGGGGAAAATCTTCCGTAATCAAGCTGCATTCGATAGAGATAGATTTTTTAAATTATCATGTTTGAAAATTATTTACAAAATCAGAAAAATTGATATACAGTTTGGAAACAAAGGCATTTGAAAGAATATGTTTTTCCTGTTCGATAGTGTAAAAATTGAAATTGTGCGATGTTTAGAATTACAAAAAATGCAGAAAAAGAGAAATTTATTGATCAAGTGTTGCCACCGTCAATATGATGTTAATTTTACTCATAGACATGTTTTTGCTTTATATTTACCTAAATTTATCCTTATTATATATTCAAAATTATGCATCATCTTACTTTGAGATATTTCCATTTAATGAAAATATTTTGAAAAATTTCAAGACTATGGGAAATAACCCTTTAAAAATTGTTTTGAAGAAATTCCTTAAAAAAATATTTCAAAGATTAAGAATCAGCATAACAACAAACATCTTTTTATGCGCTAAAGCTTATGCATATATATCTATAAAAAAATTCTAATTTTTAAATCTAATATATATATATATATATATATAATATATATACATTTAATGCACTTGCCTATGTTATGTTTTCGTTCTTCCTATTTTTATTCTACCAATAAACTGGAAGCTTCAAAAATCAAATATTTACTGTTGTAAAAAAATATTTTTTCTCTTAATTCAAAAACGAGAGGAACTATTTTTTTATTTCTTTTAAAATTATGAAATACATATATATTTTTTTTAATGTAATATTGATTTAGTTTATGTTTAAAGTGTTAGTCTTTGTTTTATCTGAAATCATGCGAAAAACTTGATAAAGCATGTATCTGTCTTCTGTCTATAATTTATGCGCGGCCGAAATGTTTTCTGATATATTAGAATCTTTAACGTAAATTTAGTATAACCGCGTAGTTACTTACCATTCCGGAAACATTTGTCTTATCTTCAGAAACCCTTAAGATAAAAAACAATCAGTGACTTAAATAATAAGTTCCAGGAAAATGTCTATTTCGAAATGAACGAGCCTAAAATAGATACCATAACTTTGGATACGGTTCCGTAAACCACACAAACTTCTTTTTTCTCTTTTTCTTTCTAACTGGTCTTTCTTCAAATCACTTTTAACTATATAGAAAAGTTTTTTAATATTTTGGGTAATCACAATGATATATTAAATTTTCATTACAGCTTGTTTTGCTATATCAAGAAAATTTTCAGCAACTTTTAACAGTGATATAATTTCTTTAATGCATATATATTTTTAAATATTTCTGGTATAGCTAGCTGCCAGTGCTTCGTAGTTGGAGTTCTCAGATAATACAGAAAAGACATTTCATGATGAATGACTGCGGCGATAACTGACTTTTTTTTTTTTTTAAGGATTTTTTTTTTTATATAAACCTTCTAGCAGACACGTGTATGGCAATTTAATCTAGCTTCTTTAAACTTTTGAATTATCTACGATTAACAGTGATATTTGCATCATACTTAGAAAGCATCGAAGAAAAACCGATTAGATTCCGCAAAAATTAGTAGATTTTTTACAAAAATATAATAAATTATAACACTTTGTAATAATATATTTCTTTTAAATGCTAAAAGATGTAAACTAAAAACATAACATACAATAAAATAACTTTTATTAGATTGTTGACATGTTTCGGCTCACTCCGAGCCATTATCAAAAACAAATTAGAATATTCTATAATTGCACGGTCTTTGAAGTTATTATTTGAAATGCTATTATTTAATTTTCATGTACTTTTAAAATTATGCGCGTTATTTTTTATTTTTATTTGGTTATTTATTTCCATATTTGTAACCATGGAGTAACTCGAGCCACAATTTCGGTAAGTTAAATTATGCGGCATCGTTACATATTGTATTTTTTCGTGTTACTATCTCTATGGTTTCTCTTATTACGGATGGATAGTATAGACTGGAGGGAAAAATTATTTTACTTTCATTGAAATATATTTGGATGGTTTATTCTTGATATAATCTTGTCAGGTCTGTGGTTTTTCTATTATACTTAATATCAACTATATACTCCTTTTTATATAACTAAATTTCCTGCTTGTCAAAGTCGGATAAAGAATTACTATATTGTCAATTTCTAGACATTTTTTTCTACCAATTAATACAAATGTTAAACAATTATTTTCTACTTAAATCAAAATCAAACAACATCTAGTTAATGGATTCGTACACAATTTCTGGATTTGTTATTCTAATTGAAGTAAATATTGAAGGATATTATCTTACACTATTGAATTTAAACAACATCTCGCTAACAGATTATTCTGTAATTTCTCGAATTATTTATCTGAGTAAAATCAAATATTTAATTTTTTTTTTTACATATACATGAAAATTAAACAGCATCTAGTTTAAAAATTCTGACACAATTCTTCGAGCCAGAGTCCGACTTAAATTAGAAGGGACCTGGGCAAAGTAGACATAGACTCTCCTTCACAATTAAGACTCAAAAAGGCTTGTTAGTCAGTGATTATATATAAACTTGCCGCCTATGGAGACCAATTTGGTCTCCCTTAAATGTCTACTAAGCATTGCAACATGTTATTTTTATTCATAATTTAATTTACTTGCTTAATCCTTAATCAAATCTTAAGATTCTAATAGACAAATCAAGAATTTTTTGCAATCATAGAAGTATTCCGCATATTTTTATTGTTATGTATTTCATCTTTCTTGACAAAACCACTTAACTTATTTGAGCATTTATGCTTTTCATGTCTAGGGCTTTGCAAAGTTAATAAAATTTGGTAGCCAGCAAAAAGTTCTAGTCGCCAATAACCCCTCTGCCGTCATTGATTTTCCCAAAATATAAGAGGTTTTTTATGAATTAAATGAGAAAAATGTTAACAAGCATAGTTTAAAATTATTAGTTACATAGTTCAGAATAGTACACAATTTAGTAAGATAATATAAACTAAGTTTCGTAATGAAAATTATCAAAATTATATATCTCTCGAAAAAAATAAATACTGCAAATGGTGAATGAATTGACATGGTCGGGAAATGCTGATAGCCGAATGCTTCAAATATCCCTGTAGTTGAGCGCTAAAAATAACACCTAATGCTATATCTAATAGTGTGAATTTTTTTGCATTGCATCCAATTTTAGTGCCACAAAAGCTAGATTAACACTATTTCTTACTGTTTTATTCAAACTTGCACCATGCCCCCTCCTCCTCCTCCACATTATAATTACATGATATGATAGCTGGCTAGAGCGGAAAAGAAAGACGTTTTCTGTGCATGAGAGGGAAAATGCCTTTTAATCTTGTTTCTTCCATTAAAATTACCAGAGAAGAGGAATATCATTGCTTGCCACGTATTAGTAGGGGTGATGGAAAGATAAAATACCTTTTGCGCTCATTTTTTAGTTCAATTTTTATACATAAAAAATAAACAATAGTTATTAAACAAACAGACAAAAAACCCCACCAGATTAAATAGTTTAGTCGCCAGATGAAAAAGATTACATGCCGACCGCATTTGTCAAGCCGTGTTCATGTATCTGTTCTGACCTGTGCTTATCAGTTACAATACGTTCACTAATGCGTTTAAACCTATTAAGAAATTTTCCGCAATTGGGCGTATTTTAGCTTACATGATTTGGTTCAATGAAGTGTTTTTTGTGATAAGCTTTTAATGATATCGACATTTACACTGAACCACATTGTTGCTGATATTTTTTTTGTTTCACACTGTCGTACGTATCTTAGCTAAAAGCCGTCTGTTTGATGTTTGTTTAATAAATTTCTAATAAATTATTGTTTAGGGCAGCGGTTCCCAACCTGGGGTACGTGGTGGAGGAGTTGAGAGTACGTGAAAATTACATTGGTAATGGCGGATAATGCAAAAATATTTAATGAAAAGAGAACAAAACATTAAATTTTTCGTTTACAAAGGGAGACTTGTGCAAAAGTAAAATAGGCTGTTCGCATAACATGAAGGAAAATGCATAAACTTAATTCTTGGTTTTTTGCCATTACTTCTGCCCACTAGAGATGAGACGGGCTCAGGCCGAGTCCGGTCCCGACACGGGCTCGGGCTCAATTTTTATACCAGCCTTCCGGCCCGGGCGGGCTCGGGCTCATTCTTTCTGAAACTGAGAATTTTATTTATTCTCATATAGAAAAAATAAAAATAACTTTTACCCCTAAAAAATTACATATTCCATTTCAAGTAATTTTAATGTTATTTTGAGCCGAATGAATAGAAGGGGAAACAGAAGTCTTATTTTTCTTTTCTAGTATTAGAATGTTACTTTAAAAGAAAGTTTACGCTATTTGCGACGTGACTGACGACTGGGTGATATGGCGCCAATGCGAAATGGCGCCAATAATATATATATATATATTTTTTAGAGATCTAATGCGAGATGAATATTTTTGTTTCGTTTTTAGTCAATCAACTTTAGTTTAGGTTTGCAAATTTTTAGTCTTCTATTGTGTGCGAGTCATACTCGCTCTTCACATGAAAACAACGTTAGTGATTCTATTTTTAATTATAAACTCTGCTCATGCTAAAGCTCTGCTCTGCACATTTACGAAGTCACTATCATTCATAAGTAGATATAATTGTCATGTATTGTTATTCCGATAGAAAGCAATCGCAGAGTGTTTCAACTTTTTCTATAAAAGCAAAGGACCTTTCAGATAACGTTGATAAATTTTTAATTTAAGCTAATTTTCAGGAACACGAAATATTGTTTTATTTCAAGAATCAATTATAAGTTACGAAATATACCTTTTATGGGAAATAGAAAACGTTGTTCAATTTTTCGGCATAGCAATAGTAATTTCTACAAATTTTATTCATTTATTTATAAAACGCAATTCGTTAAAGTGTCCATCAGATTTGCTTATTGGGTGAGATAAATATTTGCATCCTTTTAAGGAAAGGAAGTATATTTTATTTTATACCAAGCTTCTCTTTTGATAAGATAATAAAATTAATTATGTGCACGGGATGAACAGTTATTTTCACGTACGAAGTTTTAAAAAATGAGATATTATTTTTAAAACAATTTTTAAATATTATGCAATTTTTTTCGGTATCGGGCTCGGGCTCTAATTACACAAAATGTTTCGGGCTCGGGCGGGCTCGGATTTAAAATCATCGGGCTCGACTCGGGCCCGGGCTCCAAAAACAGAGCCCGAACTCATCTCTACCCCACACCAAAAACATCTTGCGATTTCGTATGTGTCCCTCCTTTTCTATTGTTCTTTTCTTTCTAATAATTCTAGAAATATCTAGAAAAAACATGAATCGTATCGGATTGGAAACCATAGAAGCCCTTTCTGGTTTCAGGGATTTCATTTAAAACCCATTTGAAAGCAGATCATCATTTTAGTGTTCGACTGCTCAGCATTAGCATAAACTCATAAACGTGTATTAATGGGTATAGCTTCAACCCTTCTTTGTGGGTGCTTAATTTAAAATTTCTATCTAATATTTAGTGTTTTGAGAGACTTTATGTTGATATTGTGTTGGAGTTCAAAATTGGATTTTTTAAGAGAACTACGTCTAACATTGGTAACTAGCATAAGAACATTACTAATGAACGTAAGCAAAATATTTGAAACTGGTTTATGTGAGAAGGGGGTACGCATAAATGGAAAGTCCAAGCAAGGGGTACGTGAGAGAAAAAAAGGTTGAGGACCGCTGGTTTAGGGTATGATTTTACTTTATTTCTATATTATTTATAATTTTAATGGTGTTGTGTATTTAATAAATGTACATTAAATTATTGTTTTGAACACGACTGGCAAAGGTAAATATGATTGGAGATTAACAATTTTCGGTGATCTATCTTCCTGGCACGGATAATACATAAGTATCAAATTAATTGTCAATTCGTTTTGAAATTTGATTCATTAAATATTATTACATGAGTTGTATTTTTTTTTCATTTAACTTATGTCACGGAATGACCGTGAAGAAAGATAAATTGTATAGCACTCCACCAAACAGAATTATGCTGAACTCTGATAGAGAGTGATGGGCATACAGGCGCAAATTATTATTATTATTTTTTTTTTACACCAGATAGCACTGCAAAAATTTCCTCGTGGAGGACTTGCTTTCTTTATGGCTTAATTTTCATATTTCTCACGATGAATGAATCTCTTGTGTTCGTTTACTTTCATGGAATGAGATATTGGACTCGCCATCTAATTTCAATTGAAGTTATCTCAGAATATATACATATTTGAATGTAACTCATCTCTGAAACATTTTTTTTTTTTTTTTTTTTTTTTTTTTGATCGATCTTTTTAAAAATGCAACTTTTATGCACGGAATTATTCGGATTTTATTCGGAAAAATAATTTTGATTAAGAATGGTCGCTTGGCATATTAAAAGTGGAGCGGTGAGCCTCTATTTGTTTTCCTCAGTCGCGTGACTTGCACTTTTATTATGTAGATCAGCCATACTCAACCTTTTTAGGTAGATTTCGTAAGAAATACTACCTATTACATTCTCACCTAAGTTGGAAATTTTGAAAAATTTTTGAAGATCTACGCCGATCATGACTCCCAGAACCCAAAACCACCCCCAGTTCAAAAGTTTATATATCTATCTATCTATCTATCTATCTATCTATCTATCTATCTATCTATGTCACTTTTTTCTGACCACGATAACTGGAAAAATTCTGCATAAATCTCTTCCAAACTGATACATAAAATCAAGGGTCATAAAATCTCGGTCAAGTTCGTTAATGGGCAAAATCGAACCAGGGGGGGGGAAATGGGGGGGGGCTTTTTGTGAAAACAGAAAAATCCTCATAATTTCTTTATTATTATACGTATCGAATCCGTTTAAAGTTATTATTACTTCTAGGAAAAGGGCCGAAAATGTATGTATGACAGATTTTTGATATAATTCAAAATGGCCCCAAGGGGGGGGAAAGGGGGGGGGGTTTAGGAGAAAAAAAAATCATAGCTTCGTCAATTCACAAGATATTAAATCCGCGTAAATTTATTATTCATCCTCTTAGTATTATCTGAAACTTTTATATTGACAAGTTTTTTATAGGACCAACCGTTATAGCAAAAAAAAAATTAAAAACAAAACAAATCCCTGCCGGCTCCGCCTGCAAACAAGTTATTTTTCGAAGTAGGCGGTTCCAACTCCCGCATCTTTTCGAAACTGATACATAAAATCAAGGGTCATAAAATCTTGGTCAAGTTCGTTAATGGGCAAACTCGAACCAAGGGGGGGGGAAATGGGGGGGGGTCTTTTTGTGAAAACAGAAAAATCCTCATAATTTCTTTATTATTATACGTATCGAATCCGTTTAAAGTTATTATTACTTCTAGGAAAAGGGCCGAAAATGTATGTATGACAGATTTTTGATATAATTAAAAATGGCCTCAAGGGGGGGAAAAAGGGGGGGGTTTAGGAGAAAAAAATCATAGCTTCGTCAATTCACAAGATATCAAATCCGCGTAAATTTATTATTAATCCTCTTAGTATTATCTAAAACTTTTATATTGACAAGTTTTTTATAGGACTAACCGTTATAGCAAAAAAAATTAAAAACAAAAAAATCCCTGCCGGCTCCGCCTGCAAACAAGTTATTTTTCGAAGTAGGCGGTTACAACTCCCGCATCTTTTCGAAACTGATACATAAAATCAAGGGACATAAAATCTCGGTCAAGTTCGTTAATGGGTAAAATCAAACCAGGGGGGGGGGAGGGGGCTTTTTGTGAAAACAGAAAAAAACCCCATAATTTCTGAATTATGATACGTATCGAATCCGTTTGAAGTTATTATTACTTCTAGGAACAGGGCCAAAAACTTATGTATGACAGATTTTTGATATTAAGAGGGGGAGGGAAGGGGGGTTTTAGAAGAAAAAAATTCATAACTTCGTCAGTTCCCAATATTTCAAATCCGCTTAAATATATTATAAATCCTCTTAATATTATCTAAGACTTTTATATTGACATGTTTTTTATAGGACCAACTCTTATAGCAAAAAAAAAAAAAAAAAAAAAATCCTTGCTGGCTCCGCCTGCAAACAAGTTTCGTTTCGAAGTAGGCGGTTCCAACTGCAGCATCATCGCAAAAAGGTCATTTCTTTTGCAATTCCCGACAAGCAGGCACCCCACGTTCTGCGTCTTCGAAATCTACCTGTGCCTGTAGGCCGAGCCGTCAGGGATTTTTTTATAGCGGACCGCAAACATATGTTTGCGACGTTAGGCGGGCCGCAACATACTTATACAATAATGTAGAAACAGGTGATTAAAACAGCGAGATAACAAAAGTAGTATAACAAAGCAATATAATAAAGTTCATATAAATCAGTAGGATTGAAGGTTTGTCGTCGAAGAAATGTTAACAAAAATATTAATACCACTATTTCCAAACAATGTATTTCGTGGCTTTATTTTATTGCAAATGATGCAGAAATATGCCGCAAAGATTCTTGTTTAGAAATTCAGATGTAAAATGTTTTTCTGCCATCTTTTTCCTCGACAAACGTTTCACCCTAATAAGCATTATTAGCTATATATGATAAGTACAAAACGTAACAATATAATAATGCAGCATTTCCAAGGGCTAAAAAAAAAAAAAAATCAGATTTTCCTTAATAAATCAGACTTTTACTCAAAACAAAAACAATGTATATATTTTTTATGTAAAAATACAAAACGCAAATTTAATTAATTTGGAAAAAATGTTTGATTAGTGTCGAAGATTAAAAAATGTATACCTTACTGTAGCACAAATATGATTGCATATAAAAAGAACTTTTTACTAAAGAAATGGCATTTAAAATGTTGTAACATAATTTTAAATTAGTAATTATAAATAACAGGACAGATTTGTTTTCTCATGAAAATATATAAAGGAACAGCGAAGGTCTTAAAACCTTTTTATGCGTTTCTCAATTAATTTATAAATAATTATTTGTCTCGGGCCGCACAAAAAGTGTCGCCGGGTCACATGCAGCCCGCGGACCGCAGGTTGAGTTTGGCTGATGTAGGTGAAGATAACAATGCGCGATACATATAGCAATATGTTAATGTGATTTTAAAAAAAATTATACGGAAACTGCGACTAAATTTTAAAATTTCAATAGATTTTAAAAAATAAAAATAAAAACGGCTGAGAGTCACTCTTCAAAATTCTTGCAATAAAACATGGGAAGTATTATAGCTAGGAACCGCACTCCGTGAAGTTGCGGGATCTCAGTTCCAGTGTTTTTCTATAATTATTATTATTCAAAACATTTACCATAATTTCTGAATACTTTCGCGTTGTTTAAAGACAGTATTGCCGTGATTAAATAAAGCATCGTTTATTATTCGAAAATTATCTCAAGGGTTTTTTTTTTACTTAAAATGTCTGAACAAGAGATCCCGCAGAGATTTGCAAGAATCTGTAAGACTGCAATTTCTAATTATATCCTTTTTCTTTATTTCACAAAATGTGGTCGTCAAAATATACAAAAAAAATAAATTAAAGAGTTTAATATGATCCTGCGGCAAGTTTTTGATGAGCAATTTGATAAATATAAATCCAAGCACATAGGATTAAAATTGGACTGGAGAATTTCCTTACAGTGAGCCTTACAGTAAATAGTGAACAGCATTATCTTACAGCATTAAACATTGTATTGATTGGAAATCCCTTTGACCGATTGAATTTTCTCAAAATATGCAGATCATAACAACCCATAAAATTACAATACATATTTTGTTATTATAACTTTTAATGTGGTTTTCAGTGTATTTTCAGTACATTTTTGTAGTATTCTTTTTTTCCTTTGATGAATTCAAAATAGCTGAGATAAAAGATTTTGAAAGATTTGCGAATTCGCATAAAATGCTTTTACTTCAAGAAGATCAAATAATAAATTGAAAAACTAAACAACGTGGTATGTCAACCAGATAATGAATCCTAATTTAATTCACTATTCATTAAAATTGCATAAAATATTCAACTAAAAAAAATCCATAAAATTACAATATCTATTCTAAGCTTATCTCGGAAATTTTGAATGTGCTTTTCAGAGTATTTTCAGTCCTATTTTAATATTTTTTAAATTGAATTATATTTAATTCAGGTAAATATTTTTAAAAGATTTGCGAATTAGCATAAAATACTTTTACTTCACTTAAAACAAAAGAAAATTAATTCATTGAAAACTAAACAACTTGATAATTTTAGCGAAAAAAGACATTTTTATAATTCACTTTATTTTCATACGAAATTCTTCATTAAAAAATGTTTAATTTTAGAAAGTCCTGTTTGAATTCATTATTTATATCAATTAAATCTCTCTCCTAAGTCTCTTTGGTTAATTTTCTTAATTATTTTCTATTTATAGACATCATCTAATTAACAGGCGTTGGTCGTAATTTTGGGAGTAATTTCCCTAATCAAATCGAATACTGAACAGGTAATTCTACAATATGAAATTTAAACAGTATTTTGTTAATAGATTTGAATGGAATTTCCCAAGTTATTTCTCCAATTAAAGAAAATATTGAGTATTATTTTAAAATATAAAATGTAAACATCTTGAAAAAAATATATATAGACGCTATTTATTGAAATATTTTATTCAATTAAAATAATTTTTGAACAATATTATCTTAGAGCATGAAATTTAAACAACATGTATGACCAATTTATAATATTATTAATACAATTAAAGTGAATATTGAACAATATCATCTTACAATATGAAATTAAAGTTACTAAATGAAAAATTCACTCAATATTCAATTCATAGCAATCCATTAAGCTAGATAATCTATTTTGAACTAGTTTGTAACTGTTAATGTTTCTTTAAAATCTCCTCAGTTTTTTTTTTTTTTTTTTTTTTTTTTTTTTTTTTTTTTTTAATGAGTCATACTTATTTAAGAAAAACGTTTTTAAAAGATTTGCGAATTGGCATAAAATAGCTTTTACTTTAAAGAGACAGAAAGAAATTTAAATTTTAACAATATAAAAAATCAGCAAACAAACAAAAAAAAGAATTTATTCAAATCTACTTTATTTTATAACCGGTGGAAAAAATCGTAAAAGTTCAGAAAATCCAGTTTGCATTTATCATTTGTAACAATTAAAGCTATCTCTAAGCCTCTTCGTGTTGTTTACATCATTTATTTTTCTTTAATAGTATTCCTCGCTTTCACAAATGTTTGAGAGAGATAAAGTACTTATTTTCTTTATCCTTTTTTGTCCGTATTCTGAGATTATTTATAATTTTTGAAGCATAAAATCCAATCCATATGTTCCGCGGAACATATTTCTAGCCCATGAATACCAGCTATCATAAACAGTTTTTGAAATTAAATTACGCTGTCAAGTTTTTGTAATAAATTACGTTATTTTGAATGTGCTGAATAATGGTTTTTGTAATGATTTAGGACATTGTAGGAAAATACGCCAAGGCTGATAAAAATTTACACATAAGTAAAAAAATACAAGTGTTTTTGCTGATGAAGGGGAGTGAACATTTAAATATGTCGTAATTATTTAGGAGAAATGAATAATATATTGAATAAGGCAGTTACCTTTAAATCGACTCAAAAACCGATTTGTTTTTATTCTCTATAAAATTTAATTAATTTGTGATCCTTTAGACGAAACCGCATTAAATTTTGCAATAGAACGAAATTTGAAGAAAATACTTATGTTTAGGTTACTTAATGTTATGTTATAAAGCATAAAGAATGTCCATCTTTGAAGACATTTTACTCAAAACTGTTTCTTTTGCAGACTGCAGGCACAATTTCGAGAAAATCATTGGCCATATTTTTATAAATTTTCACATTTTGTGCAGTCGCCAATAAAAAAAAGAAAAAGTCCTTCCGGCCTGTACCGGGAGGAAAAGGTAGCTTTCTTATATCTTCGTTTTAAAATTTTAGCTACTGTTACACGAAAACAGCAAGTTAAAATGCAAAGAAACGTTTACAAAAGATTCGTTAATACTGAATTTGAATAAGAAATTCGCCAAATTGGCTTCATTTATGAAGACTTATTTTGGTCGCAAAATTTGGCGGTATTTCGCCAAATGTCGCCAATTTTGGCGCCAATGTCGCCAATTTTGGCGCTAACGGATATGAATATATAGTTTTATACGTATTATTGGGAAAATTATTACAACAATGAAAGAAAATAATTTGCGAGTAATCGCGTTAATGTGCTGTTTTGTTTCAAAATGTCAGCCACCCTAGAATTTCAAACTGCTCTATCTCAGCCATTTTTTAAGATAGAGGTAAACCAAAAAATGCTCTAGAATCCTTATATCAAGGCCTAACACGTAATTAAAAAATAAATTTGAATTTTTAACTTTTTTCTATACTTATTTTGTATACTTAGGTAGCTTTCAATACAAAAAAGTGTAAAGCTACCTATTGCAGCCGTTCGGAGGAAAGCAGTTCCGGAAAATTTCGATATATTTTCACCGATCATGACCCCCAGACCCCAAAACCACCCTCCGTTCAAATGTTGATTTATATATATAGATATATATATATATTTTTTATTTATATATATACTAGATGGAACCCGTCAAAATTTGACGGCAAAAAACTTGATAGTACCATAAAAATAAAATTCATAGCTGCTTTAAAATGTTTGAAACTTTTGCAGAATAATTCAAATAAATAAAAAACCCACTTTGAATTAAAGCTAGGTTGAAGAACAGCAATTGGCTAAGTTTCACTGGCACATGCACTCGCGGAATTTCTTTCATCTGACACATTTAGCGCTGTTGTGCAAGTAAATGGTAAGTGCCCCCTTGGGGAGGGGGAAATGGCGGGATGGACCAAGGAGATGCATAACATGAATAAGCAGTCAAAGACCTTTCAAACGATATGTAACATGAGGGGTGTGTGCAAAATTAAAAAAAGTACGCCCTTGGGGGGGGGGGGTAAAGTAGGGGATGGACACGGAACATGCATAATATGATTAAGTGGTCACAGACCTTTCCAACGATATATAACATGACAGTTGTGTGCAAAATTTAGAAAAAAAACCTCTTTGGGGGGGGGGTGCAAAGTGGGGAGATGGACATCAGAGATATGCATATGATTAAGCAGTCACAGACCTTTCCAACGATATATGACATGAGGGTTGTCTGCAAAATTTAGAAAAGTACCCCCTTGGGGGAGGGGGGGGCAAAGTGGGGAGATGGACATTGGAGATGCATAATATGATTAAGCGGTCACAGACCTTTCCAACAATATATGACACAAGGGGTGTCAACAAAATTTAGAAAATTGACCCCTTGGGGGGGGGACAATTGGGGAGATGGACATTAAAGATGCATAATATGATTAAGCGGTCACAGACCTTTCCAACAATATATGACATGAGGGTTGTTTGCAAAATTTAGAAAAGTACCCCCTTGGGGGAGGAGCAAAGTGGGGAGATGGACATTGGAGATATGCATATGATTAAGCAGTCACAGACCTTTCCAACGATATATGACATGAGGGTTGTCTGCAAAATTTAGAAAAGTACCCCCTTGGAGGAGGGGGGGGGGCAAAGTGGGGAGATGAACATTGGAGATGCATAATATCATTAAGCGGTCACAGACCTTTCCAACAATATATGACATGAGGGGTGTCAACAAAATTTAGAAAATTGCCCCCTTGGGGGAGGGGCAAATTGGGGAGATGGACATTGGAGATGCATATGATTAAGCGGTCACAGATCTTTCCAACAATATATGACATTAGGGGTGTCAACAAAATTTAGAAAAGTGCCCCCTTAAGGGGGGGGGAAGTGGCGGGATGGACCCCAGAGATGCATAACATGAATAAGCAGTCAAAAACCTTTCCAACAATACGTAACATGAAGGGTTTGTGCAAAATTTACAAAAGTACCCCCTTGGGGGGGGGCAAAGTGGGGGGATGGACACCGGAGATGCATAATATGATTAAGCGGTCACAGACCTTTTTAACGATACATAACATGAGTGGTATGTGCTAAATTTAGAAAAGCGCCCCAATTGGCGGGGAAGGGGGGGGGGATGGACCACACAGATGCATAACATGAAAAGGCAGTCGCAGGCCTTTCGAACGATATATCATATGAGTGGTGTCAGCAAAGAAAAGTCTCCACCCCGTGTGGGCAAAACATACTACCCCCGCTGCCACAATTATTGATGTGGACTCATTTTTTAAATTCGTTCGCAAAATGTTGTGAATTTTTAAAAACTCCCCTTCCGAATTTTTTTATACCAAAAGCACTTATGTCCGTCGTCTGCATGCAGAGTTTTGTGCTTACAGATGCCAGACACAACAACACACACACAGACAGACGTTTACCGACATTAATAGTATAGATGATGCTCAGTGCCTACACATTTCACCCTTTATAATTCAGCCAATGAGTTGACGGTTGTTCATTTCCAGAAACGAAACAATAATTCTTTAGGATGAATTTTGTTTGTTTGATACACCGTGGCAGAATGCGTGCAATGCAGCGACAGGCATCACAAACTTTTTAGGGCACCTGCAGACTAAAAACAAATAATCAATCTTCGCGGGAAAAAAATCCTAGATTTCGTCAAATGATCACGGGAAAAACACTAATTTCATCAAAGGATCATGTAAAACGTGAATTTTGTTAAAAGGCCACAGAAAAACGCGATTTACGCAAAAGATGAGCAAATTTTGTCAAAGAATCGCAAAACAGGAAATTTCACCAAAAGATAGCGCTTTCTTGCCAAATTTCGTCTAAAAATTGCGGAATAAAACGTATTTTATCAAAAAATCGCTGGAAAACATACATTTCGTTAAAGTATCGAGAGAAAAATGCGAATTTCTTCAAAGATTGCTGAAAAAACGCGAATTTCATCGAAGGATTGCTGAAAATTCATGAATCTTATCAAAAGGCAGCAGAGAAAATGTGATTATTATCAAAGCATTGCGAAAAAAGAAAATTTCGTCTAAGGATCACAGAAAAACGCAAATTTCATAAAAGAATCATGGAAAATAACACAAATTTCGTGAAAAAAAAAATCGCAGAAAAACACAAATTTCGTCAAATTATCGCTGAAAAAAACACAAATTACGTCATAGGATAGCTGAAAAAATTGTGAATCTCGACAAAAAAAAGATACAGAAAAAAATGCGAATTTCATTAAAGAATCATGAAAAAAAATGCAAATTTTGTTAAAGGATTGCGCAAAGAATGTGAATTTTTTTAAAGGTTCGTGTGAAAAATGAAACTGTCTTTATTAAAAACAGCACACACACAAACATCTATACAAACCTCAATACACACAAACATCTATACAAACCTCAATACACACAAACATATTATAGGCAGGGCTTGAAATTCAATTTTTCCAAGGAGGGGAGTCTCCCTACCAACATTTTTAAATGGAGGGGAGTTGTAATGTTTGAGAGGGAGAAAAAAATCTTTAAACCCCACTATTATTTTACGTGCTATTTAAAGAATTACATTAATGCAGACATGACAAAATACCATTGAAAAAATTAAGTCAACTGAGAATGATTATGTAAAATGTTTATTTTTATTATAAAAAAGGGAAGAAAGTTAAGTTTTATATATGCAGTGTATTTTTCAAGTTCCATTAAATGTGTTAGGGACCCTTAACAATTAGGTTGTTAAATAAATTTCTGACTTTAGATTTTACTTGATTGAGATTCACCGATCGATCGTGGAAAAGACACAAAGTTCATCGATCTGTCGCGGAAAAAACGCTAAGTTCGTCGATCTGTCATAAAAAACGCAAAGTTCGTCGATCAGTCGGGGGAAAAAAGCAAATTTCGTCGATCGATTGCAGAATAAACACAAAGTTCGTCGATCTGTCCCCAAAAAACGCAAGGTTCGTCGATTAGTCGCTTAAAAAACGCAATGTTCGTCTATCTGTCGCAGAAAAAACACAAAGTTCGTTGATCAGTCGCAGAAAAAAATGCAACGTTCGTTGATCTGTCGCGGAAAAAACGCAAAGTTCGTCGATCAGTTGCGGAAAAAAGCAAATTTCGTCGATCGATTGCGGAATAAATGCAAAGTTTGTCGATCAGTCAGGGAAAAAAGAAAAATTTCGTCGATAGATTGCGGAATAAACGCAAAGTTCGTCGATATGTCCCCAAAAAACGCAAGGTTCGTCGATCAGTCACTTAAAAACTGCAATGTTGTCGATCTGTCGCAGAAAAAACTCAAAGTTCGTTGATCTGTCAGGGAAAAAACCACAAAGTTCGTCGATCAGTCGCGGAAAAAACACAAAGTCCGTCAATCGGTTGCGGGGAAAAAAAATCATGAAATTTATCGTTCGGTTGCAGGTAAATTAAATAATGCAAATTTCTCCAAAAATGCTGAAATTTTTTGGGCGGGAGGCTCCTACTCATTGTCTTTTTTTGGGCGGGATTTCAAAATTTTCGGCGCGAATCCCGCCCTGAAATTCAAGCCATGATAGATATAGTTTTAATCTGAAATAATATACTGAACTTGAACTAACTTTTGAAAAATCGGGTTAACCAAATCCAACTTGCAGAAATCTACACTCAGTCTGAAATCGACTCGAACCATAAAGACAGTTAACCCAACTTGCAACAAAAATAATTATTGCCGAGAGAGCATTTACCCTCTCTCCCTGTGCTGAAACTTTTCAGATTTTTTCTTTTCTCAGAAATGCTGTAATCATTTTGTCCCCCTATTTTGCCCTTTACAATTCAGCCAATGAGTGGAGGGGGCCAAAGGAGCGTTCCTTATCACAAACGAAAGATGAGATACGTTCGTTTGATGTCGTTGTTGAAAATTTATGGATTTCTATTACTAAAGTGATTTTTTCATTTTACCGTATTTATTTTCTTTTTGTGTTGTATGTATTTTGCTACTTTGAATTTTTTTAAACTAACCTTTTTTTTTTTGGAGAGTGAGAGAGAGAGATTTAGTAATTTGGCGACACGAAGTTCCGCAAATTCTTAAAATCCACAAATCGTTTCCAATGTAAACAATGAAATTTACAATTAAGTTGCAAGTGCAAAATTTCAGTTTTTTAAAATTTTCATGTCATTCTGTACACATTTTAATATGTCATTCTGATCATTATACATATTTAGTTATGCATTATTAATTATTTACTTGACCTTTACTTTTAATATTTTAAATATTTCAAACTTACAGCTAAATGTAATTATTAAAACATTTGAAATACTGCATTCGAAAAATGAAATTTCAGCTTAGAAACGCGACAATTACTATAGGTTAAAAAAATTTAAAGTAGAAAAGTACTTATGATATAAAAAGAAGAAAAAAAATACACCAGAATTTATCTGTATTACGAAAGCGGGAGAAATGATTTTCTGTGCTATACGAAAAGATATCCAAATAACTCAATCATGAACATAGAAATAGGTATCGGTTTCTATGTTCATGTGCACGCAATCCAAACTTGAAACTTTTAAAAAGGTCATTGAATGAATGAAATTCATCTCCGCCTTTCACATCCAGAAAACTTGCTGTGTCACCAATTATGTTTATATTTTATATATATATATAAAAATAATAATTTAGGCACTTTTCCGTTATACGGACACCATTGTCGCCAAACATACATACATACATTTTGGCATAGTGTCCGTATAACAGAAAAGTACTAAAGTTCATGGTTTAAAATCACAATAAAATATCATGAAATTTATTGATTAGTTGTGGGAAAAACCATTGTCGCCAAACATACATACATACATTTTGGCATAGTGTCCATATAACAGAAAAGTACTAAAGTTCATGGTTTAAAATCGCAATAAAATATCATGAAATTTATTGATTAGTTGTGGGAAAATATCGGGGAAATAATGTGTTTTTGTGAAATTTTTTGTTTTGTGTTGTTGTGTTTAATTGTAAGCATTCATTATAATTTTCAGTGCATTATTAAATTGAAATTTTTGTTTAAAATATGTAAACAAAACAGTGACCAGAAACCTGCACAATTTCTAAATATAGATAGATAGATAGATAGATAGATAGATAGATAGATGCATGCATGTAGTACTTTTAATTATTTGGTAAAAATACTGTGATCGTCACTGAGAAAACCTGAATTTAACCTAAAAGTAATTGTCGAGTGTTTAAGCTGAAATTTCATTTTATGAATACAGTATTTCAAATGTTTTAATAATTACATTCAGCTATAAGTTTGAAATATTAAAAGTAAAGGCCAAGTAAATAATTAATAATGCATAACTAAAAGTAATTGTCGAGTGTTTAAGCTGAAATTTCATTTTACGAATACAGTATTTCAAATGTTTTAATAGTTACATTCAACTGTAAGTTTGAAATATTAAAAGTAAAGGCCAAGTAAATAATTAATAATGCATAACTAAAAGTAATCGTCGAGTGTTTAAGCTAATTTCATTTTACGAATACAGTATTTCAAATGTTTTAATATTTACATTCAACTGTAAGTTTGAAATATTAAAAGTAAAGGCCAAGTGAATAATTAATAATGCATAACTAAAAGTACTTGTCGAGTGTTTAAGCTGAAATTTCATTTTACGAATACAGTATTTCAAATGTTTTAATAGTTACATTCAGCTGTAAGTTTGAAATATTAAAAGTAAAGGCCAAGTAAATAATTAATAATGCATAAGTAAACGTAATTGTCGAGTGTTTAAGCTGAAATTTCATTTTACGAATACAGTATTTCAAATGTTTTAATATTTACATTCAACTGTAAGTTTGAAATATTAAAAGTAAAGGCCAAGTGAATAATTAATAATGCATAACTAAAAGTACTTGTCGAGTGTTTAAGCTGAAATTTCATTTTACGAATACAGTATTTCAAATGTTTTAATAGTTACATTCAGCTGAGATTTTTTTTTCTTGAATTATTCAGTGAAACTCGCCTTATAAATGTACGCAAATAATTCACATCAAAATCTTAAAATAACAAAGTTTTCTTTCGTGTTTAGCTATGCTTAATAACCAAAAAAGCTTGATTAATACAAAAATTATTTGGTAAAAATACTGTGATCGTCGCTGAGAAAACCTGAATTTAATCATCTGAAATTTTACAGTTGCATCTTAGTTTGTTTACATCGGAAACGATTCGCGGAATTTCGTGCCACGAAATCTCTCTCTCTCTCTCTCAAAAAAAGGGTTAGTTATAAAAAAATTCAAAGTAGTAAAATACATTCGACTTAAAAAGAAAATAAATACGGTAAAATGAAAAAATACCTTAATAAAAGAAATCCATAAAGTTTCAATAACCGAACAACCAAATGGAATCGTAATACACATACACTTCTAGAGAGAGGAAAAAGCCTTCACCTCATTGGCTGAAACATCGCGTCTGAAGATAGTAAAAGCCTCTAGCTGATTAGCTGAATGCTCGCGCATGCTTATAAATAGCATTTTTGCACGAAAAACTAAAAAGCAGGTTAGCTTTAAGTATATGGATATATATATATATATATCTGACCTATGTCATATGATAACTCTCGTATTTATAAATCAATTTTGATGAAACTAATTGTGTGTATTAAGCTAACCAATGTCTCGACCGAGTTCGTTGGCCAGCTTGGTCCGCCATTTTGTTTCAAGATGGAGGCCATTTAAAAATTTAAAACTAAAATAAATATACAAAAAAATTAAAAATTCAAATTTATTTTTAGTTACGTTTTAGGACTTGATACAAGGATTCCAGAGCATTTTTTGGTTTACCTCTATCTTAAAAAATGGCTGAGATAGAGCAGTTTGAAATTCTAGGGTGGCTGACATTTTGAAACAAAACAGCACATTAACGCGATTACTCGCAAATTATTTTCTTTCATTGTTGTAATAATTTTCCCAATAATACGTATAAAACTATATATTCATATCCGTTAGCACAAAAATTGGCGACACTGGCGCCAAAATTGGCGACATTTGGCGAAATATCGCCAAACTTGGCGACCAAAATAAGTCTTCATAAATGAAGCCAATTTGGCGAATTTCTTATTCAAATTCAGTATTAACGAATCTTTTGTAAACGTTTTATTTGCATTTTAACTTGCTGTTTTCGTGTAACATTATCTAAAATTTTAAAACGAAGATACAGGAAAGCTACCTTTTCCTCCCGGTACAGGCCGGAAGGACTTTTTGTATTGAAAGCTACCTAAAAAGAAAACAGCTTTTTGACTAGTGTCAAAATGTAAAAATGTAAAAATGTAAAAATGTAAAAATGTAAAAATTTTTGGTCAAAAATTACGGTTCATATACTGGCAACTTTTTGACCAGTATATATACCGTAATTTAACTGAACGGTATATGTACCGTAAAATATTTAAAAATATATGTACCGTAAAATATTTAAAGTATATGTACCGGCTACATTCCCCTCTCTCCTGAGGAATGCACGCATTACGTAACAAGAGCAAGAGCATCACTTCAAGGGTTGCCGTACACCGATGAGGGGCTAGCAGTTTTTTCCTTACAGAAAAATAATTATTTTACGGTATAAATAGCGATTTTTTACTGAAAAATAATCATTTTACGGTATAAATACCGTTTAAAATACGTTTTTTTACGCTTAATATACCTTAGAAGTGCGGTACTCATACCGTAAAAGATGAAAACAGTACAAGTACCGTTAATTTACGGTACATCTACTGAAATTTTACGAAATCTTTTTAAAGTGTGGGAGCGAATCCACGAGTGTAAGTGTGTAGCGTAGAAGAAATAAAACTGTAACACCTCTACAATCACAAACATCTATTAAGATATGTACAGAATAACATTAGGTGCGGTATTCTTGCCTTAATCATAGTAACAACATTCTGCTTTGTAGAAGTAATCAAATTCGCGACAAGGCACGATGCATATTAATTAATTAGTGAACAAAGTCACTGTGCAATGCGGATGATGCGGGTGCGAGTGAACTTCTGCAATGTCCAGTTGCGAGTTTCTGTCTGATATGCTGTGCGAGATTGGGAATTACCCTCTCTTATTTTACTTTCACTAGTAAAAACACAAATAAAGTTAATTACTGGAAAAACCTAGAAAAACCTAGTCGTTGCGTGGGAAGTTCAGTAATTACTTACTGCAAGTATTCAGGCAATCAGTCCGTGGTGCCGGAGGAGTTGTGTCGAAACTTTGTAATTAGAGGAGTTTGCACTTCCTCTATTTAATAGCTCAGTTAATGATATTTGTTCATATCGAAGATTATTTCTAAACATAAACAACTAGAAAATGTGTCTCCTGTCAATCAACGTTTAAAAACTAACCTTAGGCAGTCATCATCATACTGAAGTTCGTTTTCAAAACGAACAACTAATTTTGACATCATGTTTGGCTTAGTCGGTAAAGTTTACCTTACGATACAAAGCCATTCCATCAATTAGTTTAGGAATTATGAAGGTTAAAAGTTAGGAATTCCTAATGTTAAACTGTTTTTGTAAAAATTTGTAATTGTTTCAAAATGGTTTGCAATGCTGAAAGTTTTTTAAGCGTAACACAAAAACTACTTGGGGGGAAAGGACTGTAAATTTCAAATATTCCAAGCCTCTAGAAATTGATTTCTGTTAAAAAATTATAGGTTACAATTCATTTTTTTTTTCGAAAATTAATTTCAAAATATATATTTTCAAAATAAAATTTCAAAAAAAGATATGTATTGTAACAGAAATCAAATTTCAAATATTTCAAGACATGAAATATTCGAATCCAACTTTACAGTTCATTTTTCCAAATAGATTTTGAGCTATGCTTAGAAAAAACTACGACATTGCAATCTGTTTTACAACAATTGAAAATAAGTGTAATGAAAATTAGGAATTCCAAATTTTAAATCTTCATAATTCCTAAACTAGTATTTGACTCAATAATTCCCGGTTCGGTACATCGTAAAGTAAAATTTATCTTAAAAGTTTTGTACGCTAATTTTGACATCCTCAAATTTCAAGGACATAATTGTCAAGAATTTCTTTAGATATTCGACAAACCGTGTAAAAAGCGAAAGCGTCCGATCACTGTCCCTTAATTTTTGGACAGTAGTGTATATAATCTGGATTTCACAATCGTGACAAAACTAGTTTTGTAAGATTAATTTTGTCGTACAATGTTAAAACTTTAATTATTCCTTTCCAAAATTTAACAAATATATATTTATTTCTATAAAACGTGAATAAATAAATGCTGAAAGAAGTAATAGTCTAAATTATTTACTTGTTTCGTAATCCACGATCACATTTCAGTCAATTTTCGTCATTTCAAACCTCTCCGTAAGATAAAGCTTTTATCAGAGAAAAGAAAAATACTATTGTTATATAAATGAAACCCTTTTTATTTTGTGAAAACAATCAATAATACTAAAAGATACTTTTAAACACTTTCTGTTTGCGAAATCGCGTTAGAAGAAAACTTTTATGCTCTTTTTTTAATTGCTTTAAAATACAATAAATTCATCGTTATTCTTTAGGCGGGATGTAATTATTTCATTATTTTACTCATATTGAATTTAAGGGATCTTACAATTAACAAAAATAGCATTTAAATATTTTTTTTAGCCTGAAATCAGCTATTAAAGGCAATCTCAATTAATCTCTCTCATAAAATTGCTAAGTTAATTAAGAATTTGTAATACCAAAAATGTGCTTCTTTTCACGAATAAAACATCATTGTTTTGAAAAAGAAATTTTCCTCTCTAAAAAATTGCATTAAAAGCATTATTTGCTAATCACTTACTTATGTTTACTTAGAATAGTATAAACAGCTTGAAAGCTATTTGTATATGCAATTTTGAAAAGTAAACAATAATAAAATTTTAAGGATTAATATTTTAAATCTCTCTTTGTGTATTTCCTGCTTAAGCGCAATCCAAGTTCATTTAAAAAAAAACTTTCCCAGTTTTTTTTTATTTTGAACTTGTTTAATAAGTGCAAGTACAGATTTATAAGATTTTATGGATTATGGTTTTAAATCTACCTTCCTATTTTTCCAGCTTAAGCACGATAGAGATGTCTTTTGGACAAAAAAAGGCGTGTGTACACACTTTTTAAAAATTTCCGATTAATTTATTTTAACACAATAAATAAATAAATTATATTTTATTCATTTTTATAAAAGTTTTAATCACATACAAACTCGTTAAAGGATAAACATACTGTACTTTAAACAAATAATTTTGCAAAGTAATATACGCCTATGTAACTTAAGAATGTTGAAAAATATTTTTCATTTGCCGTTTTATTTGCCATTAACATTCTTTAATTAATTTAATTCAAGCATATATTTTAAAACTGTAACACCTGTTTGAAGTACCCTTTTTTTTGCATTTTCTTAATCCACATTTTATTAGAACAACTTATATACCTAAAGAACGTTGAAAAATATTAAATTTAGGGTCTTATTTTCTCTATGTTCTTTAGGTATATAAGCTGTTCTATTTAAAAGTGGATTACGAATAACTTGCCTCCATTTTTATCCGATCTTCTTCGTTTTTGGGGTACATTTAGCTTTTCCTCATTTCTGCGCTCCATTTAAGACCTTGGGGAACAGTAGACGGCCCATTGAAGTTTTTTCCCCCTAAATTGTTAATAACTTATCCCTTTTTAAATCGGCGTTATTCGTTTTGGGGTAAAGGTGAAAATAAGCACTCGCCAGTCATCACTCGGCGATAAGATTCGAAAAGCAGGCGATTAAAAATATGGAAAAAACCGGCTAAATGCAGGATTTTCTGATTGTTTTTCCGTGTCCGTTCGACAAAATTCATGATTTTTCCTCACCCGATCGACTAAACCAATGATTTTTCCGCACCCGATCAATGAAATTAATGATTTTTCTGCACCCGATGTACGAAATTTATGATTTAATTGCGCCCGATTGAAGAAATTCGTGATTTTTACGCACCCACTTAATGAATTCGTGATTTTTACGTGCCACTTGATGAATTCATGATTTTAAGCGCCCATTTGATGAATTTGGGATTTTTACGTGACCGTTCTACAAAATTCGTGAATTTTATGCGCCCCATCGACAAAATTCATGATTTTTACATGCTCGATTGACAAAATTTGTATTTTCTGCGCCCGATCTACAAAATTAATGTTTTTTATGCACCCGTTTGATGAAATTCGTGATTTATGCGTCCACTTCATGCATTCATGATTTTTACATGCCCACTTGACGATTTTGTGATTTTTAAGCGCCCGTTCTACAAAATTCGTGATTTTTGCGCTCCCGTTCGTCTAAATTCATGATTTTTACGCGCCCGATGGACGACATTAATGGTTTTTACATGCCTGATCGCGAAATCTTTATGCGCCCATTTGACGAAATTCGTGATTTTTATGTGCCCGATAAACGAAATTCATGATTTTCACGCGCTCGTTCGACAATATTTATGATCTCCCCTCCCCCGATCCACAAAATTCATGTTTTCTCTGCGCCTGATTGACAAAATTCCGGATTTTCAAGTGATATACATTGATGAAATTCGCATTTCTGCAGCTGATGGACAAAATTTGCAATTTTTTAACATGAATGATTGACGAAATGTGCAATTTTTTCTGTGAATGCTTGATGAAATTCGGGAATTTTTTCGCAGCAAATTAACGAAATTCGTGATTTTTTTAAAAGAGTGATTGATAAAATTCGCAATTTTTTCCGTGAGTGGTTGGTGAAATTATTTTTTTCGCAGCAAACTGACGAAATTCGGAACTCTGGAATTTCCAATTTTGGCATCTATGGTTTCTGTCGGCCGATTAATGAAATTCACAATTTTTCTTCTCTTGAAAATTTTGAAATTCGTGATTTTCTTTTCTGCGACCGTTCGTCGAAATGTAAAATTTTTCCACAAACATTCGACGGAATTCTTGATTTTCCCACGCCCAATTGACGAAATTCGCGATTTTCCACGCCTATCGACAAAATTCATAGTTTTAAGGACCCGATAGACTAAATTCATGATGTTTTCCTACGATCTATGGACAATTTGCAAATTTTATCCATGACTGTTCGTTGAAATTCGCGATCTTTACATGCCCATTCGATGAAATTCGCTGTTTGTCCGTGCTCGATCCAAGAAATTCACGATTTTACGTGCCTTATCAACGAAATTCGCGGGTTTTTTCCAGTGATTTACAAAATTCAAGATTTTTTTTCTTGAGTGATTGACGAAATTAACAACTCCGGAATTTCCGATTTTGGCATATCTGGTTTCTGTCGACCGATTATTGAAATTTGCGTTTTTTTCTTTCGACAAAATGGCGAAATTTGCGAATTTTCCATGCACATTCGACAAAATTCGCATCCAGTCGACGCAATTCATGATTTTATGCACCTGATCGACGAAATTCATGATGTTTTCCTACAATCTATGGACAAAATTTGCAAATTTTTCTTGCGAATTATTAAGGAAATTCGAAATTTCTGGATATATTGGCATGTATGGTCTCCGCGGGCCACCAGTTACCCATCACGGGCCACAGGTCGTGCATCAATAATCGCGACGCAGTTTGGCTCATTCGATTCGACATCGATAGAACTTACTGATTTTAGTTCAGAGTTTCACCACCAGGATCGCTTTCTTATCTTTATGGTTATATGGACCCGATCACGACGAGGTATGGGTTATTCGACTTGAAATCGAGTTTACATCTACGAAAATGTTAAATACAAAAGTTACGTATTTTTCAGGTAGAATAAGAATCTGCAATAAAAAAGTGAGTTATCGTTTAAGATTTCAAAGTTCGCCCCTTTCCCCCAAGGGGCAATGTTGGAGGGGGGGATTTTGATATTCCTAAAGGATTTTTCAAAATCAGTGAGCACATATTTTCTGTTTCTCAATCCGATGTATATTTCTCGTGTTATTCGACCGTTCCCAGTCTTTTTGGACATCATATATATATATATATATATATATATATATATATATATATATATATATATATATATATATATATATATATACGTATTATTTAGATGCATTTGGAGCAATACGGGGCTTTTATGTTAATTTAATTAGAAATACAGAGTTTAACCACAATTTTTAATAGAAATTTTCGCCTTATTTAACAACAGAATTTTTTTACAAATTATGTAAATAAATGAGATGGTGAACGCTTCAATTTAAATATAAAAAAATAGAAAATTTCTTATCTTAGCGGTTGCAGACTTTTTGTAGATTCCAAGGGGTGTACGCACCTTGGACAAGCTTTAAATCTAAAATCAATTCAAAATGCTTCTATTTGCATTTAAAATACAAATATATAGATATTTCTCTTGTATTTGAAATTATAATATATATATATATATATATATATATAAAGATATATATATATATATATATACAGTGTAAAATACAGACAAGTACAGATGTTACACTGAAAAAAAATGTTTCTTAATCTAGCAAAATTTAGTGTAACAACATACAAAATTATACAATAACCTTTACCGGGTTGCCTACGATTCCGAAATGGTTCTCTATCCTTAGAAACTTCAGAAACCAGCATATTTTCGAGATTTAAAGAAGGATTTATAAAAACAGAGTTCCTTTACTGCCACAGATTTTAGAAAACGTTTCCTAGTAGTTTTTATAACATAATAATCAGAGTTCTCAACTTAAATATGGGTATTTCGAATGCTATCCATTCTGAAGTAAACATTTTCACGTTTAAAAAAATGTTTTGCATTAACTTGAACCCTAAAATTAATATTATTTCTTTACTCTTGCATGTTACAAAAGTTACGTATTTTTCACGTAGAATCCGAATCTGCAATTTAAAAAAAAACGGGGAGGGGTTATCACTTAAGACATCAAAGTTGTCCCCTTTCCCCTCAGGGGACAGAGTTGAGAGCGTAACTTTGATATTCCTAAATAGACACAGTTCAGTAACACAGCTGAAAATGTTTAATTGAGAATTGATAGCATCCTAAATATTGACACTACGAATTAAGAAATCTGGTTAATACATCGTTGCTACCATGTCAAACTATCGAATGTGAAAAAATGCATTTTTCATTACTTTTAAAAATGGGTCGATTGTCACCACTAAATTTTAAAAGGGTTGTAGGGTTACAACATCACCAGGGTTGCCGATTTGGCCTCCTTTTCCATTCAGAATTTTGCATCCATTCGATAAATTTAAAATAGACATTTTTTTCTTTATGTAATGACAGCCTATCTCGTGATTACTTAAAGTAAAAAAATTTCTCTCAAAATTTCCGGTATAAATTCGGCATTTCTGAATAAAAAAGAAGGCCAAACTGGCAACTCTGTTCTTCACAGAAACTTTATTGTTATTTTTACTAGGCGAATAATTCTAATAAAATTTAGTGGTGATAATCGGCCCATTTTTAAAAGTAATGAAAAATACATTTTTTCATATTCGATAGTTTGACCTGATAGAGACGACATTATAAAAATGATTCGGAAACATTTCCGAAAATCAGTGGCAGCAAAAGAATCTTCGTTTTTTTAATATAAATGGTTCTTTAAATATAAAAAATATATTGGCTTATGAGGTTTCTAAAGTCAAAGAACGTTTTTCGGACGCATAGGTTATTCAGAAGAGGTTATTGCATATTTTCGTTCGTGATTATATTATATTTTCGTAGATTAAGAAGCATTTTTGTCTTTTTTCTACAGTGTTTAAGGAATCAACTAATTACTCTATTTCTACAGTGTTTAATGAATCAACTAATTACTCTATTTAAAATGCATGTAAAACTTGTTTTAAAATAAATAAAAAATTTCATGCCATTTCATAAATTGTTGAAAAAATATTAATTAAAATATTTTTTTTAATTTATAATATTTGTTTCTAGGTATTTACAAAAATATTTCAATACAAAATGCTTCTTATTCTGTTGATGCTAATATATATATAAATAATGGAAGCAATTGAACTGAGATACTTCTTGAATGTTTTATAATATTTATGTCAAATATAGCCAAGCATTACGCATTTAAAGCGCATAAAAATATTTTAAAGATAATTTCGTAACGCAAACATAAATCATAAGCCTATTCTCAAAATTATTTTTTCAGTTTTATAGTAGTTGAAAACAAATTTTTTTTCTGATAATTAGACTTTATACGTTAATGCTTAGTTTTCGTATAAGAAAAAGTATTTCCCATTAATGAAGGAAACTAAATCTCTGGGATCATTTCTACGTTTAACAGTTAAAATTCTCCCGGAAATGGAAAAAGAAATCATTTTGAAAAATGACTTTTTAAGTCCCTCACTGACAGAAAATGTACGAGAAAAAATACTTAATAACAAATAAAAGATTTAAAAATATATAAATTTCACACTATGGCATTTTTTGTTCAGAGTATTTATTTTTTTGGTAGTAGTAATCATAGTAGTTAGATATTGGAAATATGTGTATTTTATTTTTGAAAATTAAAATATTTTTTGGCATGGATTTTATTTTCTATCATTTATTTCATTTTAGTACATTTTCAATACAAATGCTACACTGAAACATCAACTTAGAAATTTAAAGCTGTTGTCAAATACAAGCTGGCTACATACTGACACATTCCTGAGCTCATCCTTAACTCACGAAATTTGTAGGTATTTCTGTTCCGATAACAAAAGGAACAGCGAATAGCTTTTCCCATTTTCTTATAGAAATGAAATATCTTTCCAGAAAATTCCATCAAAGTTTACATTTTGAATCAATTTTGGGGGTACCAGAATCTTGTAAATATCATCAGAGAGGAAACAGGACTTCCAATGGCGACTATGTTTTAATTCTAACTCTCACTACTTTCTAAAAACAAAAATCTTTTGTAAATACTTTGACAAAATGTTACAAAAGATGAATGATTTATTATAAAATGTAGTTACTTTTTTAATAGTGGTATGAATATAATATAAAAATAGTCGGAAGTAGCAGCCCTAAATGCATTGTAACATCAGAAGTAATGCATTTAACAAAATATTAAAATTTTCGATTTCAAATACCTTTAATAGCCATACCTACAAATTTGATGCTTTAAAAATGACTCCGTGAATGTGTCATACTATTTCGTGTTGTGGAGTGAGAAAAAAAACTTTTTGATTACAGCTTTAAAGCCGGTGCATTGCAATTTTATCCAAGTAGCAAAAAAAAAAATATTTTTTTTTAGTCAATTTGTTAGTACGTTTTGTTCAATATTAACAATATTGGGATGAAATATTACCTCAACATTGGAGGGTTTATATTTTGCTAGTAGACACTACCATAGAAAAAGCAGAAAAATAATTAACAAGACAATTTCGTTCTACAGCATAGCACCATACATGAAGACCTATTAACCGCTACCTCTGATTATTATACACAAGTAAACTCCTTATTATGTACAATTGTGGGAGAGTGCCTAGCTACTCTTTTATAGGAGTATTTCTGTGGACAGTTGAATTTTGAGATTTTGCGTGGGATCGTGGCCTCCTGAATCCTAACATTTGTGCTAGAAAGAGAACAATTCTGTCATTTCTTTAACTTTCGTACTAAGTACTCCTTTTGCGATGATATGTTAGTCCAATAATTGCTGTTGTGTAAAAGCTATGTATCGTGGATTTATTATATTGTAGCTATATATAGCTATATATCTTATAGCTATACAAAGTGGATTCAGTGGATTTTAAACCCATCTCGTTCTACGGTCTGTTAATTCTCTCGTGAAATTCGAGCTAAGTGCTGACTTCAAATGGAGTTTAGGATTCGCTGCTTGGATAAAGTCGTCACCAATTTGGTAACAAATCGAACTTTCCACTTGAATAAAGAGCCATCGGAATTCATGAGATTTCATTTATAGTGATATTTATCTGGTAAAGTAAATTTCTTAGGTTCCTGTAGAACGAGCGCTGAAGTCATTTGGAGGCAATTTAATATAAATAAGAAAATTTAATAAGTTTTGGGATAAGTATAAATAAGTATATATATATAATAATATATATAAAATAGAGTAATTGAATTTGCGTATAAAATTCCATGGTGCACATAAGCTAAAAAAATCATGATGTGCTATTTAATGTTAAATATACAACATGTGTACTGCGACAAAAAGAAAATATAAAAAATAATTAATATATATTTTTTAAACTTTTCTAAAACATTACATTGCGCCGTGTCACCCGTATACATTCAGGGTGAGACGCCGCACTTGTGCGGGAGTTATGCCGCGCTTGTCCTAGGGTTTGAATGAAATTATAAATAAAAAATATTCAAACAAATATTCATATCTGGACTATAATTAATTATGTAAGAACAAAAAGAAGCTAAATGAGTACAATGAAACGTACCAGTACGATCAAATCAATGTTAGTCTGCCTACTTTGTTCACTACTAAACTTATCTACTTGTTTTTCAAAGATTGGATTTTAATTGTTAATTCAGCAAAAACGCAACAACAGTATATTAGAGAGGGAAAAGAAAAAAGTAAAATAGTGTTTACTTTGTTTTATTTGTTAATAGACCTGTTTTTTCGACCGCAATCTACACAAAAAGTGTCGAAAATAGTACAGTCTTCATGTAACCACGTTTGACACATGATGCAACGAAGTCAGTCACACTTCCTCTTAGTTTTGGAGTAGTTTTCTACACATTCCTTCCAAAGAACGTCTGCGTCACATATATGATCCAACGTTTCATTGTCATAAATTTGACATGTATCTTTCTTTGCTTTTTTACTTTTTATTTTTCCTTAGGTGTAGTAAACTTCATACGGTTTGAACATTCATCAATGCCTGATGAACTAAATTTTATTAATCACGGCATCCCGTACAAAAAAAACTGCGGCATGTATACCGAATGAGCAGTTCGGCATGTATCCCATTTTGTATGGTACAGACATCGTGCATCACAGTTGCCTGACATCAGTGACGGATCTAAGGGGGGGTTAGCCGGGGCAGCTGCCCCGGGTGCAAGACTTGAAAGGGCGCAAAAGTGAGGATTCATAAAAGATTAAGAATAAAGGAAAATGAAAAATTCACATGAAAATATATTAAATTTCATTTTGTTCAACGGTGGTTTACTTTCGTTGCATAAGGATCAGAAATAAAAAATAATTTGTATTACATTATATAAAAATATCACATTGCCACCAGTATTTTTAAGAAATGTTTATTTATTTAAAATTCAAAGATTTTCCGTATTCTTTTTTTTGACATCGTTCTATGTTGTTTTACAGCCTGTGCAGTATTTTATTTCGGTTATGTCTAAAAGACATTCGGGTGATTATTACACAAAGAAGGCTAAAAAAAAGAGAAGAGCTATCATCTGCAAAATTACGAATTCAGTCTAGTATGTCCTCATAGCTTAAGCCGAGCGATATTCATGAAGGTTAGCAACCAAGTTACTTATTTTTTTTTATACGTGCTACACCATATAACAATCTGTATGTATTATTTCTGTTCTAAAAATCTCCTTTTCTATGCAATAACTGAGTTGATATGTAAGAAAAGACTTATAAATCGATTTTTTATTAATTTCTTCTAAATTTAGATAATTTTATAATTAACAGACATTTTTCCTAAAAAATGAAAACGAAACTTACACTCTAGTGTTGAATTCAAGGGTTGGCCCGGGGGGACATTCCCACCCCCCGGAGCATTGAAATGTTATCGTAAAATCTGTGTCATGGCCTCCTTTCTAAGTGATCCGTCCGGAAGGGTTGTTACAAAACTAGCGGTCAAACCGTGCTTAAATAATCTCAAAATAGTTTATTTATTTGCGAATTGTGTTCAATACCCCAACTTCGCAAATCTCACAATGAGTCCTCATATTTTAAACATGTTTCTCTGAAACCTTGTAGAAACAATACGTATACTATTTTAACGCTTAGAATGTTTTCGAAGGAGACTGATGGCAAGCTACTGATCTTGCTGGAGAATCCAATATATCAAAAGTATCCAAAGTATCGTGCAAAAGTACATCTCACCAAACCACAATGAGAATATCTTCTGCCTTGAAAAAAATCATTGGTAAGCCGAGTTTTGTGGAACATGGACTTACTGTCTGCATCGTTGCTCTCTCCTACAGCTTCTTGGTTAAAAGCTTCCAATATAGATCCAAATCGGTATTTTCTAGAAAATACCACTATTCTAGTAAACTTATTAACTCGTACCGATGATTATTATATTCGTGTAAATTGCTCATTACAAACAATTTGCAGTCAATACATGATGGAACAATCTCACAAAGGTTCATCAAAGCGGGAATATGCTAAATCATCTAAGCTCATATTTTGATCACGATTCTGTAAGAGGTGGCGGCAACAAATCCCATAACATTTATAGCACTGACCATTGTTATCATTATTCCTTGATTTTTCATACAAAAATTACCACATTGGTAGTTATTTTATAATCAATAATTGCAGTTAATGATTTAAAAAACCGCAAAAAAAATTTAAATTTAAAAAAATAAATAAATGAAAGATTAACTGTCGATGTTAATAATTCATTACGAATAAAATATACTTAAAAGATTTGAGAATCAAGTTTTAAACTAATACATATGCTGAAAGCATATGCAAATAACTTTTATTTGTACTTTTAAATTCACAAAATTGAATCCCACAAAACTGCAAAGTAAATAATCTGTATTATAACACATATAGAATATAGTTTTAAAATATGCTTAATCTTTACTGTGTAAGTACCATATCCTGGAAAAATATATTCATTCTTTATTAAATTTGTTTTAAAAGAGATGGGAACTATCATATTGCAATTTTCATAAAGATGCATTTTTATGGAAAATTTTATTGAAGTTTAGATAGGTATTGTTCTCTCAAGAGATCTCTATGCCCTATTCTAATATTTCAGTATCTGCTTATTTTTTATATTAAAAGTAAATCTTCAATGGAAGAAACAATACACTTCTAAGATAAAGTCTAAATAAGAAAAGTAGAAATTGTCATAAAAATGTAAGGAAATTTATGGATATTTTTATCAAAGAGTTTTTTTAATTTCCTTAAGGAATTCTTTTCTCAAAATGTATTTTGAAAAAAAAAAATGTAATAAAACGGTTTTTATCGCATTTTCTTGAATTTAACAAACAAAAATAACATAACTCTTTTACAATTTTAAAAATAAAGTGGTACAGATTTTTTATAGCATTTTCTCATATCTTGAAATTTTTGCAAAATATATTGTGTATGTTTTATTATCAGACTTTCTTATTGGTTTCTGTCCGTGATCGGAGTCTTTTATCACAAATACAAGATATTTTTCAGTGATTGAAAGCATTAAGCAGTTCTATGGCTTAAAAAGGAAAAGCATTGTTTTGGAGAAACTGTGGATAACTTTATAAATTTATAAGTAAACTTATTAGAAGCTATTTCACTACGGACTCTCCGTCGTCGTCTCCAAATACCCATGGCTGATTTAACAAGCAGCTATTATTAGAAATGAACAACAATGGTGGCAACGGGCGGAACGCATGTTCACAATAACTACTCGGTTCAAATTCGACACTAGTATTCTTCAGTATATTTTTCTGGTATGGAATTTGAATATTCTGAAGATAATTGCTATGTCATAGAAGCGTGGAATTATTATATAAACCGGTTCGGAAGTTTTGCGAACAAGACAATATGCCTTTTCATTGAGTATTATTTTGTCTTAAAAATTAGTTTTGTTATTATCTCCATGTAGTAATGATAGTATCCTAATCCTAATTGCCGAAACGTCAGTGAAGGCTCACTGTGGAGACGCGAAGAGTTTCTGGTTTCCGTCAGTTTGTCTGTCTGTTTGTCTGTCTGCCTGTCTGTTCCGCGATAACTGCCATAAAAAACGTCCTTTTCGGTTGATTTTTGGTGGGTGTGATAGTGAGGTACCCGGAATCAGCTGTATAGTTTTTAGTTACATTTGGTTCATTCGTTCGAAAAATATAGAACATTTCTTTTTAGCTCATAATGCTTTCCTATGGGAATGCAAATTTCATTTTTACTGAAATAACAATCACATATTTGAATAATGGATTTAAACATAAAATTATAGATGCTAAATTTTTGATATGGAGGTTTTAAATATATCCAATAGCTTTGAAAATTTGCCAATACATGTGTTAGAATTTAGAAATTAATTGTTTAAATTATTGGAAAATGTTTTGCATCTGTTCGGTAAATATATAACATTTTACTTTCATATTTTTTTTTTACAAATTTTAAAATGCATTTTTCTTTTTACTTTTTTCTTTAATTTATTAGTTGCTAACTATATTTCTAAGAATATCAAAATAATAAAATTCAAGTAACTCGCACTATATTGCTGCAATATTTATGTATTTTTTTTAACTAAAAAGTTACAAGAATAAGAAGTTCATAAGAATGTCAGAATATTAATGCATAAACCGTGTTTAATTTACCGTTTCTGATTTCTGAAACCTTCGAATTATTTTATATGTAAATAAATATATAAGTAATTTTAAAAAAATAATTTGCGGATTGTAAAATGTTAAATATTATGAAAAGTGAGATTAAAAAACAATGACTTTCAGAGCTGACGTTGAGGCTCCTGATCTGCAGATTTACTAGTTATATTAAAAATGAGAAAGTGTGAAAATGTTTGGCTGAAGTCAGCGTCAAAAAGGATGATTAAATGCCTTTTTATTCACTATCCAATAATCCTTTTTTTTTTTTTTTTTTTTTTTTTGTGCAAAATTTTGACTTAAGTTAATAAAATTTACAGATTTTAATTGTTTGTAATACATAAAATAAGAGTTCTAAAAATAAAACCTACTTTCAATAAAATGTAACCTTCGAATATCCCATTGCTTTTGTAATACTATGTGGCGTTTCACAAAAAATTAAAATTCTGTATAACTATACGTAGTGAAACAACTGGTAAAGAATACATTTTTCTCGATTAAAAAAAAAAAAAAAAAAAAAAAACATTGCACAGTTATAGTTTGCATTGTCTATCTTTTGGACATTGTCGGCAATATTTGCATGAAATATTGCTCCAACGTTGGGAAAGTTTACATTTTACACACATTTGCGCAATTTTTTTCATTCATTTGCACCTCAAAATTCAAATCATTTGTACATATTGGCAAAAAATATTTTGCAGTTTCACTATTAATATTTCCCACAAAAATAAAATACTTTTTTAATATTTATGTTTTGTTGGAGATAATTACAACGTGTTGCTGTCCTGCCGTATTGACTTCCGTTACAAAGACTTCCAATACAAACCCAATATTTTACCAATATTGGTCTTTTAGTTCAAATATCAGCGATAGCGATCAGTGCTGAAAATTAAGAGTATATTTGTGTTAAAAATATGTATCAGATTTTTTTAACAATACTTTTCGCTTTATTAAATGGCAGACTTTTGTCGATTAAATAAAATTAAAGTTACTATTTCAAAAGTCTGGTAGATATTTTGAATTCAGAATTCTGATAAATTGCAACACCGCTATAGATAAATGCAAATATAGGCGTAATATACCCAACATAACTAATACTCGCTTTCAGGTTAATTGTGTTTCTGGATTTTTATAATATCCTTATTTAATCTCAGAATTTATAATATGAATATTACTATTATGTATTATGAAATAGTGATTATAAAAAATGCGAAAACGCAATCACTCCTATGTTTTCGCATCAGGTATATTTCAGTAAAGTCATTTTTTCTGTACATATTAATACTACAATGCCAAATCAATTTTCAAATTTTTTCCCGTTGAAATGCCACAGTATTGCAAAAACAATAGATTATTCCATTGTTAAATTTGTTTGAAAATAAGTTTTATTTTTATAACTTTTGTTTTATGTATTGCAAACACATAAAATATATAAATTTTATTAACTTAAGAGAAACTTTTTACATATTGGAAAAAAAAAGATTAATGGATAATGATTAAAAAGGCATTTAATCATTCGTTTTGAAGCTAACTTCAGCCAAACATTTGCACACTTTCACAATTATAACATTATTAGGATTAACAAAATAATGCTCAATGAAAAGACATGTTGACCCCGAACGGGTTAAATATTAATTCCATGCTTCTGTCAGATAGCGATCAGTTTCATGAGTGTTTTGTAATATTCAATTATCATACCAGAAAAATATGCTGAGAAATACCAGTGTCAAATATGAACCAAGTACGTATTGCGAATATGCAGCTGGGTACTAAGGCTCTCAATTTTATTGCTTTTACACCACTTCCGTAAAAAAAAAAAAAAAATCGATATTTTGAAAGTTGATGACGAATGTAACCCTTTAAGTCAAATCAACAGTAGAAAAACTTTTCTTTTATATTAACTATTCCAATAAAATATGAAAAAAAGTTCACACTATTTAGGTTTTTTATCCACTTGAAATAAACAATATTCTATTTCTCATTATCTGATTTTATTAAAAATTATCTTTATCTTAATCGTTTTCGATATCAGCGTTTTTTTTGTTTTGTTTTTTGTTTTTTTTCCCATTAAAACAATAAGATATGAAACTCCTCCTATACATGTAATAACTCTTCAAAATTTTAAGAAACAAAAACTAGGTTATAAAAATACATTTGAAAATAAAAATTTCAGCATTATAAAACAAGATATGAATGACTGCTTAAGAAAATGAAAAATATGAAACATCTTCTGTTTTATTCACAGTCCTACAAATTTAATTATATTGTTTTTTTTTTTTCAAAAAGTTAAATTTCATTAAAGAAAATTTCGTTTTATAAAAACTTCTATGTTTCATTTTATTAAACAAAAATAAAGATTATTATAAAAATAAAAATAAAACATTCTTTCATTCTTATTACTTCGGTTTATCTGTCTGCCTGTCGTGTGTCCATCTGTCCGTACTCTCGTAAATATATTCGAATTGCCATGTAATTTATGTATGTGATTCAGGTTTACTATAGCATGTTCGTTGTTGAAAATGAAGTATGCAGCACATATAGTTCGTTAACAAGGACACACAAAAGAACTCCGTTAATTTATTGTCTTTGAGGAAAAATCGTTTGCGGTGCATTTTAATAATGTTACGATACTTGAAACATAATTAGAAATGCCTCTCTGATGTGGACAATAATATGCTTTCTACATAGAGTATAGTGTAAGTAGAATTTATAGTTCGTTTTCAAGGACAAACAGGACAATTCCATTACAGTATGATACATAAGAAAAATTGACCGCTGAGTATTTCAATCATGTCATACTATTCCAAACATAAATGAACACTAGAACTACCGGAAATTTTACTCAAGTTTTTTAAAGCTATTTCACACCAGAAATTTTATTTAAAGCTTCTTATTGATTTAAAGTATTTCTGTGAGTTTTATATTTAATTTATTTTAAAAAGAATTCGAATCGGAATATATTCATTTGGAAACCGTCAAAATGACGGCTCATGGTAATTTTAGTGTTAAATTTATATGCATCATTGAGGTGCACTAAAACATACTTTCTATATAATGCGGAATGTGTAGCATTTATGGTTCATTTCAGAGACAGACAAAATAATTGGTCTACTGTACTGACTATGCATGATAATTGCTGGAAGTGAGTTTTCAATTGTGGTATACATTTTTAAACTTAACTCATTTTTCATGTATTAAGTAGTATGTAATATTACTTGGTATGTATAAATTCCATAGATGATGTATACGGGGCTGCACGAAATAATACGCACGTATTACCGGCTATGGACAACTGTTAAAAATGGATTTTTATTTCGTTATATGTTCTTTAAATGTTATAATACTTAGATATCTGTTACATACATTGCATTGCATAAAACAATGAAATGTTTTAACAATATTCTGATAAAGTTGGAAAGTGTTCTCTGATGCAAGTTTTTTCATTCTTGTTTTGTGCTTCTGCATTAAGTAGAGCATTAATTTTTGTTAAACGCTCCACAAAAGATATTTCTTATTCTATTATTAAATGTCAGAAACAACGTCGGAAAAATTTTCTGTTCATTACATTTCTAGCATACCATTTTTGCATAATATTTATTCCACTCTGATTGCAACATTATAAAGCTAATCTACATAACTAATTTTCTGCTTTTCTTGATTGTGTTAAGTACACCAGCGTACAAACTTTTCATTAAATAATTGAAAACTGGTTTCTAAACTATAATTGGATAACATATTTTCATATTTCTAGCTATAATTTTTTTGTGTGTATTTTGTGCATATGCATTTATTTATTCATTTATTTACAATTTTCTTTAAATGTTTGTGTTACGTAAATTATAAATAAATTGTAACATTAAATTCTTTAACGCTTTTATATTTCAGACTATTTTTATTTTATATTATTTCTAGACCTATTGACATTGATTGGGAAACAGAAATTATATTTCACTTTATTACCAAACTTCGTTTTCACTGCATTTTATTTCATTATGATATAATTAATAATAATAATAATAATTTTATTTGTTATTTTGTTAAAAAGTTTATGTTTATAAATAATAAATAAATTGTAACCCATAAAATCAAAAAATATTTCTAGTTTTCAAAATGTCATTATCACATCTAACATTTTTACTTAATACAGTATTGAAACAGAAATTACATTTCACTTTATCATGAAATTCCACCATCACTGCATTTCAATTTATTACGAAAATAAATATAAATTTTGATACGGCTTTTATTGGGTAAATTTGTTTATGCTTTTCAAAAGTGAACAATAAATTTCCCCTTTTTTCTAAAATTAATATAAACAAAACATAGTTCCTTTTGTTTACTAAACTTAAATTATGTTAGAAGCACGTGTTTTTTAGTGCCTTATTATGTAAATATCAATAACTTACCATGTGTTAGATTCTGAAAATTTTATATACCCCTTCTTCTCCCTAACCTTTCTTTTTTCTTTTAACATTCAGTTGCATTATTCTATATATGTGGCGCAATTATTTTTATCGCCTAGAAAAGTAAAATCATCTCTTTTTCAAAAATTATTCCAACTTTATTTTAAGTAAAGAAATGCGTGATACTGGTAAATTCGTTTATTTTAGCATTCTCCCACGACTTAAAATCAGTTCCATGTCATCTTTTATGGCGAAACACTATCTTGCAGTGTTGAATTCAAGGGGTGTCCCGGAGGACACATTCCCCCCAGAAGATATGAAATTATATGCATTTAATGTTAAAAAGGTGCAATTCCCACTCCTCCCCCCCCCCCGGAACTCTATAATGTACATCCCCGAAGCCACAGATATCCATTACGGAGAAAAATGTCTAAAGTCAACACTGGTATTTTTTACATGGTTAACGAGCAATTTTAATCATAAAAATTGAATAAATTTTATTGACGCATATTTGAGCTAAAAACTTTTTTGTAAAACAACCCCATTTTTTGTCTCGTTTATAAGGAAGATTAACTTTAAAAAAATCCCCCCCCTCCTCCTACTGAACAGATGTTTCGAGTTCCCAAAGAGGGGAGTGTTGGTAAACAGTTCATTTTTCTGGAAATTTTTGATGAGTAAGAAGCGTTACCTTATCTGGCAGATGAAAATGGCTGAATTCACGCACTTACCTACCCTTGAAATAAACAGATTGGACAATCGAGAAATGTACGCGTATTTAGGAAATCACGTGGTTTAGTGGGGTAAGAAAAGCGAGATCAGCCAATGAGGAAGGTTTTTGTAAATGATATCATGGGGGGAATGCAAAAGAACGGGGGGCGGAAAAAGAAAAAAAAAGCCAGTGGAAGGAATAACGTGATGCCGGTTGCTTCGACATTTAGCTTTAAGATTTTTTAATATAATATTTCATTTATATATAAAAATATGTAAGCTTCTTTTTCACCGCGTGGTGGGATCGGGTGTTTGGAGGTAAAAAGTAGAATTTTTCAGCCAGTCTGAAGAGAGTGTAAAATGTTTCATGATATAAAAAGGTTCACCTGTTTTCTTGGATAGTGGAACTTTCGTACACTACCGAAAGGATGCAGCCCCGTAAGAGATGAACCCTTCTTTTAGCAGAATGCGTTGCCGTATCTGATGAGAGAAACCCCACCGGAAAACTGAATCCAAATCTTGATCCAAATCTTGCGATCCAAATCTTGCCAGACGTGATTTTATCAGAGAGTATATGAATGATTCACGATTACAAGAATGATGGAAACTTATAGTGGAGTTTATAAGAACTATGGAATTCCCCTTCCTCAGCGGCGAAAATAAAATTTTAAGAGAGAAAGAAAAGAAAAGGAGGCCTAAAAGGTTGTAGTAATGGCGAGTCCATGACTCTGGTAGCAATGTCCATTCCCATTATTTACTTTCCATAAATTGCTTGGTGTTAATTTTGAGGGCATCAGAAATTGTCTGAAAGTTGTTAATTACAGCGTCCGTCCAAAGAAATCATACACGGATTTTGTGCGCATACTCGGAAACTAGAGCTGTAAGAGAGTCGGTGTTCATTTTAAACGAAAGTTCAAAGTATGCATACGTTAAAAAAGGCAAAAGTCTGAGCACAAAGCGTTGTTGCATTACAATTGTGATTTTCGAAGAAATATTGTGCAAAAAATAGGAGTTTTTTCAATTGAACCACTATACATTGTGTACCGTAAGTTTTATATTTTGCTATTTTGATGTCAAATTAAAACTAACATTTTAGGCTATCAGAAACTGTGGTAGTTTGTAGGGTTAAAAGTAGAGTTAAACTGTTAATTAATTTTGAAATTTCAGTCAATCGGACTGAAACTGACCAAAAATGCCTAACCGAACTTTGACGCTCCTGCAACGAATTTTGAGCGTCATGAAATTCAATTTTGTGGTGGATCTTCTTCTTCATTGTGTACTCGTTATGAAAAGACTTATGGAATACGCATTGCACCAACAAGGCAAACAATAAACAAATTAATTTCTAAATTTAAGGAGACAGGAAGTGCTGCCGATTATAAGGCAAATTTAACCGGAAGACCACGATCTGTAAAAACCGCTGAAAATATCCAGCAAGTGGATGAGCGTCTTAATAAAGATCCATATCTGACAAATTCAAGACTTGTCGAAGAGATAGGCATGTCTGAGGCAAATGTTTGCCACATCTCAAGAAATGAATTTCATCTTTACGCATACAAAATTCAAATTGTGCTCAATTTGACTGCAAATACCAAGGGAAATATGTTTGTTTTCGTTGAAAAGATTCTCCGGTTATTTCGAGGTAACAAAATCCCGCTTCTAGACATTTTGTTTATTTATAAGGCTCACTTGCATCTGAATGGACACATTAATAAGCAAAATTACCGGTACTAAGTCAGAAAATTCTAACGAGTCTCTTGAAAAGGCACTACATCTGCAAAAAATGGCCTGGACATCTGCCAAAAAGGAGCATTATAGAAACACACTATTTCTGACACACAGTTTTCAGAAAGGTATTTTTCGAGGCTTCAGGAACATGGCAACCGTTTAATTATTTGCATGACCAAAAAAAGTGATCCATAGTTTATGCAAGATGGACCAGCTCTTAGCTGTTCTCATGAAAGCCACGACATCATTGAAGAAAACTTTCATTGCTGAGTTATCGGTCTGATATTTGAAAGTCAATATGGACGGGATGTTTAGTGTCCACCGTATTCCCCTGACATTAATACATCTGATTATTCCCTCTGAGGATATCTGAAGGATAAATGCTATCGAAATGCACCATCAATTCTCGATGAATTGGAACAAGCTATTCAAAAGGTGCTATAAAACATTCCGCCCGCCATATTTTCTTGAGGTTATTAGAGGTTTCGAGAGAATGCTTGAGAATGGTTGCTGAAATGAAAGATGAGCATATTGAACCATTTTTATAATGTTATGCATTTTCTAAGCTTCAATTTGACATTAAAATTCCGAATATAAAATGAGTAAAAATAAAGTTATTGACCAAAACCCGTGTATGATTCCTTTTGGCGGACCCTATATATTCTGAAGGATTCTGAAGGATAAATGCTATCGAAATGCACCTTCAATTCTCGATGAATTCGAACAAGCAATTCAAAAGGTGCCATAAAACATTCCGCCTGCCATATTTTCTTGAGGTTATTAGAGGTTTCGAGAGAATGCTTGAGAATGGTTGCTGAAATGAAAGATGAACATATTGAACCATTTTTATAATGTTATGCATTTTCTAAGCTTCAATTTGACATTAAAATTTCGAATATAAAATGAGTAAAAATAAAGTTATTGACCAAAACCCGTGTATGATTCCTTTTGGCGGACCCTATATATTCTGAAGGATTCTGTAGGATAAATGCTATCCTTCTGAAGGATAAATGCTATCGAAATGCACCATCAATTCTCGATGAATTGGAACAAGCTATTCAAAAGGTGCTATAAAACATTCCGCCCGCCATATTTTCTTGAGGTTATTAGAGGTTTCAAGAGAATGCTTGAAATGTTTGCTGAAATGAAAGATGAACATATTGAACCATATTTATAATGTTATGCATTTTTTAAGCTTCAAATTGACATTAAAATTTCGAATATAAAACAAGTAAAAATAAAGTTATTGACCAAAACGCGTGTATGATTCCTTTTGGCGGACCCTATATATTTGGACTATTTATGTTGCATCGAAATTAATTTACTTAACTGTTGTAAATAAATGAGCATATAATTTAAAATGTGCTTTCTTTGTGCCTATAACTATTTTGCTAAAGGTCTAAAGGAAAATTTAAAATATATATATATATATATATCAGGAATAGTTAAAAATAGAATCTGCAACAAGTTGTTCTGTATAAAAAGTAATTAGCAATGTGTTTAAAACTTAAATTCTATAGTTTTTATCAGAAACAAATTTTACTTCCTATTAATATAATGGTATGAAAGTAGCGAAAAAATATATTCTTAATAAGTTAAATTGAGTATTAGACTTAAAGTAAATAATAACATATTTTGTTTAAAAATGTTTTAACTTTTAAAGACATTAATAAAAAAAAAGGTGAGAGAAAAATAAATGGTCATTTTGCAAAGTTATTTAGGTAATATGAAGAGCAGGTGATATTTTGGATGGGAGTAGGGGAGGGGTTTTGGATTTTGTAATGTGTTTTCCTTTTCATTTGTTTTTTTTCCTGTTTTTACTTTGAGCTGTCTTGTAAATGTTTACATTTTACTAAAATTTAATGTAAAGGAAATCTGTAATAGCTTAATGTTCAGTATTCAAATTACCATTTATTACTAAAGGGAAAAAGACGAGGAGGGATCCAAAGTACCTAATAATATCTTTAAAAAATCAACTGGTACATATTTGGGTGTGTAAAAAGTCGGAAAAAGGCTAGTGATTTTTTTATTTTATATGTTTATTACTGTAACTTTTGTTTATGATATAGATCTCTATCAATTTACTTGGGTAAAATGCTTAGTTGATCTTGTGAATTAATTGCTATCAATTGGTTTCTCACAAAATTTTGTTTCTATTTATTTGGGGTTTTACCTTGAATTTATATAGGGTCACTAGCCTTTTCTCTGTAAGTGATGCCAGAGATCACTTCGAAAACACAACGCAAGCAAATGGATTAAATTTAGATTGGATGGAGGGAATTTAATTTTTGTACCATCGCGTGACGATCACAACTTTTGGCAGTTCGGTACTTTGAAATTTAGCTACTAAGTCTGAAGCCACTCATGTTTTGTTCTGGTGCTAAGTTTCCGTTCAAGGTGGTTCTAGCCACTTTTGTGATGTCTGTAGTAGACTATTCACATGAGTACCCATTCGCTTCCCCATACATTTTAGTATGAAATCTTCCAGATATTATATTTTGTGTTGGGAGTGTTTTGCGGTTTAATATATTACATTAAGATATGTAATTACTGTTGCTTAATATTTTTTTCTCATTATTGGTATGGGCATATTTGAGTAAGTAATAAGTATGGGTATGGCATTTTTGGCCCTGTAATATTTTTGTGCATTACATATCGCAGCAAAAATATATTAATTCGATAATCAATATATTAAATTAATGAATAAAAATACCCCCAACACTTTTTATATAAAATACATTAGTATTCTTTAGTGACAAAACACGTAGTAATCTTACTGATACAACATAATTATTTTTTTTGTTCTTATAGTTGTGTATTAAGTAGAGCATTAATTTTCGTTACACGCTCCAGAAAAGCGATTTCTGACTCTAATTTCAAATGTCAGAAACCACGTCCGAAAAATATTCTACTCATTAAATGCCTAGTATAGCATTTGTACAAAATATTTATTCCACTTTGACTGTAGTATTCTAAAGCGAATCTACATAACTAATTTTCTTCGGTCCTGGATTGTATTAAATACAGAAACATGCAAAGTTTTCATTAAATAATTGAAAGCGGGTTTCTAAACAATAATTTAATAACTTCTTTTCATGCGCTTGTGAACTCATAAATGAAGGCATATATATATATATATATATGTGTGTGTGTGTGTGTGTGTGTGTATGTATATATATATATGTGGAGTTTTTACGAAGATGGTTTTTATTCCATGAAAAAATGGCAGTTCGTTCAAGATGGGGAATGATTGCAGTCGTAATCAATAATCATGACGAAGAGGTGAGGCAATGATGAGATACCACAAGAGTTTCGTCTATAAAGATCAGCAAATTTCCGGATAAATCTTTTATTTATGAAGAGGAGCGATGCAAGTAACAGTTCCCACAGTATTCGGTATAAACTTATAGCCCTCAGGCTTCACGATGGCTCACTACATCGTTTAAAAAAAGATCTTAAAGAGCTGTATGAAAATTCTACGTGACTACAACACCAGATAACCATTTGGTTACACGTCCAAACACGTCAAAAATCTCCTCTCAAAAAGCGTGCAAGCGAGTTTTGTTCACGGAACGTAGAGATACAGAATACGACGTCACGAGCGCACAAACCAATGAGTGAGAGGGGAGCTCAAGCCAAGCGAATGAGGCGCGAGGGAGAAGCTTTAACACGAAAGAATTCCTCTCGTAGCCACGCATTAATTTTGAAGTGAAAAATACCCAGCGCGTGAAAGCAGAGCATGGAATAAAAAATGGCTTTTAAAAACATTCGAAATGACAAAAGCGTCTCTCAGAATTTTATAGATTGGGGAGCTGATAAAAGTTACGAATGAACTTAAAATTTTAGATTAAGATTTGGCATAAGATAATTATTAATATACGGGTTATTTCTTTTAAAAGGACATTAAGTAGGAATAAATATTATTAAGAATTAAGGAAATACTGACTATGTCAGAAGTTAGATTAATTTAAAGGACTAATGCGAAATAAATCCGAAGGATATGCGAAGGAAATAAATTTTTTATATAATATATGATTTATTTAAATGCCTGTGCTATGATTATTTTTTTCCAAAACTAATAGGGGATGTGCACATCTTTTTCTAAGACAGTACATTTGTATGAGGTTTATTTTGTCATAAAATCGTGATTTGTTTTACAATTACTACTGATATGGATATGAATAGAGAGTTGCAGTTCATCCTATCCCTATAGAAACCTTTAAAGATTTTAGGAAAATTTACCGTTAGGAAAATCACCGTAAAAAAATTAATTTTGAGACTATAAATTTGAAAATTCATAAATAACATATGAATAATTGTCTAAATCGCATATTGTAATAAATTGTTGAGTAATAAACACTCCCTTTTTTTTCATTTACAGACATTCAATTTTTAATAAAAATCTATTTTTATTAAAGGAAAATTGTGTTACAAAAATAAATAAGATAAGACTAATTGTCTAAACCAGTGTTTCTCAACCTGTGTGCCGCGGCACATTAGTGTGCCGCGAGAGATTGTCAAATGCGCCAAGAGGTTTTCCGTTTGTCAATGAATCTCAGTCGAAAAGAAAAATTGCAGACGAAATGATAAGCACCCTTGACGAACTCCAAACCTCACTTAAAAACTATTTTCCGTTGCTTTCAGTTGACGAATATGAATGGTTAATCAACCCATTTGTAATTTGCAAGACAATAAATTTGACAACAATGGAAAAAGAACAGCTAATTGATTTGAGAAACGATAAGTTTTACCGCTCAATATTCTTCGAGAAAAATTTAGATGAGTTTTGGCTTTCTGTCAAAAATTTGTATCCTGCAATCAGCTTGAAAGCTATTAAAATTCTTCTGCCTTTTGCATCTTCGTGGCTCTGTGAATTTGGATTTTCAGCATTGACAGAAATAAAGTCCAAAAAGCGAGAAAGACTTTTAAAAATTGACGATGAAATGCGAACTTGTCTGTCGACTTTGGAACCTCGTTTCGATTTAATTTGTTCTAGAAAACAGGCTCAGCCCTCGCATTGAATAAATTTTGTAAGTAAATATTTTTCTTCTTTTTTTTCTTTTGTGTGTGTGTCATACAACTTATACATTTTTTGGTATTTTTTGGTTAGCCGGTGTTATATATACATAAATATCCATCGATATATATAACACTGGCACCCGGCTAACCGAAAAGTATCCATTTTTTATATTCAGGTGTGCCGCATATAATTTCAGATATTTTTAGTGTGGAATCAACTAAAAAAGGTTGAGAAACACTGGTCTAAACCGCATATCGTATATTAAATTGTAGAATATTGAACACACCTTTTTTTTATTTATAGGCCATCAATTTAATTTTGTTCAATTTTCAAAAAAAATCTATTTTTATTAAAATGAATAAGTTTGTTTTATTATAAAAAGCAACATTTTGTATTACAAAAATAAAAGGTTTCATTGTATAGTTTTTTATAGTACTAATACACCATTCTTTATTCTTGTTTTATACTTGTGCGTTATGTACAGCATTCATTTTCGTTAAACACTTCAGAGCGGCTAGTATTTCTAATTCTAATTTCAGATGTCAGAAAAGTATTCTGCCCATTAAATGGTTAGCATAATAATTCTGCACGATATGCCTTCCACTCTGATTGTCGTATTCTTAAGAAAATCTGCATAATTAATTTTCTACATTTCTGGGTAGTGATACATACAACAGCATGGAAACTTTTCATGAAATAAATAAAAATTATTTTCGTGCATTTGTGAACTCATAAATGTTTTTTTTTTGTTTTTTTTTTACTTGTTGTTTTGTTTGTTTTGTGTTACGTAAATGACAAAGAAAAATAATAAAAAATATTTTAACGTATTTATCTATCAGAATTATTTTATAGTTAATTATTTTATATGGCATTTTATGAAATACGCTTAGTGATTCGTTAGTGTAAAAATACTTTGTGATCTTAGTGATAAAAGACACTTTGTTATTTATTTTTACTTATTTTGTATTTTGTATATTCATTGTAGAATTTTTTTGACTTATATGACCATTTGTAAATTTCAAAAATTTATAAATATATGTTGTAACCTTTAAAAAGAAAATAAATACCTGTTCAACACAAAATCTATAAACTTTGTTAGTGGGCAGCTCTACTCGGTCTGACTCAGACTCTCTGACTATTTTACTTTGTACCTGTTTATCAAAACAATTATATATATTAAGCCTGAGCAAATGAATGGGGGAAATTTCGCAAGTTAAAAATAACGCCCTTTTACGAAAGATAGTTTTTTGCCTGCTGGAAAATGAAAGGTTAAACCGGAAAAATCAGAAAGAGAAGTTCTGAAATATTAATCTACTACATACGAGGGAGAGTCAATAAATTCCCGGAATTATCGCCTACATTCACGCAGGTGTTCGTTGGAGGGGAAATATCTTTTTTGGAGGTTGGCAACACTGATAAGGAAAACACACAGGCATCTGGAATTCATTTCCGGTACTGTTGATGTTAGATGCAGATCATTTCTGACAAAGCGAATTTTTCATTCGTCGGATTTTGAAATTTCTTCTTTAGAGCAGCGTGCAAACATCAAATTCTGAGTTTTTCTCTAGAAATCGCCTTCTGAGACGCTCGAAATGCTGAAGAAAGCATACGGAAACGATGGCATAAGTGTTTTCGTAAAGGTCAGCGAAAATATCACAAAAGAAGGAAAAGTTTCGCTTGGACAAAAGCCGAGGGAAAAGGAGTTTTTCGATTACGAGGGCGTCATTCACTACGAATTTGTTCCTGAAGGCCAAACTGTCAATAAAGAACTTTACCTGAAGATCCTTAATGACTACGAGATGCAATCAGACGAAAACGACCTGAAAATGGGCAATAAATGATTGTTTATTTTTACACGACAATGCTCCACCACATCTCGCTCTGATTGTGAAAAATTACCTTGAGAGACACAGTGTTACCACTCTGGAACACCCTCCTGATTCTCCCGACCTACCATCAGCGGATTTTTAACTGTTTCCACGGCTGAAAATGAAATTGAAGGGAAACAGTATTATGGATTCAGATGAGATGATCGAAAATGCGACGAAGCTACTGAAGGACGTCTCAAAAAATGGATTCAAGGAGTGTTTTGAACAGTTATACGAACGCTGGAAGAAGGGTGTGGATGCAGGAGGAAAGTACTTTGAAGGCCAATAAGGTAAAATCATTGTTCTATTTTTTAATAATGTGTAATTGACCTATTCCGGGAACATTTTGACCATGTGGTGGGAAACTAGTGGAAAACTAGATCAAACGTGCACCCTCTGGATTGAAAACCAACGCTGCTCTAAAGTCGTTGCGATGGATTGTGGAACCTATAAAATTACTAGTAGTTATTATTTTCCACGAACTTTTGCTTAGACAACTATCCCCAGGAGAGGAAAGTGGCGCCCATGTACGCGAACAACCTTTGCATATAGTACGCTTGCAGTGCACTTCTGTTTTCACTACTGGCCGTAGAATAGAAATGTGGCACTAGTGTGCGCTAACAAATTTAATACGTACTGAGCACGCTCTAAGTATAATCTATCTGTTGTGTATTAAGTAGAGCTGTATGCTCCAGACAAACTATTTCTGGTTCACATTTCAAGTGTCAGTAACCACCTGGATAAAATATTCTGCTCATTAAATGCCCAATATAACATTTCTACATAATATTTATTCCACTCTGTTTGTAGCATTCTAAAGCAAATCTACATAACTAATTTTCCTTAATTTTCTACATTACTGGATTGCGCTAAATACAAAGCGTGCAAACTTTTCAGTAAATAATTGAAAGCAAGTTTCTAAATAATAATTTAATAACTTTTTTTCAGGCACTTGTGAATTCACAAACGAATATATTTTATTCGTTGGTTAATTTACATGCCTGTGCTATATAAATCATATACTTTATTTTTTATGCCAACATCTCTTTTTTATGCGCATAAAAAACGCTCCACGATGAATGAGGTATCATGCAAAAGGTTTTCCGACAGGCTTTTTAATAATATACTTGAATTTCGTTAAAATATGTTGTTTGAATAAAAATTGCAGAAATTAAAAATTAAAGAAAAAATGTATCAATAATATATCATAGATTGAAGTGAAAATCTTTGGTTATAAATACGTAAATACTACTAATAGTGATATTTAATGATAAAACAATTAGTGATGTTCGGGATAAAACCCAATTTAATCTTATTTCATACGTGCAATTGTATATTAAGAGTATTAACATTAATTAAACTCGCAAGAGAAAAACTATTTCTGATTTTAATTTTAGATGTCAGAAACCACGTCTGAAATATAGTCTGCTCATTAAATGCGCCATACATTTGTACGAAATAAATATTTCACTCTGAATCTAGCATTCTAAAGAGAATCTACATAACTAATATTCGACAGTTCTTGATTATGTTAAATGCAATTGGATGCAATATATTCATTAAATAATTTAAACGTGTGTCAAAAATATAATTTGATAACTTTCTTTCATGCATTTGTGAATGCAAAAATAAACATACAGGCTGTTTCACAAAGGACCCCTAACTTTAAAAATCAATAACCCAGAAACGGTGATAGATAGAAGCATGAAACCAGTGGTATGTTTATTTAAAAAAATCGTAAGAATCTTATTCATAAATCTCAAAATTTAGTTTAAAATAGCACCGATAGATAGCGCTGAGAGCGTTAAGAATCCTTCTAAAGAGAGTTCAGAAGCATAGAAAGACTAGCCGTCGAAGATTTCGCCATTGAAATCTGACCGCTATTAGCGTATAGAAAAATAATTCGCATCAGACAAGTTACCTGTCTGTTGAACTTTTTCGAAAAGCTCACGAATTGTTTTCCCATCTGGGCCTTTTGCGACTTGAAATCGCGTTTGAAAACTTCTCCTTGTGGCTGTAGGACTCTGATTTAATCGATGGTACTCCAACACAATAAACACACGTTCCACCACGGTATACATCACTTTCGGAATTATTTTCACTATACGCTAATATCGGTCAGATTTAACGGCGAAATCTTCGACGGCTAGTCTTTCTATGCTTCTGAACTCCCTTTAGAAGGATTCTTAGCGCTCTCAGCTCCATCTGTCGGTGCTATTTTTAACTAAATTTTGGGATTTATGTATAAGATTCTTACGATTTTTTAAATAAACATTCCACTGGTATCATGTTTCTATCTATCACCGTTTCCGGGTTAATGATTTTTAAAGTTAGGAGTCCTTTGTGAAACACCCTGTATATAGTTTTTAATTTTTTGCTTGTTTAAAAGCTGTTACTATACAGGGTGTCTGAAAATTATTAGCGGAAATATTTATGGGGTTAAAACACGCCAAAATAATTAAAAAATGTATAAAAAACGTGGTATCTCATTTCATTTATTTAGTCAAAAATATGTGTTGTATATGTGTGTAAATTCAAGCCGAATCAGATTTCGGTTCACAACTTTAACAAAGAAGATGGTGTTCTAGGGAAATATTCAACGGATTAACTTTGCTTTGTATGAAATTAAGAGCGGAAGTTGGGAAGTGCATTGTAAATCGATCAGCGACTTCGTGTGTACTGTCAGCCTGCATTGTGCAGAAAAATTATGGAGCATCTGGCTCAATGTTGTTCGGAAGCGAATGATGAGCATTTCCGACACTTCTCTTCGTATCATAACATTTCAGGAAAACACAATGAACCTCTTGAAAATATAGTTCCAATATCTCCCATGTTAGTAAAGTTATTAACGGAAATCTGGTTACAACTTGGGACGAATACCTTATATTTTTGGCTAAATAGGCGACCTACTCAACTGTTAGTTCTGGATATTGTCAACAATAGAATCGTTGGGAAGCTCTTGTCATGAGGATAATATATATATATATATATATATATATACGCCTGAATCCAACCGTTCACGAGATACGGCTCTATTTCTTCAGTGATGTCACGCATAAAGAAACAAAACAGCAAGCAGAAGACTCCATCAGACTCTATTTATATTTATAGTTAACAAGAAAATATGTATGGTGCGATAATAGATTCTATTAATAAGAAAAGTTTAAGCAACGATACTATGTTTGATAAGAGAAGATGTACGTAAATGAAAAGGATCCCATCACTTGTTTACTTCTTTATGCCTGATTTTATAGATGGTGTTGCGTTTACCGCTGCTTCCATGGTTTTTCATTTATTTGTAATCCATTTGATTTGCGCCTTGCGCAGACGATAGTTTTTGTTTTTGTTGACGAACGATTTCTTAGAATTCTACAAGGAGTTTAATGTGACTATGAGTTAGTTACATAATTATGATTGATGTAAAAGATATGCGCAAATATTATGTTTTGTAACTGTGATGGTGTTTTTAAAACTTTCCAACCTAGTTGAAAAGTGTTTATGACTTCGGTTTGTCTGGCCGTCTGCAGTCTGTCCGTGCTCTAACTCGCGTAAAAATGCTCGGATCATTCTGAAATTTTTACTGTAGCATATCGTTTACTATAGCTTGTTCTGCCCTATTTCAACAGAAGTGTGTAGCACTTATAGTTTTTTTACAGGGACAGTCAAAAGTATTCCGTTACATTACAGTCAATGAGAAATAATCGTTTTAAGTACATTTTGATGACGCTACGTCATTAAAAACGTAATGAAATAGATATATAGTTATGAAGCACATTAAAACATGTTTTTTGTAGAATATGGGGTGCAAAGCATTAATTATTTATTTACAGGGTCAAACAAAAGAATTCTGTTACACATTTTTCTATGGGGAAAATCGTTTGCAGTGTAATTTAGTGATATTTCTCTATTTCAAACATAATGAAAATTATATGCATTACTGAGGTGCACTATAAATTGCTCTCTTGTGTGCATTGCGTTTATTTACAGGGACACAAAAGATATCGGTTACAGTACAGTGCGATATTTACAGTAAATGCGATAAGGGCTTTTTCAATTTTGGTTTACATTTTTAAGTTTAACTAACTTTTTTCATAGTACGTGTGTGTTTATAAACTCTGTTGTTCATATACAGGGAAACACAAGGGAATCCGTAAGTATTACAGACTATGGTAGGGAATTTCTTCAGGGTAGTTTTTAATTGTGTTACGCATTTTCTTGCTGAACTATAATATATTTAGTAGACAAATAGAAGTTTGTGGAATATAAATAAATACATATACAGGGCTACGCAAAGAACAACATAAATTGTCGTTTATGGTTGATAATTGCTGCGATGGAGTTTTAAGTTGTCTTTTAGCTTAATATGTGGTGTGTACAAAAGTCTTCATATAATATACAGGGCTGTACAAATGATTTCGAGTGCATTTCCATCGATCGAAGAAAATTGTTAAATGTGAATATTTTAACTGAACTAAATTTTATCATGCTATATATCCACATCTATTGATCATATACAGGGCTGCACAAAATAACTCGACTACTTTTTTGACACTGGAAGGTAATTTTGAAAACTGTATTTTCAAATGTGGTATATGTTTTCTAAACTGTTTACTTACATATTTTCTTTTACATTATTTAACGGTGAAGTTTCGTTACAGTTTTCTGGCAGTGTTGGAAAGTTTTTCATAATCGATGCTGGACGCATGATTTTTCGTTCTTGTTTAATATATGTTTTGTGTCATCTATCGGACTCTTGTAATTATTGACTGATTCGAAATTACATTTTCCGAACAACTTTAAGTAAATTGATCTCCGAAAAACAACAAGAGAGGTAAGCTCAATTACAAATCTCTTCCATAGTATTGCTGATATATTTTTAAACGAATAAATACTGATATTAAAATGTCAGTATATTGAGATTGAAAATAAAATTTACATTAAGTTAAAGATTCAATAGATGGAATGGTCTCATATATCGTGAATGACTTTACTCTGACTGGACTTGTTCTAATATTTTTTTGATATTCATTGTAAGAAGTTTCTAACAATACTACTCTTGATGAAATTGGGTTCATGTTTTATTTTTATTTATGTATGACGTCACAAAAAAATTTGTATTATTTCGTGAAAGGTTGGATTCGGGCGGATAGTTCTTGCATTTTTCTTTATCCTCATAGCAACGATACTACTTTTTTTCAAAATCCAGAACAAACAGTTGATAAACGGGCTGCTATTCTCTTTTCCTATACAAAAAAATATTTTTCTTGGCGTATATTGTCACCACTAAACGTTTGTACTAATATCTCAGAGAAATTGTTCTATTAAAAAATTTATTTTATAAAAAATTCATTTTATTACGAAAATAAAATTATTTTATGTCTTCTTTTTAAAAAACACGGTGTTTCTTTTTTCTAGATTTGTATTTGTACTTGTGTATTATGTAGAGAAAATTAATTTTCGTTAAACGCTCCAGAAAAGCTAATTCTGATTCTAATTTTAGACGTCAGAAACTGCGTCTGAAAAATATATTGCTCGTTAAGTACGAGGCATAAGTTTCTTAAAGATATGTATTCCACTCCGATTGCATCATTGTTAAGCGAATCTACATAACTAATTTTCTGCATTTCTTGATTAGATTAAATACGACAACATGCAAACTTTTCATTAAATAATTGATAGCTGGTTTCTTAACAACCTTTTATAATTTATTTTTCTGCATTCGTGAGCACACAACTGAATATTTTTTTTTAATTTGTTTCAGGCTTGTTCTGCTTAAATTATAAGTAAGCTGCAATAGGAAACATAAATTTATTTAACGTATTTATGTATCAGAACATTTTATAGCATTTTATATGCATACCTATTAAATTTGTACAAGAAAACATTTGAATCTTATTTCCCGAGAAAAATAAATTTATTTCTTTATAAGGTTTCAAGTAAATGTAGTGGAAGAATAAATATATTGTCAATATTCACAAACTAAATAACTAACAAGATATTAAAATTTTTAAATGCGTAGCTTTTCATCTTACATATCTTGATACTACCGTCCTGCATTGTGATTTCACTCGAATCCGACACGATTCACTGACTGGCTCGTTAATTTTTTTTCTTCTCCAGATCGTGTTGACTTTTATTTTTCTATTTAGGCTTAGAACTTGTCCAAAGTAATAAAAAAAACGATAACGGGAATTAAAAACATACATATAGTAAATCAAATGCATGAAAATTTTGAAAACCACTAGTTGCAACACTGAAGTATGTTATGTCAGCTTTTAAAAAGGCATAGCGAATGGAGTTCGGACCGATAATGAGAAACGCGAAAGTGTGTAGCACGTCAGGATAGTGTTATTCGCAAAAGAATGCTGTTACATTACAAGCTTTCTTTTCCAAGAAGATTTCTTTCAATGAAGTGACGAAGACACCGTGTTTTATGAAAAGTCAGGTGATGAAAAGTCTGGTGGAAATTTTTAATGATACCACATCCATCATGATGCGTTGCGTTCTGTATGTGCTTAGACAAAAGAGTGTTGGCAACAGAATAATATATAATATTCAATTTTTGTATATTTAAATCCATTGACTCCCTTTCGATAAACCTCAGTGCTTTTTTCTCTGCTTAATTTGAGCAATTTCATTTATAAGAGAAAATGTAAAGTATTTAATGCAGCTGTTAGGCATAAGCAACTATTATTAACCCCTTGGGGACGAGCGACATAAGATGCTCAGAATCATCGATTATTCCCACCAATTATTTTTTATTGGAAGATTTGCCTTATTAAATCTTAGCATTTCTGCGATTCAATTAGGTGAAAATTTCTGTTTTGAAAAACCGGTAGTAAAAGATTAAAAATTCTGTAAAGGACGCTCGTCGCGAAGGGGTTAACGACAATTAATTTTCACACAGGTGAACTCACTGTTTTTTTATGGTTGACACTTTAGGTTTATGGTTTAGTGGTGTTTTAGTTACTACACACAACTTTTTCTATTTTTTGATAACGCTATCATCTGTAGAAAGATATTTTCAAAAAATATGATTTTTCAATCCAGTCAGTATAAAAAAAAATGATACACCTACTGTTTCCTATAAAATCACACCAAAAATTTCAGTAGATTCGCAATATTGTCTTCTTTCAGAATATAAATGCAAGTTTTGGAAAAGACGTCATCTAGATATTAAAAATTGCACCAATTTTGATTTTTCAAATAGTAACACCCACTTCTAACATTTTATTTGAGTTCCTTGGTTGAAATCAGCCCGGAAAAATATATAGTTTGCTTATTTTTTGTTAAATCTTCGTGATGTTAGAACAGGTCAAAATTTGAGGTTGGAAATGATAAATTCACGTGACAAACTTTATTTTATATCTTCCCAAAAAAATCATCCCATTATTTTTTATTTTGTTTTGTTTTGTTTTAAGTGAAATACATTGAATGAACCCAAACATATTCTATACATTTTTTTAACTCAAGAGCATAATTTTGCATAAACGTAATGAACATCGTCCAAAACATGTGTGTGTAAATTTACAGTTCATTCCAATCATTATTTTTCGAGGTATAGCGAAATTTTACTTTTCGAAGGTCTAAAGAGTCTTCAACCCGTGTCCTGCCAAAATTATCCGGAAAGTTTTTACTTTAAGGTCTTAATTTAACATTTGTAAATTTGTTTATTTACCCTTATTTTTTTTTCTTTTACAAGAATGAAGATTTAAAAAAAAAGTATATAAACTGCACTTTTCCTGGGCTGTCTTGATCCAAGGAAGTCAAAAGTGGCCATTACCATAAAAAACTAGTCGGATGTGCCAATCCCAAAACTTTCTTCTATCTCACACAAATTTCGCATACACTAAAAAGAATCAGCACCAACTTATATCAAGGTCTAACTGAATCTAAAGTTTTATTAAATTCCGTGCATTACACTCAGAAAAAGAAACTGATTAAAACTACAAAACATATTTTTTGAGTACATTTTGTTGTTTTAGCAAAATTGGAGTAAAATTGAACCATTTTACTTCAATTAACAAAACATTTTTGCTGACGATACAAAATTGTTTTTTGGAATTGCGAAAAAAAAATTTTTTTTTGTTGATTCAAACAAAATTTTTATTGACCCATATTTAAACAAAAATTTTGTTTAAATATAGGTCAATGGAAATTTTGTTTGAATCAACAAAAAAATTTTTTTTTGTTGAAAACCACTTTTTTTTGCAATTTCAAAAAAAAAAAAAAAAAAAAAAAAAAAAAATTGTATCGTCAGCAAAAATGTTTTGTTAATTGGAGTAAAATGGTTCAATTTTACTCCAATTTTGCTAAAACAACCAAAATGTACTCAACAAAAATGTTTTGTAGTTTTAATCAATTTATTTTTCTGAGTGTAGTTCTTGAGATATGACTATTGCTAAAATCGTGTGGCTCCTGCAAATTTCAGCATAGCAGTGCCACCTGTTTTTTGAGATTTAGACCAAAACCTAATCAACAACAACTTATGTCAACATCTAACTTAATCTGAAGTTTGATGAAAATCCATGCATTAGTTCTTGAGATATAGTTATCGTGATAATAATAAAAAAGTAGCATAGCAGCGCTACCTTTTGGGCAATTTACCCCAAAGCATAAGCAGCATCTATTTATGTCAAGATCTAACAGAAACTGAAGTTTGATGAAATTCCGCGCATTAGTTCTTGAGAAATAGTTATCGTGATAATAATGAAAAAGTAGCATAGCAGCACCACCTGTTGGGCAATTTACCCCAAAGCATAAGCAGCATCTATTTATGTCAAGATCTAACAGAAACTGAAGTTTGAGGAAATTCCGCGCATTAGTTCTTGAGAAATAGTTATCGTGATAATAATGAAAAAAGTAGCATAGCAGCACCACCTGTTGGGCTATTTACACCAACACGAAAGCAGCATCTGTTTATGTCAAGGTCTAACTGAATCTGAAGTATGATGAAATTCCGTGTATTAGTTCTTGAGATATAGCTATCGTAAAAATCGAGAAAAATGGGGTGCAGCAGCGCCACCTGTTGGGATATCTTGCATCAAAACGTAATCAGTGTCTATTTATGTCAAGGTCTAACTGAACCTGAAGTTTGATGAAAATAAGTGCATTAGTTCTTGAGATAGAGCTATTGCGGTAATCGCGAAAAATGCAGCATAGCAGCGCCAAATGTCGGGCGATTTTCTCCAAAAACTAATCAGAACCAATTTATATCAGAGACTAACTGAATATAAAGTTTTATTAAATTTCGTGCATTAGTTCTTGAGATAGAGCGCCCATAAAATTTGTGTCACATACAGACAGACAGACAAACTCACATACAGACAGACTCCCATACAGACAGACTCACATACAGACATTTTCTAAAACTAGTCAAATCGTGTTCAGGACCTTCTAAAACGTATAAATCCGTCAAAAACCGGAAGTCGGAAATTTTCATAAATCCAATACTTTCTTCTTGTAAAGATAGAAGAAAGTAAGAATGAAGAGCGGACAGTTCTTTCAACTAGGTAAAAAATATTCAATGGTTAGAGTATCATAGTTGAGGTTTATCTCAACGAAGCGAAAAAATATCCAGGCCAGGACTCGAACCTGGATACCTTAACTTGCCCTGCCGATGCTCTTCCTACTGAGCTACACAGACGAAATCCTGGCTGGTAGAATTAGCTCTTATTTGATAGATATGGCTGCGAATTGCAGCGCTAATTTCATTCATCCGAGATATAACTATAGAATTTACATGATGAAAGTGTGATATGGCATAAAAATTCCTGTATGCCATGTAATTACTTCATAATAAAGATATGAAAGTTTTTCAACTAGGTCAACTAGGTATATGTTTTACCTAGTTTACCTAACTATAATACTCCAACCACTGAATATAAACAAACAATGTTTGTGCAATTTTTAATATTTAGACGACCCCTATTTCAAAAAATTGCGTTCATATTCGGAAAGAAGACAATATTCTGAGTTTAAAGTCACCTTTGGTATGATTTTATCATAACCGATCTGAGAATAAAGGCTGGTGTATCTTTTTTTATATATATACTGACTGTACCTATATGTATATTTACTCTCCGGTTCAACTCTTCGTGCGAATGATATTTAAAATCAATGTTTTAAAAGAAAAGAATGTATAGCATGCCCAAAATACGAACTAGAATTGAAATTAATTTCAGATTTAAATTAAGCTTAACTTCAGTGACATTTCTTTGTCATTCATTTTGTAAAATTAATGCATCGAGGAAAAATAATATCTTTAAAATATGACATTAATATCACTTTCTTTCCTGCTTCATAACGAAATGAAAATTTGCTTCACGAAAAACAGTTAATATCATAATTCTGCGCTATGTAAATGAAGTCGAGGAAAGTTTTTGAAAGAAAAAAAATCCAAATTAGTTTCTCTCACATTTGACATACAGAATAATTCCTCTGATGTTGTTTTTCTAAGAATTTAAAAAAAAAAGTTAAAACAGTTATGTATTTTTATCTCAGTGGATATGAAATAGACTTCTTAGTACAATATAGAAAAAAAAATCTTTATCTAACAATGGCAAAAAAGGAGAAAATTAGATTTCTCCAGTGACACGTAACATAAGAATTACCAAACTACTTTACTCACAAATTTCAATTATTTTTCTGGTACTTTCTTCATATAACGAACCCCCGAATTACCAAGCAACTCATATGCATTGCCAAATTATATGACATATGTGACGTTTTAGTCATATATAACATCCATGTTATAGTTGGCCGAAGCGCCGTAGCGAGCCAAAGCTGCTGGCGCAATAAAAGTCTCTCAGGACTTGGGTTCGGTGGTCGATTGTGCGCGGTGCGCCCCTTCATGGGCGACTGCGGCGCATGTTACTTTTACCATGTTATAGTCATATATGAATTATATATATGATGTTTGTATATGGCAGGTATATAAGACATACATGACACCTGTATAACACCGAGTCCCGTTCTTTCGGTCGTAGGGGAAAGACGCGTTTAGTAGGTGCTCCCGCAATCCACAATTCAAGGCTAGGCGCCCCGCCCTCCCTAGATCCGCAGGCCTGGCTCCCTGTGTCATTCCTGAAAGATGAACATCTTAGCTACATTTAAGGAGGTAAGCAGCAGGCTTCTCGGACAGTTATTAATTGTTCTTTGAGTTTTTTTTCCCCAATACATCTGTTTGCCGGTACTTGCAACTGCCATCTCCTAAAATTGCTACTAAGGCTTGTCAATCTTAATTTTAAAGTTTGTTTAACTTTGTTTTCTGGCAAATAAATTTTTATTTATTCTTTTTTCTATACAACAAATGCTTAATTATATGGTAAAAATGTTCACTTTTGCTAGGTTATATATATTTCTGGTGTTGCATAGTATTTACTTGTAATTTAGGGTACAGGGCTTTTCAGAAATATTTCTGTCATTACCTTTTGCAAATTTTTAATGTGTGTTATTTGCATTGTTTAACTTTGATTTCTGGCAATAAATATATATATTTTTTTTCAACAAATGCTTAATTTTATGGTAAATGTTCACTTTTGCTAAGTTTTATATATTTCTGGTGTTGCATAGTGTTTACTTGTAAATTAGAGTACAGGGCTTTTCAGAAATATCTCTGTCATTACCTTTTTCAAATTTTTAATGTGTGTTTTTTACATTGTTTAACTTTGATTTTTGGGGGAAAAAAAAGGAAACAATTTCTTTTTTTTTTTCAACAAATTCTTAATTCTATGGTAAAAATGCTCACTTTTGCTAAGTTATATATATTTCTGGTGTTGCATAGTGTTTATTTGTAAAATACAGTGACAAGGACTCCGAGAAAATCTTTTTTTTTTCTGTTATGCAATGTTTACTTTACTAAATTCACGAATGCGGAAGTAAAGACAGCACTATATAAATTAAAAGATAAAAAAGCACCCGGACCTGATTCCATAGATTTCCGAATTCTTAAACTCACACACAAAATTTTTCCACATATCTTCACGCGTTGGGCAAATCTTCGCCTAAGTTACAATTACTTCCCTGAAGTTTTGAGACAAGGAGAAGTAGTATATTTCCTAAAGCAAGGGAAGTCACCCTCTGAACCGAAATCGTACCGCCCGATCTGCCTGCTACCCACATTAGGCAAATTGTTAGAGAAGCTCATTGTTTTTCGGCTCTCTCATTATCTCGAATCAAATAATCTTCTACATCCAAGGCAATTCGGGTTCAGAGAGGGCAGATCATGTGAAAAAGCTTTGCATGCCATCATGACCTCCTGCACCAATAGCATAGCAAAAGGTAACTACACTTCACTGGTCTCACTCGATATTCAAGGGGCTTTCGACGACGTGGAATGGCGTGACATACTCACACAACTACAAGCACTTCACTGTCCCGGGAACATAGCTGGAGTCATCAGCTCATACCTGTCTCAAAGGAGTGTCCTCATAAATTGGGGAGCTGGCACCTCATCCCACCGGCTACAGAAGCGTTGCCCTCAGGGCTCCTGCCTCGGACCAATCCTCTGGCTCTTGGTAGCAAATATACTTCTAAAAGAACTGAACCGCTTCGGATATACTCTTTATGCCTTTGCTGATGACTTTAGCTTCATTTTCTCGGGTCGCACTCGCCGTCATCTGGAGGAAGCATTTGCCGAAGCCCTTCGCATCTTCTGCCAGCTTCTGGACACACTACACCTCACACTATCTTCCAGGAAGTCCCAGGCATTGGTCTTCAATAAGCCACGTCGTCTAGATCCCAATAGACCACCAGTAATGAGGATTTCTGGCGTTAGCATACATCACGTACAACAACTCAAAATTCTTGGTATAACAATCGATTCTAACATTAACTGGATCCCACACATTAATTACTTAAGATTGAAACTCATCTCCTATCATCACAACTCACTTAAATTAAGATCTAAATTTAGGGGTGTAAGCAATAGCCTTTTAAAAACCTGGTACTTAACAATAATAGAACGCATTATAACATACGGGGCATGCATCTGGGGGGGTAATCTTACAAAACAGTCACTCACAAAATTAACTTCAATCCAAAGGATATTCTTATTACAACTTTCACGCGGGTACCGTACAATATCAACTGATGCACTTACAATACTCACAGGCATTCCACCCATAGCAATAACTTTAAAATATGAATTCAACAAAGCATCCATCCTACAACTTCGACAGGACCACATATCCAACAACCTCTTTCCCAACATAAACATTGAACGCAAAGTCCACGGCTGGCAAATCCACCCTGCGGAAGAGACATAGCACCTTCAAGTCAACCCACAACTTAATAGCTACACCCATGCCACCTGCTCCACCATCTTCACTGATGGGTCCCGCACAGATACCGGCGTAGGAGCAGCCTTCTGCGCCACGGAAGGAGACACGGTGACTCATCAGTGGGCCTGTAGGCTCGGAGATAACAACTCCGTTTTCCAAGCAGAGCTATTTGCAATCTTCTCAGCCCTAGAGTGGCTAGAGGGTCAATCTGGAGCAAAGGTCTCTATTTTCAGTGATAGCCTGTGTGGACTGCAGGCCATTCACGCACCTAGAACATCTAACCCACTCGTACTAAAAATTAAATTAAAACTCAACAGTTTCTTGTACAGAACACATCTCGGCCACGTCTCAGCGCACAAAGGCACTTTTGGCAACGAGTACGCGGACGAACTCGCAAAACAAGCCACCAAGTATACATCCATTGATCACCACCTCCCAGTGCCCCAGTCGTTCATCAAGAGTGTCCTGAAATCCAGGATCATCTCGGAATGGCAGGAGTACTGGGAACTCACTGATAAGGGCAGGCAGACGTTTGACCTAATCCCCAAAGTCTCACTTAACATATATCACCTCACACCATACACCGCAAGCTTCCTAACGGGCCACGGGCCCTTTAAATCATACCTCCACAAATTTGGTTGTGCAGGATCTAATAGGTGTGAGTGTGGCGAGGTGGGATCTCCTACCCACGCCTACCACGAATGCACACTTACTGCACGCTAGCACATTAAACGTCCAGCCACTCCCCCTAAGGGATGGCTTCAAAATATTCTTTCTAGACCCACACTTCTGAACAAACTCAAACACATCCACCAATACTTAGCACACATCTCCAACCTCACAAGCTAGTCTGTACCCAGAGCAACTCCCATTCCCTCGTATGGCATCGCCCCTTGTCGCAAGTGGAGTTATAGTGTTACTCTGGCGATGCCACAGCGCCCCTTGTCGTGAGAGAGCATGTTTCTGGCGCACAACCCGATAGCTTATCTGCTGTCTGATAACCAGGTGCTTTGCGGCACATCATTCTCAAACCATTTCAAGAACCTCGGCACCTCGCTGCCCCGTGTCGCGAGGGAGATCTGTTCTCCGGCAGCGAGGGATTTGTTCTGTGAATTTCGGGCAATAATGGCCCATTGCGATTCACCCGCCCCCTGTCGCGTTTTCCGGCGGGCTCAGCTCTAGCTGAAATTGTTTTTTTTTTAAACCTTAATAAAGGTACCGGGAGGGACACCTATGCTCTACAGACTTGGCCTCCTCGTCTGAGCAGTCCCTCTTAGGCTGTGAAACCTGTATAACATAGAAAACGTAAATAGTACGTATATATGACGTAAATTTTATGTATATATATATATATATATATATGACGCAAATATGACATGTACGACGCATATGATGTATATATGTGCGTTAAACGTCTGACGACATTGACGAAATCGTAACTGCAACTTGGCGTAATAGTAGTTAGGGAGTAGCCATAACAAGGTAGTACCATTTTTCTTAGTGGTTAAGATTAGTAAATTCTTTTTAACATCTTCACGCTGAATACTACATACTTAAAACAACTTAAAGCATTGTCTCCATTACATACTTCCTTCATTTTTTTACGTACATACTTACGTACATACATCTTACTTGCATAAATGGGGGGGGATAACACTTCTAGACCATCAATAAACATAAAATCCCAACTCACATCTTTCGATTATGATGTCACTTGCGTTGCCATCGTTATAGTTTTTGGCGATAAAATAGTTATTTAGGAAATTAACACTGTAATTTTTTTTTCTTCGCTGAGTTTCAGAAAAAATATCGATACGCCTTACTTTCATAATAAAAAAAAAAAAAACTATTTCATTTTTTTAATCGATTCCGGGAAGTCTTTTCCATGCAAGGATATAAAAGAAAAGAGAGGCAAAAGTAATCAAACAGAAATTGATTGATAAAAAACAAATTTCTCGGTTTCGGTGAAATGGAACCTTTAAAAACAAAATCGCGAAAAATCGCGAAAAATTCAATAATCACTGTACGAATTCCGAATAAACTTTATTGAAGGGAGGGCATAATTTACTATATCGGGCAAAAAGATTGAATATGGATTGACTTTCAAAATTTCAGGAGAACATGGAAGATCGGGTAAATACGCGAATCGTTGCGTTCATCATAAAATAACAAAAACTTTAATTAAAAAAATCCAAAATCTGAGCCTTAGGTGGCATCTGTCTTCGTCTTTCCGGAAGCAAATTTGCAGCCCTCGATTTGCAATAGCCAAACAAACAAACAGACACACACAGAGAGACAAAACTTTCGTTTATTAATATAGATATCTATTTCTTTTTCGGAATAGCCATCATCACTTTATTTAATCACGGAATGTCTGTCATTAAATATAGCAAAAATGACTATTATGTATTAATGGTATATATTTTTAATTAGTTCCTACTAAGAATGCTAGTTACTACTTTTAATTTGTAGTTTTTAAAGATGCAGTTTATTATTCACAGCTGTTTTTTAAACATGCCAAAAATTTTAAGTTTTCCATTATTGTTTTCAATGCATAACATCTAAAATATAATTTCTCTTATTCAATTCTGATTAGTGAATTTAAAATACAGCTAGCAATTTTTAAGGAAAAAAAAATACTGTAAGTGATTGAAGTGATTGCTTCTTATTTTAATGTACGCCATTTGATGCATTTTAGCAAGAAAATTTTAGCACAAAATATTTTTGGTTACAACGCTTTATTGTCATCCATTTCATTTTAAAACTCATTGTTGTCTTCATCGCTCATTTTGACGCACAATTGGTGATCATATTTTTTATGCGTCTGTTAAGGAAAAATACTACACATGATACGATGAATATTAAAAAATCCGAACTAGTGCTGCATACCTGAATAACATACAGCGGGGTATACAAAATGATAGGGACGACACAAAAATAAAGAAATCAGTTCGAGTTCGCTATGCAAATGCGCAAATCTTTGTATTAAAATTAAATACATGATATTTTAATTAATATTAAAGCAATTCGTTTTCAAATATTTTATGTATTTTAAAAAATTATTTTAAAAGATGCATTTTGCTAAATTTACGCTGGAGCAAAATGTTAAAAATGCCGTCAATATTTTGAAACCGCGGTTCGTGATGGTGGATATTTTTGCATATCGTTTAACAAAACATTTAAAAGAGATTCTGACCGCATTCGTTTAGTTCTCAAAACTTTTTGACGATAGGGAGATAGGAAATGCTTTCTGGCTTCGAAAGAGGCAAAATTCCTGCTAAAGAATTCCTGCTAAAATTAAACGTTCAACAGTTGTCATTTTTAATTTCTTACAGAATTCAACTACTTACGGTACTGCAAAATCTACAGGAAGGCCAAGAATCCTTTTGAAAATGATCCGAAACGCTTTCTGGCTTCAAAAGAGGCTAAATTATAGCTTATATCAACATTTAAATGTCACTTTAAAGAATTGCTGCTAAAATTAAACGCTCAAAAAATGTCATTTTTAATTTCTTACAGGATTTAACTACTTACGGTACTGCAAAATCCACACGAAGGCCGAGAATTCTTTCGAAACGATTCGAAATAATCTATATTCTAGCTTATATCAACATTCAAATGTCACTTTACAGAATTGCTGCTTGCTAAAATTAAACGTTCAAAAGTTGTCTTTTTAATTTCATACAGGATTCAACTACTTACGGTACTGCAAAATCTACAGTAACGCCGAGAATTCTTCCGAAACGATCCGAAAGTTTGATTGTTCGCATGATCACAAGCAAAAGAAAGACAGCAAAGGAAATTGGAAGCCAGATAAAGACGCCAGATTCTGTATGGACTATAGGAAGAGCAGTAAGAAGGTCGGGAATCCTTAAATATGTAAAACCACGTCGGTGCCCGCTATTAACGTCTGACCATAAAACCCCCGCAGTTTGCAAAGAAACACCTCACGCAACAAATGAATTGGTCTTAAATTATTTTCAGTGATGCAAAGAAGTTTAATTTCGATGGCCCGGATGGTATTAATTCATATTGGCATGACCTTTGAAAGGACAAAGACGTATTTTTCACACGTCAACTAGGTGGAGGCTCCCTAATATTTTGGGTTGCTTTTTCATCAGGAGGTAAGCTTAGAATTGTATTTCTAGACGAATGACAAAATGGACATATCCACATGTTAAAATGCCAACTGTTGAACCAATATGAAAAAATGATGGCTTTAACTATATTTTTCATCAAGACAATGCGCCAATTCAAGATAATTCGCCAATTCAATCTGAAAAATACACAAAGGAAGGGAATAAAATACCCACACGCGAGTGGCCAGCCAATAGTCTGGGCCTAAATCCCATTAAAATATTGCCAAATGGCCCAATATAACTTTAAAGCAGAATTAAAATCTGCCTTTTGTAAGCCATGGCGAGTTTTGACACCTCGACAAGTTCAAAATACTGTAAATTCTATGCCACAACGCTGCATTGAAATTATTAAACACAAAGAAAGCACAATTGACAAGTAATATTTCCATAATTTAGAAAAATCTGTTGCGTTTTAATCAATTTCTCCTATTGCATATCTGATTAAAATGCAATTTATTATATTGTAATAATAGCAATTGTGTTACATGTTTTCTTTTTGTTCATATAGCCTATTTAGTTTGATAATCAGTTTAAATGGTTTATATGTGGATTATTATAATTATATTTATTATTTAGTCAATTAAATATTCTTTGCTATCATTTTGGATCACGGTTTATTTAAACTGTTTGCAGATTGGAATAATTCTTATGAAAATTGAAATTTAAAATAAAAAAGACAAGCCAACAAATATAACATTCTTAGATCCTGATGAAATTTATATGGAAGCACCACCAAAATGAATCCTTTACTATAGAAAAAATATCACAGTCAGATAATCTTTACAAAAGTTATTCGTTGGAATACATTAGAAAAATTATACTAACGAAATATAAAACCTTTTTCTTTTAAGTCAGTTAAAAAGGAATTTTTTCAGTAAAGTTCTCAAATGCCTTTATCTCCCTTGAAGTATGCGGCAGGCAGGTTTCAATACGAAATTTTAGTACTTTTTATATTGCACTCTAAGGATAAGATATAAAAAAAATGCATACATTTTAAAGAAATCTCAATATGAAAAAAAGCACAATCTCGAAGAAATCTGGAGATTCACTTCACATCTTATGAATTAAAAATATTTCCCATTTTATTCTAGAAAGAATTTGAAGGAAGTTTTCTTTAAGAAAAAATTTCAATTTTTTTTCTGTGGCTCTTTACGAACCAGGTTTCCGTAATACAGAAAAACTTGATCAGTTACCCAGTAGTAAGATCAACAGTGTATCTAGCGACTGAAGTTTAACACTTTTAAAAATACAGCAAAAAATATACGCCCAATTTTTAGTGCACTTCACGAAAAAACAGGATTTATGTAATGCTTATTCTTTCCTTTTTTAGAAAGAAAAGTATGCTATCTCCTTTTCAGCAGGAGAGAAAAACTTTTATAAAACATTTCCAATTTTTTTTAATTCCATATCTTTCATTCTGTGTTTTTGTTTAGTGATTGAATGAGAAATATAGATTATATTAAGTTTTGGATTTCAAAAGAAACATTTGATTTCAAAGATAAAGATTCCATACAAAAAATATTACATGGGAACATTTTGTTTGAGATTTTTATTTACTAGCAGAGCTTCACACGTTGTACTGGTCGTTTTTCTTCAGAATAAACCTCGAATTAAACGAACTTGCAATTGATGTCCCCGCTGTCTTCGGCAGCGTACAGCCGTGAGAGCTACTACTACTTCTGTCTCGAATCAAACGAAGCTTGAATTATTGTGATTTTTATTTCGACTCAGATTAAGTTCTAACTTTCAGCATAGTCGTTCATTTGTTATAGTAACCGATTTGGCATTCTTACAACAAGAATTTAATCACGACAGAAGCAAAATTTACCGGAAAATCCTTTCTGTTTTAGAAAAAACTGTCAAAAAAATCATCGCGGAATGCGAAAAAACCCTAAACATCGCATAACAAATTCAAGAAACGTTCAAAAGTCGCAGAGAACAAAATTTACTATATTGGGCTAAAAGATTGAAACCGAGTTAATTTTACGAATCTCAAAAAATTGATGTAAAACATCAAAAAACGCTTAGAAACCCATAAATAAATAGCGAGAAATTCAAAAATCGCAGAGAAAAAAGTTTACTACACTGGACTAGATTAAAACCGTATTATTTTTAGGAATTGCAAAAAAGTATCGCAGACCACGAAAAATCACATACAAAAATCGCGAAAAATTCAAAAATCGTAGAGGACAAAATTTACCATATTTAGCTAAAATATTGAAAACAGGTTCCTTTTAAGAATATAAAATTATCTCCGCGGAACAATTATAAAAAAAAGTTAAAAATCCAATAAAAATCGCGAGTAATTCAAACATCACTGTACGAATTCCAAATAAGTTCGAAATTCGCTGTTCTCAAAAGGAAGCAAAAAGATGAGGGGTTGTATTCAAATATACTAGCTTATGAAAGTTGACATAATAAGAATGAAGTGTCTCTCATTCTATATTTGATACAACCCCTCATCTTTTTGCTTTCTTTTGGGAACAGCGAATTTCGAGCTTATTCTATCGACGATTACTATCAGAATTTTCAAGCTATGTTTTTGAGACTTTCATAAAAGTTGGTCTATACATTTAGCTAATATATTATGCACAGTATATTTTGATTGAATTCGCGCATGCGCAGTGAAACAATATTTAGTAAACCTGCTCATTTTTCATACAATTTTTATTATTTTTTAATTCTGATTGCAGGGTATTGTGTACAATTTTGTTTGTCATATTTTCTGAAAATAACTTGTTTTTATATTAAAAACTCTACAAATTATAAGCAAAAAACTTGGTAAAATTTGGAACTGTTTTTATAAAAACCTGAATTTCTCTTCGAGTATACATGCTATCTTCATAAAAATAAACCCAAATTATTACAATAAGCCACTTAATCATAATCTACAGTTTGAATGCTTTTGCAATATTAGTTTCTACAGGGTTATCCAAAAGATATTCGTTTTTCTTCAATTTGTTGACGGCCCCTTATGGGGTTTCGGGAAAAAAATCTTCGCGGAAATATATGACGTTTATCATGTTGTTTACACTCCTGAAGTTTCAGGATAATTCCTCATGCATCTTTCCAGATATTTAACAAAACATCTAAAATCGCAAGTGACCGATCATCATTGGAAATATAGTGTATATACCGGGCTAACTCACGCCTCCATTTAGTTGCTCAAGCGGACGCCTTGACTTATCACGTAGATGGCGAGTGAATTTAGTTACTTAATCATATGCAAAAATATAAGAATAAATTGCTAAGATATTTAATAGCGCCATACATTAAAAAGTTTTAAAAAAAATGTAATTATGCTTTTGTATAATAATATATTAAAATTAAAAATTCATTTTCATCAATTAATATTTATTGCTTTGCTTTACATGAATAATTAAGAATGACAATATTAATTTAACTAATTCTAAATTTGATTTAATGTGAAAATACATATCCACCTGCATTGTACTCTTATATTTTTATTGCTTTCAGTATAAAGTTAAGTCATGATATAATTTGTTATTAATAAAAGAGTCTTAAAATGCTGATATTCTAAGGGAATAAATTTCGTATGGTAGATATTCAGTTTTTACAATTTAATCGCATGTAAAATAATCCGTATTAAAAAAAATAATAATGATGAAAAATGAGAACCCTCCGCGTTTCGAGTATATTTCTGTTTTCTTTTAATGTTATCTCAATCTCTCCCCTCCCCCCCACCCAGTACGTAAAAGTTTAAAATTTGTAAAACTATTTTTTTTTGTCTACTCATTTATCACCTTATTGCAACAATAAATAACCAATTATTTAAACTCCCCCTTTCGAAATTACCGATCTCGCCTCATCCCCTCTGTTCTCAAATCCAAATAAACTACTTTCTGACATATTTCTGAATTCATTTTTGTTCAAAATCACATAAAATTAGCAGGTCTTCTTAAGATCTTTCAGAAAATACTGTCAAAGTGGACGGTTTGAAACGAATTCCCGACGCGGCAGCGCGAGAAAGGGAGAAGCTGGTCGTCACGTTACAATGATCGCTTATTACTCGATAAGTAATTTATTTGACAAAAACTAGAAAACGCTATTCGATTCCAAATCACTTAATTGTCAGTTCTGCCAATTTTATTCTTTTTCGTTTAAAAATGAGTCAGAAAATACGTCAAAAAGTTTTGCGCTCTTGAGCAGGAAATTTGAAAACCACAGTAAAAAAAACTCTTGCAATTAAAAATATATAGAAAATTCCATATAGTAAAAACATCAAATTCACCTTCTTAAACTTGAAAAAACACAATGCAAACATATTGATAAAAATTTATTTGTTACTATATGAAAACAAGGTATAGTTTTTCGACTGTTTTTTTATCCTCTGATGATGGCTAATGTTTAGCCAAAAGCGCTTAGGTATTTTGACCTCTGATTTTACATCATAAATTGTTTTAACGCTTTAAAATGTGTTTTTAGTATTTGCACCTATTATAGTATCATATAAATTTTTATCAGTGTGTTTGCATTATGTTTTTTCAAAACTCTTTAATTAGAAAAATTTTCTGCCGTAATTTTACAATAACAGTAAATAAATAAGGAATCGTCAAAATTTCCCCTTCCCGCCAAAAAAAATAATAAAAAATCTGCCCCCCCCCCCTCCTTTCTGCAGCTGATGAAATTAAAAATCTCTAATTTTTTTCCCTTATGTGTTTGTTACTTTTTTCAAACAAGAAATGTATAATCATTTCAATCACGCTCCGTCCCCTCCCCCCCTACTCTCAACTTTCAGTTTTTTCCTTTTGATCCCCCTCCCCTCCCCAAGTAAAATTAAATTGTAAAGTGTAAAATCTTTACATTTCGATTAAAGAAAGTCCCTTTTCTACACTTTTTAACAACAGTAACTGAATTTAACTATCTAAATAACCTCCCCCCCCTTCCGCCCATCTAAAAAATAAATAAGGTGGATTTTCTAGACATGGGAGGTGAATAAGATTTTTTTTCTCTCTCTTTAACAATTAGGCTTTTCTCACCCGTCCTGCAATATACCATATCGGACTCGAAGAACCCGGTTTATTGTATACAAGTGATCTGGATGGCGTGGCATTTGGCAAAATTCTTCAATCCTGATCTATTCTTCTAGCATTTATAGACAAATTATTCCGCCTTTCATCATTTATATGGATTTTAAATATTCTAAATCCACTCCTTGACATATTAGAACAATTTTATGCTAAACAACCGTCCATTTTAAGCGATTTTGTAACTCGATAAACGTTCAAACATTTCTCGCCTCATAGGCAACAATGAGCAACAAACGGTAAGTGGGCATCAAAATGCTTGATGATTCAGCCTGTATTATAGGAGCCCTAGATCCAGACCAAGTCCCTCTGTCGCCAACGACGATTGGCGTCCCTGGGGAACCGAGAGGCTGGTCTGTCTAAATAGGTCCACGACATGGCTCAATCGTCACTCAGTGACTCAACGTCGGATATCTGCCAGTCTGTGATGCGCATGAAACAAAACCGGACCAACAGGACGTCGATCCCCCCCTCCCCTTGCGGACCGTGGAAGGAGGACCAGCTAGGGCTCCTATAATATATATAGGACTGTATAGAGGAGCCTTATCTGGAACGAGTTTCTTCGCGACCTGCAAGCTATGGATCTGACATCGTATGAGTTTGCGACTCCTCATGAGGGACTTGAGCATTTGACGTCGACTTTGATTCAGCTGTGTAATAAGGACAGAAAATGCAGACCGTCCAAGTATCAGGAAGCGTGTTGGTGGACGGCCCAGCTGTCCAGCCAGAGAAATAGGTTGCGCGTGCTCAAGAGGCTTTAACAGCGGACGCTGGACCTGGGTGAGCGGGTGAAACATGACTCTCTCTATAATTGCAAGCGGGCATACAATTATATATTGTATTATTCGGGGTTTTTTTTTAATCTGGCAAGAGTAAGTAAAAATGGTTATTTCAAACTATGCATTAAATCTCTATTCAAATAATGAAATTTTTAATAAAAAATTGAAAAATAAACTTAAAAAATTAGACAAATTTTAAAAAAATCATTGGACACTACACACCCCAATCTAGTAAAGCATGTACTTGTAAAAGATGGTTAAATTGCTGTGCATAGTTTTTTATCCTTAAAAATTTATTTAACTGAACTATCTTGATCAATTTCAAATTAAATAGCGCTTTAAATAATTCTTAGATTTAAACACTGTCTGCTTCAGCGTGTTTATCATACATTTCACTATAAAACTATAAGTTTTCATGTTTTTATGTTTAATAGTTTTTGCAGTATAAGCCGTTAAAGTGAAAAGATCATAATAAATTCAATTAGTTACTTGAAGATATAGCAGAATGCAGATTTTTTGTTTGTTTGTTTTAACTAGACAGGAAAAGTAATATTGATGATAAATTTGCTTTAATCAATCAAATTTAATTTCAATGATATTAAATTAAAAAGTTTTTGTGTGACCATGCTCCATTACTTTTAACGGACTTTGCATAATAACTTTGCATCTACTACTTAAAGTACATAATTTGGAAAAATATTTTATACAAAATGTTTAACTTATGTTTTGTTACAAGTACCACACTTTTTTTTAAACACTAAAGACCTTTAAATGTAACATCAACTAAAAGAAGTTATAATGTACAATGTAATGTACGCAATGTAATGCAAGTTACAATGTAATGTACGCAGCAATTGACCCCCCATAGCCTGTAATGTATCACAATTTTTTGGAACAGCCCTTCATATGATTTCTAGAATTCTAGATAAATGCATATACTGCAATTATTGCTCATAAGCGATTGTGTATCTGAATACTTTTGTGAGGTCCTGTAAAATATAATTAACCCTACTAATTTTGGAGAATTTGTAATTTTATTAATTGTATAGAGATGTTAAACAGCTTAATTGTTAACAATTTAAATTCGCGATCTATTACCGAGATAATATTTGTTTCATAATTATATATATCATAATTGAAAGTAATTTTCATAATATGCAAAAAAAGTAATCTAGGGATTGTAAAACAAGAATAAAAAATCCTGCATCCCGAATTGATTTCGAAATATTTTTCCTCGTTACCAGAACATTATTGATACTTCGTTTTCCTATACGGTGAAAGGAGATATGTAAAAAAAAAAAAAAAAAAAAAAAAAAAAAACTTAAAGAGCGGATAACATAGTTGAAAATACATTTTCAGCAATTGCCCGCCCATAGCCTGTAATGTATGAGAATTTTTTGGAGCAGCCCTTTATATGATTTCTAGCATTCTAAAAAAATGAATATACTGCAATTATCGCTCATAGGCGGTTACGTATCTGAATTCTTTTGTGTGGTTCTGTAAAATATAATAACTATTACAGTCACCATTTGCTATAAGTAATATCCTACTATGTACATCTATCATGTATATAAATTACATTATGTTAGAAATAGCATAGCATCGCAAAAGCCTATTTTAAACAAGTACAGTATGTACCTCTATCATGTGTATCAATTACATTATGTTAGAAATAGCATATCATCCCAAAAGCGTAGTTTAAACAAGTAGAGTTACAGTAATGCAATCGATCTTTATGTGTGCCTGTAAATGAACTCTAAATGCTACGCACGTCATTTTGTTTAAATAACATGTTGTAGTGCACGTCAACAAAGTATATCAATTTCGTAATTTTTAAAGTAGAGTTCACTCTAAAAACGACATTATAAATACTGAGCAAAAAATACTCAATTCTGAGTATTTCGCATAGTCAAAATGGCTCCGAATCAAAATTATTCAAGTTTGAAAAGCATATACTAATTTCTGAAAACATGCACACACTCAAGAATAAAACATCATGTGTTCATATTTGATAATGTTCACGTTTCAAACACGAGTATGAACTGACTTCTCTGTGCTCATTTTTGAGTATTTCCATGCTTCAAAAATGAGTTTGAAGTGATTCTAATAATTTTTGAGTATATCCACGTTTCAAAAATGAGTATGAACTAATCTATATGTACTCAGTTTTTAGTATGTCCATGTTTCAATATCCTGGTTATTTCTGGTATTTCAGTATTGAAAACATTGGGTCGTCATATTGGAAACAAAAAGTTTCATAACAAAATGAAAACATCAATTTACTCAGATTTGAAAGTGTCATTTTTCCCAGTGTTACATCATTAAAATGTACTTCAAACAGTTATCATTCATCAAACCCTTGCTTATCGAACGATAAATCTTAAACTTCCCATTTCTAATAAGCTATGATGAACCGAAATATTGTCAATTTTTTGGCAATTTCGTGGCAATTCAAGGATATTTACAAAGGTTAGAGAGCAGGCAGATAGACAGACAGTCAGATGAACCAATCCATTCTCTATGTAAACGTTTCTTCAACTTTTTACTGCGTAATTGTCATGATACGCAAATAAGTAATATGTGGTAAAAATTAAATATTTTATATTTCAAGAGATTTTTTCTTAAACAAAAAATAAATAAAAATAAAGTGCCAGATTTCCTTAAATGTATATTAGATTAGTTTACTTTTAGATTTCAGAATCTTCCATGATGTATACAATTTGAAATAATTGCTGCCTTACAATGCAAATTTAAATACTTTAAAATATTACGTTAAATCTTTAAGAAATTCTTGCTTTCAAAAAAGCTTTTAAACTAAACTAAAGTTCCGAGTTCGTTTAAATCTCATCATATACTAGAGAGCAATTACTTTCCAATTACGAAGTATCCTAAAGGGAAAGTTACAAGGAAGAAGTTTTTATTATTTTCATCATTAGTTCATTATTCTTCAAAATTTAGTTGTTCATGTCAGGAGCTTGAGTTTGGGGTTTTTCTTAGAGAAGCATTTTCTTTCTTTAAAGACACCTTAAACAAATAAGACCAAGTTTAATTTATTTTGTATTAAATATTTTCATCTGGTATATTTATTTATACCAGACATAAGAATTTTAGACGGTGCTTTTTCGTAAAATTAATGTAAAATAATTTTAGAAGGTAATTTAATTTAATAAATAATTCATATTTTCTAAAAAATATGAAATTACTAGTTATTGTTAAGGCAACTTTTGAGCTTCCTCCATGTAAATAGAATTCACTTTTTAGATTATAAAAGATATATGGTACAGAGTGGAAGGGCCTCGTGATTTTACAAATACTTTGATGGGACGCGGCCAATATACGGTTCGGAACCACTGCTTTAAGTTTAAATGTTTTTAAACTGAAAACAATTATTCGGAGGAAGATTTCTTAAATGAGTTTTTAAATAAACTGGCATCCGTAAATCATATTTTAGTGAAATAAAACTGTATATAAAATGTAATAATCTAACAAAGAAGGTCACAATTTCTTAAAAGAAAAGGGTAAAACAATCAAAAGAAAAAAACGGAAGAGTCTGCAAATGAGAACAGAAAAGAACTTTATAATCCACTTTCTTTTCACACCAATATTTCTACTGAAAAAGTAGAAAGATTCAATTTGTATTTATCATTTGTATCTTTTAAGCTATTTTTAAGTCTCTTTGTGTTGTTTGTAATATTCATTTTTTTCTGTAACAACTTTTGCTCAGTTATATGGGAATATATGGGAAAATACCCTTTTTTCCCTTGGTGGTAATTTATTGCCTTTAAAATACATGTTATAATCCAGATGTTGAAAAGAATTTTTCCCTAGGACAAGAATACCGTTTTTTTCCTTAATTTCCTTTCATATTTATTTGGGAAATGGATTTTGGGCTTTATGTAATGAATTTTGTAATGAGTTTGAGCACGATAAGAAACTTAAAAATGTGGATTTCAACTTCGAGCGAAATTTTCAAACCCGGGATTTCGGTATTAACTAAGTGTTCACGGGAATAATTCCGGTATTTTGTGAACAAGAATTTTTCTAATATCATACGTTTTTATTTCAAAAAATAAGAGTTGTTATCTTAAATATAAATGATAATTTATATCAAAATATTAGTTTACTTTCTCAAATAAAACTTTAAAACATTTTTCTAATAAATTAATTTTAAACAAAACGCGAGAACTGAAACTGACTTGCCGAATGTTTATGATACATTGAAATTGTTAAAGTCAATAAGAATCTTAAAAGTTATACAATTTCTAACTAGTGCCTGCTGTCACATCTACTTTAAAGAAACATCTTATTTCTAATGTATGTCAAAAATCAGATTATTTTTATATTTTCGTCTCTAAAATTCTCATTTTTTATTCTCTTATTTTTTCTTGTAACATGTTTTTAAATATAATTTCAGGTGATCATTTCACGTTTTGCGTGATCCCACCGTTCTTTAATTCTGGAAATCTTGAGAATGTGTATTAATTTAAATAATGTTTATGGTTATTAGTATATTTTTAATTACTTATTTTCTTTTAATTACATTGTTATTAGAATTAGCAGTGTATCTGACAGCAATATTATTTGTATTTTGTTGTGTATATAGTATAATTAATGTATATAAGGTTTCATTTGTTAAGCAAAGTAAATAGACATCGTGGTTGTTAAAGGCTAAGAATAGCGTAACTGGCTAGTTTTCATTGAATGACAGTTTTATGAAATAATCTGGTTTGAAAGGGCTCTTTGGAGCCATTAAACTAAAAATAACGACACTTTTATGACTGAAGGGTTTATGGGCCCATCTGCAGTGATCGTTGTGTGCGATCCTAAAATTACAGTCACGTGAGAAAGTGGCGACTGGGCCAGCGGTGCGTGGGAGTTGCAGGACCCAAGTCAGCAAGTGGGACCTGTCCAGTGACATTCAGAGAGACGGGCCTAAACAACCACGAATTGGATGGCGATTAAAATATATTGCATATAATAATTCGCAACAGCCATTCCGGGCCTGATATGCAAATTTTGATACCGTTTAGGGTTGAACCAAAAGGAAAGTAGTGAGTTTTGAGGAGATATAGGAATCTCTCTAGGGCAGTCGAAGGAAGTAGTTGAAAAGTATTCGTGCTCTGACAGAAAAATGGAACATTCTCTCTCTCTCGTAATCTTATGAAATGAGTCTTATGCAATTTCTTTGAGTATTATGAAGTCTTATGACTCTGACTTCTTATTTCTAATCGTGACTTGATCATGGTGTATGGATTTTCTGATCAAAGTTTTTATTAAGAGATAGTGACTATCCTAAATAAGGTAAACGAAAAAGTACCTAAAATTTATTTCTTGTAAATGCTAAAAGGTATAAATTAACAACACAAAATAACTTTTATTAGGTTGTTTGACATGTTTAGGCTCACTCTTAGCCATTTTCAAAAACAAATGAGAATATTCCATAATTGCACGGTTTTTGAAGTTATTATTTAAAATGCCATCATTTAATTTCCATGTACTTTTTAAAAATTACGCACGTTATCTTTTATTTTTACTTGGTCGTTTATTTTCATACCTGTAACCATGGAGTAACTCGAGCCACAATTTCGCTAAGTTAAAAGATGCTGCATCGTTACATATTGTATTTTTGCGTGTTAGTATCTATATGGTTTCTCTTATTATGGATGGATAGTATAGACTGGAGACAAAAAACATTTTTCTTTCATTGAAATTTATTTGGAAGGTTTTTTCTTGATATAATCGTGCCAGGGCTGTGGTTTTTCTATTATACTTAATATCATTTTTGAAAATGGCTGGGAGTGAGCCGAAACATGCAAAACAACGTAATAAAAGTTACTTTATGTTGTTAATTTACACCTTTTAGCATTTAAAAGAAATATATTATTACAAGGTGTTATAAATTATTATATTGTACCTTCAATTTATTAAATGTGTGTAAAAATAACGAGGAGTTTCCCACCGATAATGATGTTTAGATAGATACTGTGTCATCAACCTGTAACTCAAGAATGTAAAGGTATGAAGTTTACTCCTCTGTTCTTTTGTTTCTTATGGGTGTGTACCACAAATTATGTATTATTTACAATTGGGTTACAGGAGGACTTTTCTTTCAAAAAATATTACTTTATATGTATTTAAAACTTTGATCACTAAATTCTCAATTAATGTTTTATTTTAATTGGGGAAAATTTAGTATGAATTGTATAAGCAAAGTTAAAAGTAAAAGGATAGTTATTTTACTATGCATAAAATATAGCGCTACCCTTAACTGTTAGAATGGTATTATTTGTATTTAAGTATTTATTGGGGGGGGGTCTGTAATTTAATATGTTTTCGTATTGTACATAAATTAGTTATTTGTTTTTAAAAATTTTATCTTGTTTTTAAAATTAGCCTGTTCAATTTTAATGCATAATATTTTTCCAGACCTTTTACGAAATTTAAATAATTCATTATTATCTTTTTTGGATTGTTTTGTTAAACGGGGTGGTTTTAGCATGCCCATCAAAACAAAAGCTAAATTCTAGATGCTCATCGAAAATCACAACGCGAAGTACTTTTAATTTTTAAAGTTAATTTTTATTACATATTTAAGTTGACAATCACAGAGACTTCTAGAAACAGAAGCCCTTTAAAGATAATAAATCATAAGTTACGGGAAAAGTGCACTCAACACCTTATTAAACTCGTGTGTGGTGGGTCATTAATTAAGGACATACTGTAACCGGCTTTTTAAAGTTTATGTCTAGATCTTGCCAGCAACTCTAATATTCTATTTCATTAATTTCACTTTCTTTTATTTATTCATCCTTTATTTATTCATTGTGTTTTTTTAAGCCCAACTAAACTTTTCATGCAATATTTTTGCTTACTTTCTAAAATCATTTTCATTGAGAATGAAATATAGATTGTTATATCAGACCTGAATTCCAAATTCTAGTTATCTCTTTTAAGATTTTAAAATAATTTAAAATACTAGATAACTATGTAAGGTATTTACTCATTTTTCCACACCATTCTATATAAGTACAATTAAAATTTTCATGTAATATTTTTGCTTATTTTCTAAAATCAATTTCACTGAGAATAAGAAACGTGTTATTACATCAGATCTCAGTTCTATTCTCTAGTTATTTCTCTTAACCTCTTCAGACTGAGGTACACAAATATTGGACATCTATTCTTTTCCTCATTTTTTTTTTTTTATTTTTTTTTACGTTACTTCTAAATAGAATGTTTTCTGAGAAATGTTTTCTGCTGTTATTATTCTGATAATGCAGTTTCACTAACAACGCACGGTCCTTCAATGGCACAGTCATTGCGAGGATATCTATAGAATAATGACCACGACGTGTGCGTGCTTCGCGTTTTAACGCAACTATGTCGTGCGAAAACTCGTAATCCGACTTTATTGCATATACAGTGTCATCTGTCGGTGCGATTTTAAGTTTTTTTTTCTTTTTTTTAACCACTCCTAAAAAATGCCCATTGCTTAGAGAGCATGCTTGTGAAATTTCAGATAATTTGGATCAGTGGTTCTTTTGTTATAGGGATTTACTTTCACAACTAAAAAAAAATCACCCTGTATTTTAAATCACTTTTGATCTCTTTAAGTCGTTCTACGATGCGACGTTTTGTCTTACCAATATATGCTGAAATTGTACCATCGGTCAATCCGAACGGAATTTCATATACTCCAGAGTAACAAGTAGGTGATATAAGATCAATGCTTCTATTCAACAAACTAAACAAAGTCTTGGAATTGCACGCCACAAGTTGTATATTATATTTCATGAAAATCCTCTTTAATCTTTCAAATGTTTTAATCTTTATAATTTTTTTGTATTTTACGACTTTTAGCAATTAAAATTAACCTTTATAATGAAAAAAAGTTTGAGTATTTATAGATCATTCACTTGTTTAAAGCGTTTCAATTTGTTATTGCATGGATTTAGGTTTTTGCTAATTGAATAGCTATTTTAAGGGGTCTAACAATTTTAGATCCATATTTGTGTGTGAATCTAAATTACCAATCCCCTAAAGTATCAATTCCAGAATAAGGGCTCTTTCTGTCATCTGTGGTGTCATTTTGTTTGTGCAAAAGCAATGAATTGTGTATTTGTAGCGTTATTTTAACTTCAGGACTCAAGAGGTTAACATTTAAAAAATAATTTAAAACGCTAATTATCTATTTACGACGCCTTTAGTAATACGACACCACTAATAATTTGCGTTTTATTACCAAAGATGAATAAAGATTTATTTTCAAGGACAATAAACGATAAACTACCATTAACAAAATGGAAATTAAACATTTGAAAAAATTAACGATAAAATGTACAAAATCAAATAAATAATTGATTTCATTTAACTTAAAAGGTGCTAAAAGTTGCAAATAGGTTCTAAAAACGTAAAAACATTGTAAATACGATGTTAAAATGCTTCTCGCTGTTTCAAAAGTCTCGTTATAATGCTTCTTGAGCGCTTTCAACTGTCCCTGGCCAGTTGAAAGCGCTCGGGAAGCATTGTAACATCGTATCTACGATGGTTTTATGTTTTTAGAACCTATTTTTAACATTTAAGACCTTTTTAGTAGCATAAAATAATTTATTTGATTTTGTATATTTTAACATTAATATAGTTTCAAGGTGAATGTGACGTTTGGAAAATATATTAGTTAATCTATTTGTTTTATTTGAAAAGATGTTTTTATTTTGTAAACTGTATCGCGAACTCTAATACAAATCATTTCAATTAGTTCTTCCATGATAATTGTATACATTGTTAGAGAAGACGTGTTTCTGAATCTATGAAAAGATAAATGAGCACGAACAAAAATATACAATAACCTTAACAATAATTTTTTTCCAGATGTTATCAATTCTCGAGTAAACATTTTCATGTTGAACAAATATGGTTTGCATACAAACATGATAAATAAACGGCCTTAATATTAGTATTAAAATTAATATTGTTTTGTTACTCTTGGATGTATAAATTCAATTGCCCAGCTGCAAATGTTTAATTAAAAATTAATAGCATCTATAAAAACCGATATTCCCGTTTGAGAAAATTGATTAATAAACTATAAAATCAACTCGGAAATGTTTTCGAAAATCAGTGGCAGCAAAAGAAACTTTGTTTCAGAAATGATTCTTTAAATCTCGAAATTGTATTGGTTTTTGAGGTAACTTGTGATAAGGAAAGCTTTTCGAAATTGTATATATTTGTTCTTACTTTTATTATATTTTTCTAGATTAAGAAACATTTGTATATGTCTTCTGGATGTGGTAAAGGTCGTTCTAGCAAATGATTGTTGAAATTTCTTTTGCGTAATACTATTAACAAAAAAAAAAGACAATAAAAAAACAGTAATGACAAAAAAATCTTTATTTAGTATAAATTTAAAGTCACTTTAATGAAGGACTCAAGCAGCAAAATTCTTTAATGAGTTTAAAATAAATTCATATTTTAGTGACATAAGATTCAATATCAAAATTGATGATCAGGCAAAGAATGCAGTAATTTTTAAAAGTTAAACATAAATCAGTCAAAATAAAAGCATGACAGAACAATCTACATAAGAGAACAAGATAAATCTTTACAATTCAATTTCATTTTACACAAAAGGCTTTTAGGAAGAAAAAATTCAAAAATCCAATTGGTATTTATCATGTGTATCTTTTATATATATTTATATGTTTATCTTTGTAACTTTCTCTAAGCTTCTTTGTGTTGTTTGTAAAACTGAATTTTTGCTCACTTTCAGAAATATATGGGAAACCAACTATTTTATGTTTTTTCTACTTGGTGGTAATTTATAACTTTTAAAATACAAGATCAACCAGATGTTGAATTTTTTTTTTTTTTTTTTTTTTTTTTTTTTTGCATAATTAAGTGACTGCACGAGTTTATTTATATAGGAAATGTTTTACGGTTTATGTAATGCATTCTGTAACTAATTAGAGCATGGTGGGAAAATTATATATATTTTTTAAATACAATACAAAAATAAAAATTGTGTATTTCTTTTCTGTAGAAAGCAATTTCATCATCAAAACTAGTCGTTGGGGGCCACCGTAATACTTACCCATCATCGATATGCATAATATAAAATGAAAATAAAACATGTGTAAGCTATTTATAAAATGCATTGCAATTCGAATAAAATCGTGGCTTGATGACGTCATCAACTTTAAATGCCCTGTTCCTGAATTGCGTAAAAGAAACGTCTTTATAACTACAAAAATGATAACCATATTAACTAAGTGTTTACTGCGTCGGATTAAGCATCTCATTTCCAATTAAAACATATCTTTGAATTGAAATTTGAATGAAATATAGTGCCACGAAAAATCGAAGAGTGTGTAAAATAGCATTACAAATATCTCGGTAACTCATTACCCGATTGACTTCATTCTTTAAGCAAAATTTATGTTTTTTATTGTCTTTTATATTTGCTCCTTAAAATAAACAATTTCGAAAAATTATATATACCTTTTATCAGAACGAATATTTCGAGAGTCCGAAAAAAATAGTTCCGGATAATCGAGGTTACTGAAATTCAATAAACTTCTTCTCATTATTACATACTAAGTACATACCAATCTTCAAGTCTTTATCTCAATTTGTTCGGGAGATAGAGCGTTTACAGACACACACACAGATAGACGGACGGCAATTTTTTTTTTTTTTTCTAAAAATATGTTTTTCGGAATCTCTAGTGTCTGAAACATGTAAATCCGTCAAATTTTTTGTTTCAATTTTCAAAACGATTACAAGGCTTACCCTATACTACATATGATGGGTAAGTAATAAGTCTAAACAAGGATAATATATAGATTTGTATGTTTGTCATATAATAGAGATATGTTATATTATTTTTTAAATGTTAAATTATGGGGAAGCGTTATATTATTTAAAGGTTTTTTTTTTATCCTATAATAAAGTGAATGTATAAATCCATTTAATCTGAGAAATACAATGTTTTTTTAAGCAGAACTAAATTAGAAAAAATAGCTTTGAGCTCACAAACGTGGCTTACTACGCCACAGCTATACGGCCGAGTCCAGCACATTTCCATTAGCTCATCAATTTTGCAACGATAACTGTGCTCATCTATTAAAGTTAGGCTGAGAAAGTAAATCTTCTGACAAATGGTTTAACTTCTAAAATGAAATTTGCTGGGAAAGTCCAGGCATAAATTATTACTTGCTACGATTCTCCCAATTAGACAATGCCAAAACATCTATTGGTTGGATCAGTCAAACTTTACATTTGGCGATCAGCTTAGGCAGATAATTGAAGAGGTTAGAATGACAGTGGAGTAAGTCAATATTTCGCAATTTGAGAAATGAATGGTTTTATGAAACTTGTCGTATTGCCTTTGCATTAAGTTGTCCAACTTGTTGCCCTCTACAGACTCACTAAGTGATCTATGACTTATTTGACTGTCGCATTGAACAGAAATTAATATACGTTCAGTGAAAATATGGTTATCTAGATTTTTTAAATTTTTATCTTACTCCACTGTCATTCTAACTCACTCGATGAATTACAAAGTGATCGTTAAATTCTAATCGGAATATACCCAGAGTAAACAAAACCTATACCCTAAAATAATTAGCAATTAAACTACAGGGTGATTTTTTTTAAGTTGTGAAAGTAAAACCCTATAACAATAGAACCACTGATCCAAATGACCTGAAATTTCACCAGTCTGCTCCAAGAGCAATGGGAATTTTTTAAGTGTTGTTAAAAAAAAACTTAAAATCGCACCGATAGATGGCGCTGTATATGCAGTAAAGTCGAGAGATGAACTAGTGCACGACACATGCACATTGGCAATAAAAACGTGAAGTACGCACACGTCGTGTTCATTATTCTACGGATTCCTCGCAATGACTGTGCCATTGAAGGACGGTGCGTTGTTAGTGAAACTGTTTTATCAGAATAATGACAGCGCAGCAACTGCTCTTAGGAGATTTAGGACACTTAAGAATTTAAGAAAAGGTCCAATGACGACAGACGGAAGATGGTTTCTGAAAGTACCGTCCATTGTTTTCCTCCGACTGATGGTTTCCTTTGTTTCTGTTAACTTACAGCGCAATCTGCCGGTGCGATTATAAGGGGGTTTTTTAACTACGCCTAAAAATCCCCATTGCTTTGGGATCATACTGCTGAAATTTCAGATCATTTGGATCAGTGGTTCTTTTGTTATAGGGTTTTACTTTCACAACTTTGAAAAAAATCACCCTGTCGTTGCGTTGCGTGATTTCGTAGAAATTCCCATATATGAATTGTTAGCTGGTAAATTAATGAACTAATAAATGAAATCACACCAACCCTATAAAACTGCACTAAAATTAACCTAAATAAAAAGAGAGCTAAATGATGTATAGATAAAATCATCACAGAATAAAAGTTAATAACATAAATTTTTATTTACAGAATTTACAAAAAATAAGATCTAAGAAAAAAATAATAAACATTAACCATTATTCAGCTATCGGGTAGCTCAACTCAAAGATCGTTTCATAAAAATACTTTTTAACATACAAAAATCTCCAGTTTGGACCAGCAGGCAATTTCATTTTTACTTACCCATCATACGTAGTATAGGGTAAGTCTTGTAATAGTTTTGAAAATCGAAAAAAAAAATTTGACGGATTTACACGTTTCAGACACAGGAGATTCCGCAAAACATATTTTTAGAAAAAAATTTTGCCGTCCGTATGTGTGTGTGTCTGTGTGTCTGTGTGTCTGTAAACGCTCTATCTCCCGAAAAAATTGAGATATAGACTTGCAATTTGGTATGTACTTAGTATGTATTAATGGGAAGAAGCCTATTTCATTTCAATAACCTCGATTAACCGGAACTATTTTTTTCGGACTCTCGAAATATTCGTTCTGATAAAAGGTATATAAAAATTTTCGAAATTGGTTATTTTAAGAAATGAGCATAAAAGACAATAAAAAAACAAATTTTGCATAAAGTATGAAGTCGATCGGATACTAAGTTGCCGAGATATTTGTAATCCTATTTGCCGCACTCTTCGATTTTTCATGACCCTGTATTTCATCCAAATTTCACTACAAAGATATATTTTAATTGGAAATGTGACGCTTAATCAGATGCAATAAACCGCTAGTTAATAGGATTATTATTTTTGGAGTTATAAGGATGTTTCTTTCAAGCAATTCAGTAATCGAGCCTTTAAATTTTGTGACGTCATCAAGCCACGATTTTATTTGAATTGCAATGCATTTTATAAGTAGTTTACACATTTTTATTTTAATATTTTACATTATGCATATCCATGATGGGTAAGTATTACGGTGGCCCCCAACGACTAGTTACGTAAATGTTTATTAATATCATAAACAACAACATTAGTTTCATTACACTTTAAATTTATAATTTACTGAATATAAAAAATATAAAATAATTACTTAATTAAATACATTCGAAGTTCCACACTCGGTACGACGCCCTAACATTAGAGACAACTCTTAACACATGATCTAAAACAATAATGATATACCTTGTAACCTCGGGCTGGAACTGAAGGTCGTGCCGGGCACCTTAAAGCGTCTTGGGAACTTGGGTACTTTATAAGCACCAATATAAAAATAACTATTGAAATGGGACTCAAAATTCAAACTTTATACTCTTAGCGAGATTTAACACCCTTTATCATTTTAATAGAGCGTTAATTAATTTTACATCAGAAGAAATCATCACCGCATCATAAAAGAGCAGATGCATTTCGAGGTTTAATTGCTCAGATTATAAGAGCAATTAATAATAAAAAAACAGACTTTTAAGTCACATAGCTACATGACTCGAATTATGCTGTAAGTTCGAGGTTTCTCTCTGCTAGTGAGAGAATGCAGTCAAGACAAGTGCATCAGTTAGTTGTATATGTGAGAGAATGTATCAGAGTGTAAATGCATGTCTTCTATAAAACTTAAGACACTCTATATTATAACAGGGGACAGTAAAAATTAGTCCCGTATAATAACAGGCTCCTTTAATCAAAAGACCCTAATGGCTGTTTCCATATTAGCAAGATATACATTCTTGGCCGATCCGCTAACCCTTGGGCTGCGCTTGCAATGATGGAAGATTTAGCCTATGGAAGCCTGCGACTGCATCCATCCTTGAGCGAACAACAACTGTGGCCACCACAACCTTTAACCTATCATAAATCTGAACCCTCATAAACCTTTCGGTATAATTATTATTCTGATATCTCCAGACTGATTGGAGCCCTGGCTGTAATAAATATTTTTGCTGAAATTCATTTAATATTTGTGTCTCTATGAGACACCCCAAAACAAATATTAAAGCATACTTAATACTCATCAATTTAAATAAAAATAAAATAATATTATGTACAGTTCACAGAATATATTAATATAATATTAATTTCTTGTTTGCGCATAGTCCTATTAATGAGATAATGACGCTGAACATCATTTTACCCTGATTTTACGCAACAGTGAAATGTCTGTTTAACAAGAAAACTAGGATGTCGGTTATCACCCCAGCTAAATTAATCAGAACAAATGAACAAAAATTATCTCCAAATAAGAACAAAAAAGTATCGTTATAATCCACTCGCTTTCCACATGAACTCGTCTAACTTTGAAAACATTGAAAAACTCAATTCGTATTTATCATTTGTATCACTTAAACTTTTTCTAAGCTTCTTTGTGCTGTTTGAAATATTCTTTTTTTTTTTCCTGTCGCATTTGCGTACTTTCACAAATGTATGGGATAGTGTTTTTTTTTCTCAGTAGTAATTTATTGCTTTTGAAAAGCCCTTTCTAATCCAGGTGTTCAAAAGAGTTTTTTCTTAGAACATTCCAAAGATTTTTTTTCCTTTAGCTTCTTTTTATAATTAAGTGACTGCTCGAGCTTATACAGAAAATGTTTTATAATTTCTGTAATGCAATTTTTAATGAATTACAGTATGATGAGAGTTTTATACATTTTAAATTAGAAAGGAAAATCTTGCGTCAAGCACATATTATGAAACACTTTCCAAAACTTCCAGAACACTGTAATGAAACTTCACCGTTTAAAAAAGTGAACAAATATATATTCAGTAAAAAATTTAGAAAACGCAAAACGCATTTGAAAACACAATGTCATCAATTACCGTCCATAATCGAAGAGGTACTAATTCTTTTGTGGAATCCTGTATATGATCAATAGATTTGCCTACATACTACATAATTCCATCCATTAATTCTGTCCATTTGAAAACTCATCAGAATGTTGAAAATCCACCTTCAGTAATTTCTGAAAATAGACGGAAATGTACTTAATTTTGTCTTACAGTCTGTATGTTATCTATAGATATTTATATGCATCACACATTAAGCTAAAATTTTATTCAGCTAAAAAACGCGTGACACAACTATAAATGCACTTCCTGCAATTACCATACACAGACGTCACAAACGACATCCGACGTACTTAAAATTTTCTACGTACTTTGTTCGTTCGTGAGGACTGTGTACGATGGTGTCGTGATATTATTTGTCGTTTTACTTAATAAATAATAATATATTTCAGTGTATTTAGATTATAACGCTATAAGTAACTACAGATTAAAACTATTAAAGAAAGTGTAGTTTATATCTATAAAATAATGGGCAGGAAATGTTGTACACCTGGTTTCAAATCTAACTACAATACTGAAAAGCAATATACTACAGTTTTCATATTTTCAACATAAATATACATTTCATAATAAAAAGAAATGTTATGGTTAAGAAAATTACATTGTGATTATTTTACTCCTATTACAACGGCAGTAAAACTTTTGATGAACGTTTTATAATTAGTGAAGATAGAATTAAACGAGATGGGGGGGGGGAACTGATTACTGAACTTGTTGTTATTTTTGAGAATTTAAAAACAATCCTTACCAACGATGCCTATCTTACTGTTAATGAAAATATTCCGACATATTTGAATGAACGTGTGCCTCCGAAACGAAAAGAGCCAAATGATCGTTGGAAAAAAATATAAAAGAAGCAGACAATAAACAGTTTAAGAAATGATACAAGTACAATGGTGACATTATAAAATCTTTTGAAGATTTTATAGGTAAATATGTAAATATATTCTGTGGATTTCAACAATTTATTTTACATTTCATGCTAATCATAATGTCATTTTAATTCGTAAGAGTAAAGTTTTGACATAACCTTCTTCATCTTATTTAAGAAAATTAACTAATTTAGCTACTGAACCCATCAATGTGACGTCACAGACAACTCAACACCGCTAATCAATCTCCAATTGGTTCCATACAAACAATTCAAATAACATTGACACGCTTCTTCGCAGCGGTTTATTTGGCACAATTTGGGGTTGATTTGCGGAGTTGAATTGCTTGTGACGTCACCATTGTTGGGGTCCACAATGCAACAAGCTCATGCGAAAATTTAATATTCTACCTATCAAATGAAGTTTTAAGTGTGAATCATCACGAAAAAGAATATAGTAAATGGCCTTGGCGAGAGAAAGAAATTTGCGAACATATTTTGTCGCAACCTATTCGCTGTTTCGTAGACACAAGCAGTTTTTTCAATATTTTTCCAATTTGTTTAATATAAAGAAGTGATGTATAAATAAAGTGTCTAAACTATATATATATACAGTCATCTCTCACTTATGCGCGTCTCAGTTATACGCGTCTCTCAGTTATACGCGAATTTCGTAAGGTCCTGGCACAAGGAATAGGAAAATAATGCTATAGATCTCTCACTTATAAGCGCCACTTTGAATTTTCTCTCTCAGTTATGCGCGGAAATGACAACGCAATTCACATTTTTTTTTAAATCGATAAATAATTTTCTGCACCTGTCAAGGTCAAAAGACCGTACCGAAAAGCGGGGTGGAGAGGGTGGAGAGGATGTTACAGTTCGACTTTACACTCACCCCCTCAGTTCTAATGGTTGCTTCTTTTCTTTGTGTTTTAATTTTATCAAGTCACCTGCGTGTTAAATTTCGTCCTTGCCTTTACGGTAGCATCTAGATTATTTCTTTCTTTTTTTTTTTTCAATAAAAATGAGCAAAAGAAAGTTAACAATTTCGTTCAAAATGGAAGTTATAGAAGCAGCAGAAAATGATCCTAGACTGTCAAAAATAAATTTAGCTCGAAAATTCGATCTGCCAGAATCAACACTCAGAGGGATTTTAAAGAACAAGGACTCGATCAAAAAAATTAATAGTGAATATTCTGCACAAGCGAAGAAACGATCAAGAATTCAGAATGGAAAATTTGAGATTTTAGAAACCACTTTAATTCAGTGGTTCAGAGAAATGAGAGCTTCTAATTTACCCATTAGCGGTGAGTTATTTAAAGAAAAGGCACTCACTTTGTCATCCAAAATGGGAATCGAAAATTTTTCAGCTTCTTTGGGATGGTTAGAAAAACTTATAAAAAGACACGGTTTAACAAATCATTGTCTGAGTGGTGAAAGCGCAGCCGTTTCAGATTCAACTGCTAATGAATGGATCGCAGACCTTCCAAATTTAATTCAAAACTTTGATCTTAAGAACATTTTTAACTGTGATGAAACAGGCTTATTTTATCGTCTTTTACCAAACAAAACGATGGATTTTAAGTGAGAAACATGCCATGGTGGCAAACACAGCAAAGAAAGACTGACTGTGCTTTTATGTTGCAATGGGGACGGATCAGAAAAGTTACCGCCAATAGTGATTGGTAAATCCAAGAATCCACGGTGTTTAAAAAATGTCAAGAAATTGCCATGTTCTTACGCAAGTAGCACCAAAGCCTGGATGACATCGAAAATTTTTTTAGACTTTTTGAAGGAATTCGATATGAAGATGGCTAAAAAAAAAAAGAAAGTTTTGTTATTTATGGATCAGTGTCCCGCCCATCCTTCATATCTCCCATTGCTGACACATGCACGAGTTATATTTTTCCCTGCTAACTGTACTAGCAGACTCCAGCCCTTAGATCTCGGTATAATAAGGTCAGTTAAAGCGCAGTATTGGAAAGATTTGGTGCGAAGAATGTTTATATCACTAGAGCAGAAAAAGGAATTCAAGAAAATTTCGATTCTGGATGCCATGCATATGTTGGTTTCCTCTTGGAATAACGTAACAGCCATGACAATTTCTAACTGCCTTAGGAAAGCGGGTATTTTTCATTCAAATAATGCTGAAGTTATTCCATTACAGGAAAATGAAAACAACAGCAATGATTTTAACATAGACGAAGAAGAATGGAATAGAATAAGCCAAGATTCTCTTTCTTTTCAAGATTTCGTCAGTGTTGATGAAAACTTAACATCAACGGCAATTAGAGATATTAAAACTGTGTTTGATGATGTGGCAGCTGAAAGAGAAGGAGATGATGATGATAATGATGAAACTGATACTGTAATTGTCCCATCTTATGCTACTGCTTTAGGAGCCCTGGACACTTTGAGATGTTACCTACAAAATGCTGATATAGTATCAAATACAATGACGCACTTGAATGCATTAGAAGAGGTCGTTGTACAAACGCGGCCTAAGCAAAAACAAACTACCACTGATGACTTCTTAAAAGAGGACTAATTGGCATTTTTTTTATGTAAGTATATCATCTTCTATGTCAAATGAAAAAAAATTACTTTATTGTATTTTTTTAAACTAAATTTTATAGTGAAAGTGTAAGGATATATATATATAATTTTTTAGTACACTATACTAATATTACACCCCATTTATTTTATAAAATATCATTAATCATAATTCTTATATTTCAATATGTTTTTCTTTCGAATAATGTGTATAATGTGTATAAGGAATTACTACATACAACGTCCTCTCAGTTATGCGCGGCTCTCAGTTATGCGCGATTTTAAGTTAGTCCCTTCAAACGCGCATAAGTGAGAGGTGACTGTATGTATAAACATTACATAAAAATTCATTAGGTTTGTCTTCATAGCTATTTATATCATTTGATTTGGCAAGAAGTACGTTCTGAAGCCTGAATTGCGCCAAACTTAAAAAAAAAACTTCAAGGCCTTTATAGTTGAAAAGTACCGGTTACTCTATTTAAATTTATATTTAATGTATTTTAGTTAAATTATGGTATATAGTGCTAAAAAGGAGAGGGTGTGTGATTAATTTTGTAATGTTTTTGTCAGATTTATTGTATTTTTGGCATTTTTATAGTTATTTTTAGTATATTTATAGTAAAATAAGGTTTTTAGGAAAAAATAAATGAATGTGTTCATTCAGATTTATTAATTCTAGCATTTTTTTATTTAAAAGTTTTTATTTTATTTTATAAAGCCAGTTTATTAATTCATTTTTTCACGATTATGAAATTTACTACGATTATTCATGTAATCATAAATTATAAGAGCGGAAATTCAAAGTATCTCTCTTTATTAAATCTTTCTGCTGGAATACATTGTCCGAACCGGATATCGTTTGTGACGTCACTAATACTAGAATCACGGGCGATCTTTATAATCGGCCGGGTACTGAAAAATCACGTGACCTCAGTAGACCCTGGGAATCCAAGGTCAGCCAGCACGTTTGCGTTGTAATCAGTATAGCCTAAGAATAATAAGAGTTCTAGCATAGCCTATAGCGGTGGTGCGTGCTTGTCGCCGCGCGTGTATTTCTGCTACATCTTTTTTTTTTTTTTTTTTTTTTTTTTTTTTTATGAATATTATAATACTGTTTTTATTATTGTGGAATAAATTTTATTTTATGAAATACGACAAATTTTTAACTCTGGATGTAAACTGCACATTACAGTAGAATTTTTATATCTTCGTACATGTGGTATTATTGAATACGGAACGATGAATTCTCTGAGTAAGTGTTCTTTTCATATCATTTAGAACATTATTTTTACTATCCATATTAGTTCTTTATTAGTTTTTCTTTGATACACTACAGAGAAAGAAATTAATAATATATTTATATTTTATTATAATACATCTTATTTGTTTTTTAAATTATGTGTGCATATAAATAAGAAAACATGCTTAAAGTTGATGTTATTGAAGACCCTGTATCAAATTCTCCTTTTCACAGTGTATAAATAATTAAATGCTTTACAACTTGCAAATATATATATATATATATATATATATATATATATATATATACTACTACATTTTAAAAAACAAACTGAAGGTAGAATGACTTATTAATATTATTATTATTATTACTGATTGCTGTGGTTATGAAAATAATTATTGTTCAAAAATGCAGTATTGAGAGTAGTAATAAATAGTAAATTGTTCTTATAAATTAAATATTTACTTTTATAAATCATTATAGTTAATAGAAGTGATTTGTTTGTTTTTTCTAATGATTCCAAAGATTCAAAATAGTATTATTTAAATGCTAGTAGCAATACAGAACCAAAATGGCAATAACTCAAATAAAATTTTAAATTTAAAATTAATAGTATACTGTGCCCTTGATTACACATATCAGTATATTTTGTTATACGAAAATTAAATCACGATGCACATATTATAAGCAGATTGGGTATTGTTAAATGCATTCTGTTAAAACCTTCTGACTGTCCAGCAAAAGGGCAAAATTATAATCTTGTTTTCTCTGTATTTTATTTTACAGCTAAAAAAAGATGAATATTCCAAAATTATGTAAAAAACTAAATTATATATATGAATGTAAACCTTCAGGGTATCAATTATTACTCAATGTATTAAAACTGCATTATATTTGTAGAATTATATTAATTTAAAAAATGCTTGTATTGCAGTGAAACGCATAAACATGGGCTTGTCAGTGAAAGGTTATGTATTTATTTTAATCTAATTTATTTTGGATATTTAAATTTTTCTGCCTCAAATTTTGATATGTTTATGATATTGAATGCATATTACAATATCCACAAAAGGTTATACTAAAATATTTTTTAAACAATTAATAACATAGTGTAGAAATTAATAAAATTTGTTTAAATTAATTAACTCGTTCAGTATTGAGGTCCAGATATGTAAACATCTTTTTTTTTTTTTTTTTTACTTTTTTCTTTATAAAAACTAAACTATTTATTAATTTTTATTTTTTCGATTGCTGCTTCACTTGTTCAGCTGGATTTTTCTGTTTTAAAACAAACAATGAATGTTTTTTTATGATTTTGAAAGGTATAGTTGTAAAAACAGAAAAGAAAATTACTAGTACTGTTGTTGTTTAATTCAGATTCTTTACAGTAAACCAATTTGAAGCTTTTTAGATTATTAATCATCATCTTGTTTGATTAAAATATAGTGAATAAAATTATTTTTTTCAAGTTGTAATACTTTTAATAATTTATTAAAAGTATGCCGTGAAAAGGGGAATACAATTCTGAGTCAGCATTGCTATCAATTGTAATCATAATATCTTATTTACATGCACACATGAAAAAAAAAAGAAGTATCATATTAAAATGTCTGTGTAACGTGTAACAATGGAAGACTAATAAAAAATTTAAATAATAAATAAAAATAATACTAGAAATCTTTATCAAAGAACATTTATCGAGAGAATTTATCGTTCTATCTTCAATAATAATACATTTCGGGAACTTTAATGTCCACTGTTAATTCCACGGTTAAAAATTTATGAAAAATGTATTATAATATGGATTTTTAAAAAACATAAAATCAAACAGATTTTATAATTTTTATTATTATTATTATTATGATTAATTATATATATTTTTTAAAAACTCGGAGAGAAGTGATTAAATAAAAAGAAGCATGATCGATCCATGCAGAAATTGGAATCTCTGTAGGCGTCCTTCCCAAAATTTCACGTAATGAAACAAACTCCATCATAAAATTCCATTTTTTATAAAACAGACATCTTCACATAATTTCTTTTATAAAATAGGGCCCTTAATAAAATTTATGTTAATAAAGTAGACCCCGTCACAAAATTCCATTTCATAAAAAACAAACTTTTCTTTATTATTTTTATTTTGTTAATAAGGAAACTTGTAATTTGCAAATAAAATAAGTTCACATTAGCAGGAAGACTTAAAAATCAATATTAAATGCTGGGTTTGGATTGGATTTTGTTACGAGGTTTGATCTTTCATTACTAAATTTTATTTTTAATGAAAATATGATATATTTCACAAAAATAACTTTTTATTCACAAAATAAGAACCTGAGATTGGAAAAAAAAAATTCATCGACTTTTGATGATTTAGATTAAATTAAGGTGTAAAATGTTTCTTCCGTTTTTTAATATTTTTTCAAAAAAAAAAAAAACACTCTTTTGTGCTATATGAAGGTGTTTTTGAAGAAGGCGTTGTAGAAGTGAATATACCACCGTATATTCACTTCTACATCCCTGACGAAATGTAATTATCTGACAAAGAACGCCGTAACTTTCAAAAGAAGAAGGTATAAATCAATCAAAAGAGAAATTGAACAGTCTGCAAATGACAGCAAATACTATACTTTTTTTTACACTTTCTATTCACGCCTACACACTTCTAAACTTTGAAATCTTTGAAAAATTCAATTCGTATTCATTATTTGCATTTTTTAAAACTGTTTCTGAGCCTCTTTGTGTTTGTAATACCTTTTTTTACTTTAACAGCTTTTGCTCCTTTTCACAAATATGTAACAGAGTAACTTTTTTTTCGTTGAGTGGAATTTTATTACCTTCGGAATGCAGGATATAATCCAGATGTAAAAAAAATAAACATTTTTAGAATATAAATTTCAGTTTTTTTTTAATAAGTTCGATTTAAGTTTATATAGAAAGTATTTTATGATTTGTGTAATAAATTAAAGGATCACAAGAAATACATATATTTATAAAACAAGAAAGAAAAATCATGTTATGAAAAATCACAGATAATGAAACACTTTCCAGCACATTCAAAACACTGAAACAAAACTTCACCGTTTAATAAGGTGATGTCTAAGTTAACATTTTGGAAAACGCATAAAGCATTTGAGAACTCAATTTTAGAAATTACTATTGAGAGACAGAAAAATATCCAAATTCTTTTGTGTATCTCTGTATATGATCTGTAGAATTTATACATAACAATAATATGAAAACACAGTTTAAATTTGAAAAGGCACTTCCACCAATTATCGCTCGTAGAAAGTCCTATAACAGAATTATTTTGTGTGTCCCTGTAAATGAACAAAAAATACTGCGCACACCATATTCTACAGTAAGCATCTTGTGGTTCACTTCAGTGATGGACAGCAGTTTCATTATGTTTGAAATAGCGTAATATTATTAAAATACACCGTAAACGATTTTCCCCCATAGATCACAATGTAACGGATTTCTTTTCAGTCTCTCTGTAAACGAGCTATAAGTTCTAGACACTCCATTTTCAATAACGAACAGGCCATAGTAAATATCAATAACATATATCAATTACATGGCAATCCAAGTATATTTAGACGAGTTAGACCAACCGAATTCATGAACCTTTTTTAACTATGTTGGAAAGTGTTAAAATCGCAAATATAGAAATAAAACCATGCATTTATGTATAATATAAAACACAAACATATCCATCAGTAATGCTAAACCCAAAACACACACTATATATTGCAATCTGCACAATGGCTTTGGCCGCAAACGTGTTTGCTTCAAAATATCGCATCATTTCATCCGATTCTCTGTCATCAAATAGTGGAAAAATTGTTCTTTTATGTGCAGTTTGATTAAAAGAATGTAAGTTAATTTACCGATTTTTGACGATTTTGAGTGATTTTCACGCACGATTTTTTTTTAAATTCTATCAAAATTTGTTCAAGAATAAATATTTATTAGCTACGAATAATGAAGATTAACATTAGCAGTAACATACAAATATGCAAATGTAAGGAGAAAGTGGCAAAATCATTACAATCGGGTATTTATCGCCGGCACATTCGTCCTTAGAGAAAACGAGGCGCGGTGCAAGACTTTATACGAATACTGTATCCAGGTTTCCGGATTTACCCGGGACGTCCCGATTTTAAGGAGTTCCAAGACCCATCTGTAGATATTGCGTGGGAAACCAAAAGTCCCGATTTTTAAGGATGCACAAATTCTTTTAAATTTCTATTCGTACCACGTTCCCCATTATTGTGCATCGAGGTAAAAAATATTCCGTCTAAAACGGAATATTTTTTCGGTCCTTATAGATTCTGTTTTTAGAGATTTTATTGTATACTTTTTCTAATACAACCTATGAAAGTGGAATTTTTTTATAATGGAATCCCATCTTAAACATAAAAATTTTATAGTCCCTACACTGTTGAAAATTTGCAGCAAACTGTCCAGTCATTTGACCGTTTTTGTAAAAAACGGTTGCATAACCGTAATTTAACTATATTCTGACCGTATTATTCCTCATTTTATGGTCAGAATATAGTGAAATTGTGGTTACGTAACCGTTTTCTTTAAAAACGGTCAAATGACTGGACAGTTTGTTGCAAATTTTTAACAGTGTACGGAAAGATTACCACACAAATATAACTATACATTCTCACCCTTCTCACAACGAAATCATCTTTCGAAAACACTTACATGACATACTTACCTGTGTGTACAAGAACATGAATATTTCTATTAAAGAAAAGTGAAACTTGATTATACTGTAAAAGATTCAACACAATGATAAAATATCTTTTACTATTACAGAAAAGTAAATATGTGTGATTACATTATAAATCATCATTGAAAAAATAGTTGTCATTTATCCAAAATCAGCAACAGCACGGCCATCTTCATATTTCATATTGGAACTTCAAAATAAAAAAATTATTACAAGTGTTTAGCAAGGATTATAATCAGAAGTATCATTGCTTTATCACGATCTCAATTGCAGTTTGACTTCTTCGGTAGCTTATTTGATTAGCTCGAGTGTAGTAGCATGAAGTAGTTCAAAATCCTTCTGAAAAACTGTCACACTTCTAACAATAACATTAAAATAGTGTGCACCGTTTACTCAGAAAAGAAGAAAACTAACTTTAATCTTCAATTTTAAGATTAGTAACTAAAACAAACAATATACTCCATCACAGATAAAAATGTAAATCAAAATAAAGTGAATTGAAAAAGAAATGCTAAGCATTTAAACATAAATGCAGACGTATGCTAAATATTTAAATCTTTTTTGGGATTTTCCCCTTAGCGTAAAGCCTTCCTTATCGTAAAAAAACACACAAATTTTGCTTAATCCACGAAAATATAATAAAAACATGAACAAAAATATAAAGAAAGTCTTTCGGAATCGTGAGTAGCGAAAATATACAATAACCCCTTCACAGTTACTCATGATTCCAAAAAGCGTTCTTTAACTTTAGAAACCTCATAAACTAATATATTTTCAAGATTTAAAAAAGCATTTATAAAAACCAATCTTCTTTTGCTGCCACTGATTTTTGGAAACAATTCCGAATAATTTTACAGTGTATTAATCTCAAGCCGGAATATTTGTTTTTAGGATGGTATCAATTCTCAATTAAGAATTTGCAGCTGCGTAAGTGAATTTATACATTAAAGAACAGCAAAATAATATTATTTTTAAAGTTAATGTCAATGCTGTTAATTAATCATGCCTGTCTGTAAAACATGTTTGTTGAACAGGAAAATGTTTACTTGAGAATTGATTGCATGCGAAAAACCAATATCACGAGTTGAGAAACCTGATTAACATACTAAAAATACTATTCGGAAACGTTTCCGAAAATCAGTTGCTACAAAAGAAATTTTGTTTTTACAAATCTTTAAATCTCGTAAATATATATGAGTTTCCTAACTTTCTAATGATAAAGAACGCTTTTCGAAATCGTGTGTTACTCGGAAGAGGTTATTGTATATTTTCGTTTGCGATTATATTATATTTTCCTATATTAAACCCTTTCCGGCTCAGTGGTCCCACTCCGGACACACCTAATTTTAATTCCAAACTTGCATTCGGCACCAAGAATATTTTAATAAAATTTTGCTTGTACAATGAAAGCTTGAAATAAGGAGTTCTTATTTTCTAAAAAAGTCGTTTGTAAATGCCAGTGTCAGTCAGTAATTTCGCATTTTACTAACATAATTTGTCTGTGCCGGAAAGGGTTAAGATACATCTATATTTTTTACAGTGTATAGTCACGAAGCCCTGTGTGGTCGCACCTGTTTAACACCCCTAAGGGTGGCTCTGATCGCCGAAGATTAGCACGGGAAAATTCTTCTGGTTCTGTTAAAAAAGCAATTTTATAAATTCTCACCACAATATATCATTTTGTTTGTAATTTTAATATATGTATTAAAAATAACTAATATGCTGGTTGTTTTTAAAAGCTAAGCGTTGATTGTTAACATTATTTTAAAAGTATTTTTTTTTTTTAATAAATAGACATTACCCACCTTATATAGCATACATCCTTTTATTTTTCACAGGTAAAAGTGCGTTGTGTAAATTTTTTAATGAGTTTTCAAGCAAATTGTCATTGGAAAATTACATTTTATCGAAATAAGACTGCAGATAAAATGTACGGGCCTGACAAGAAAGCCGCAACTTTTTAAAGAAAAAAGGATAAATCAATCACAACAAAAAACTGAACAGTCTGCAAATGAGAACAAAAAGGATTTTTATAATCTATTTTTCTTTTCATGCCAACACTTTTACTGCAAAAACATTGAAAGCTATGAAAAATTCAATTCGTATTTATCATTTGTATTCTTTAAGCTATTTCTAAGCTTCTTTGCGTTGTTTGTAATACCTATTTTTTTCCCTGTAACAACTTTTGCTCCGTTTCACAAATATATGGAAAAAGTATCTATTTCATTTATTTGTTCCCTTGTGGTAATTTATTGCTTTTAAAATACAAAGTCTAATCCAGATGTTCAAAAATAAAAAATTCTCTAGAACATGAGTTCTAGTTTTTCTTTTCTTTTCTTTCTTTTTTTTTGTAATTAAATGACTGGTCAAGTTTATATAAGAAATGTTTTATAGTTTGATTAATAAATTTCATAATAAACTAGCTACACAGCGTTGTCCGGGATTTTAAAAATGTTTGTTTAGAAAAAACAGTTTCAAAATTAAACGTGCTGTATAGAGAAATTCAAAATGTTAAAATATGAGAATATTTTCATAATCGGTTTTTATCATGGTTCAATACGTTCCTCAAACGCATAAGACGTTATATTCACCTGCTGGCGTCATATCTACTTGCTTTCTTTATTACTCACATTGATACTCTCTTTGTATTATTTTCAAACATTTGAAAAAGTCCATTAAACTTTCAATATGATGTCATATTAATTTTCTTTTTAATTCTTTAATGACGTCATATTAACCTGCTTTCTATACTTACACATACTCATACTCCTTGTATTATTAAGAAATGTTTGAAAATTTCCGTTGTACAACCAATATGACGTCATATTCCTATTTTTCAATTGTTGAAACTTTTTATTTCATTTTAATTTTTCACGTGGAAATCTTTCAATAGAAAATTAGACAGAATTTTATTGTGGATTTTTAATTGTTGGCTACTGCTATAACGAAAAATGTATAAATTTGATAGAAAATGGCTGTTAGATTTTTGTTTTTTTATTCATTAAAAATTAACTGTACATTATTTTAATGCCGGATTACTTTAGTTGCATCGGCCTTGTTTTAATACACAAAAACGTAAATTTTCAAAACTCTTGCTTCTAAACTGTGTTATTTGTATATAAGTGCAGACAGACAGACAGACAGACATACAAATTTTCATTTTTATATATTAGATTAGAACATTTTGTGAAATTTTTAAAATTTTAAAAATGTCAACGCATAAAAAAAATGCATTTATTCTAATAAAAAGGCAGTTTTAAAAACTCTAGGGCGATATATCTGTGTATGTAATTTCTATGTATGTTTGGAAATAACTAATAAGCTAGTCATTTTCGAAATTGACATATTAAATTTTTATCATTGTTAACAAAATTATTTTTAAACAAGCTGACAGATATACATCCTCAACGCTAACCATACTCTGCATTTATATTTAAAAGAAAAAATACTCAGTGTACATTTTATAATGGGATTTTAAATAAATTGCTAGCTAAAAGTCATATTCTAGCTAAATAAGATTTCAGATGAAGGTAATGATCTAAGAAAACCTTATATTTTACGAGAAAATGGATAAATCAATAAAAAAAAAAACTTAACAGTCGGCAAATACGAACAAAAAAGATCCTTATAGTTCACTTTCTTTTCACACCAACACTTCTATTGCAAATACTTTCAAAATTTTTAAAATCCATTTCGTATTTATCATGTGTATCCTTTAAGCTATTTCTAAGTTTCTTTATGTTGCTTGCAATACTCATTTTTCCTGTAACAACTTTTGCTCAGTTTCATAAACATATAAAGAAGCAACTATTTTATTTTATCAGTGTAAATTTATTGCTTTAGAAATAGGAGACATAATTCTGATGCCTAACAGATTTTTATTTTTAGAACATAAATGTCTGTCTGTCTGTTTGTTTGTTTGTTTCTAATTAATTGACTGGAGAAGTTTATATAGGAGCTGGTTATAATTTGTGCAATGAATGTTATAATATACTCACGGCCAAAATTTTAGCACGCAGCAGTAAAATGCGGACAAATTGACAAGAACTGCATGGATTGACATAAAATGCGGCAAGAAAGTAGCAAATAAGTTTATGCATGAAATAAAACCAAAAATTACCTACAAAGATGAAAACAATATTGAATTTTTATAAGTTATAAGATGAATTCGTATTGGAGTCATTAACAAAATCATGTTTAGAACAAAACAAACAAACAAAACAGACATTAATAGGGTATGTGAGCACCCCTCACCTGCATACAAATTTTACAGCGTGTGACCATGCTTTCCATGAAATTATCAACCAACGTAGAGTCACGTAATGCCATTCTTTCTGTAGAGCAGTTTGCAACCCTGTGAGAGTGGCTAGGGGTGAGAAACGTGTACTGAGAGTACCCCAAAATTTCCAATGGGATTATGGACGGGCGAGTACGACGGCCACTGCATACGCGCAATCCCCTCACTCTCCAGCTAGTCATCGACGTGACAGTTCTATGTGTACGCGCATTATGATCCTTTAAACTGAAAGCAAGACCAACTGCTGCAGCCTACAATCACACAGTGAAGTCTAGGACTTCCTCCAGATACCGTAGAGCCGTCATAGAACCCCATCTAAAGATGTGCATGTCGATGCGATACCCCAAGAAAATATCTGCCCACACCATGATGCTTCCACTTCGGAATGCGTCATGTCAACGCCCCCTAGATAAGAAAGCCCTGACACTCGTCACGAAAACGTCATACCAAGCAGGCAAAACAAAGAAACAAATTCGAACAACATGCATATTTCGATTTCGATGGCTCGTGGAATTATTAACTATTAGTCGTAAGCAATAATTATTGATTCTATGAGCCAATGAAATCGAAACATGCAAGTTGTTTGAATTTTTTTCTTTGTTTTGCCTTCTTGGTATGACGTTTTCGTCACGCGTGTCACGGCTTTCTTATCTAGGGGGCGTTGGTCATGTTCGTTGATTTTCTGGGGCCGAATGCGTGTGTGTCTACTTCTCTCCAGACCCTAATACGCTTGTCATCTGGCTGCAGGTCAAATCTCGTCTCAACCGTGAACATAACATTGTCTCAATCAGAAATAGTTCATATTTAGTCGACACTACTTTAATCGAGACCCTCTGGATCAGATGGAAGAGGAACACAAATTTGAGGTACCCTTGTCCACAGAAATCCGAGGTCCACTCATGTGTAGCTGTAGGCGCACAGTAGTGGCAGATGTCGTCTTACCAATGGATGCTGCAGCCATAGATATCGCACGTGTGGAGGTCGCTATTTGATTCCGCTTCGCTACAGCAGCAATATATCGATCATTAACGGAGGTCGTAACCCTTGGACGACCGGCCCAAGGTCTCCGGACAACTGTTTGGCTAGTTAGGAATTGTTTCCATAATCTTGAAATTATGGAATAATGAACGCCGAAGAAAAGACCAAAATCTGTTATTTACAGGGTGTTCCACAAGGTACGCAGAGTCTAATATGTGTAGATTCGGATAGAGCACGTCAATATGAGTATTTTGAATGGTAACATGTGGGGTCCCCGAATATATCCAAAATTTCTCAATAAACATTGATTTTCACTTGGTTTTTCTTCATTTCTTGTGTTTTTCATATGACAAGCTTCACATCTTACTTACACTATCACGCTATATTCGGGGACCCCACATGTTACCATTCAAAATACTCATATTAACGTGTTCTATCTGAATCTGTACATATTAGACGCTGCGTACCTTGTGGGACACCCTGTATTAACTCTATTCAATGCGTCCGATGGCACACGAAACCTCAGAATCTCCCATTCGTCTTCTGGAAGCCATAGAAACACGTCTGTCTTGAAAAGAAAACGTACGAAAGTTCTAAAAACTTTTTATCAGCAATTACATACAACTCGAGTAAACCTACATAATGCTGGCTTCTTATACGACTGCCTTTTTGGCATATTTCTCGACAGGAAACCGTGATTGGCCGTTACCTAACATATTTGCATACTTCCATCTAACACCGCAGCGAATTGCAGCGTCTCCAATTCAGATTGGCTTCCGGAAATTAACATTTTCCTATGCGTGCTTAACTTTTGGCAGTGAGTGTAAATTAGAGTGAATGTGAGAAATGCATGCAGTTTACAAAATGTCAACGCATAAAATAATATGCATTTATTCCAATAAAAAGTAATTCTATCAACACTAAGCATTATATTTTGGATGTATGATTTTTATTTAGAAGTTGGAAATGATTACTATGCTGATCATTTTTTAAAACTAAACATTCATTTATATAATTATTTTAAAAGTATTTTATATAAAGTAAATAAAAAAAATAGACATTATCTATTCTGTATACCGATCATCATAGTTAAAGCATTTATATTTAAAAGGGAAAAGAGGACTTAGTGTGAAATATTATAAAGACTGTTAAAATAAATTGATATCTAAAATCATATTTTATCGAAATAAGACTATAAAATAAAATAATTCCATATATTTGTGAAACTGAGCAAAAGTTGAAACAGGAAAAAACTGCTCTGATTAAGATGGCTGAAACTTCTAAATAAGAAAGGATAAATCAATTGAAATAAAAGAAGACGAACAGTCTGCAAATGAGAACAAAAAGTTTGTAATCCACTTTCTTTCATATCAACACTTCGAATGTACATTTAAAATTTTGAGAAATTCAATTCGTATATATCATTTGTATCCTTTAAGTTATTTCCAAGCTTATTTGTGCTATTTTTAATACTCATTTTTTTCCTGTTTCAACTTTTGCTCAGTTTCACAAATGTATGGAATTATTTTATTTATTTTAACCTTGGTGGTAATTTATTGCTTTTGAAATACAAGATGTATTCCAGATGTAGAAAAGATTTTTTTTTCTAGAACATGAATTCCTATTTTTTTTTTAAAGAAATTTATCAAGTTTATATAGGAAACCAGATTTTGTGGTTTATGTAGTGAATTTTACAATTGAGGCAATTGCAAGCAAGGTGAGAAACTTATGCAGATTTTAAAAATGCCAACAGAAAAATAAAAATTATATATTTTTTCAATGAAAAGAAAACAATTTTATTATCAAAAGATGTGCAAGAACGAAACATTTAAGTACAGGATACTTAAAATATTTCATACAAACATTTAGAAGAGATATAGTACACTTAAGGTGCGATCAGATCACAAACAGCGACATCGGATAGTTTATCAGCATCTTTGATGTGGTGAATCTTTTGTCGCGCTTCGACGGAGAAGAACGCTATGAAAGTGACTCCTTGATACTCCCTTTCTTTATTACAACAGAGCCTTTGGAAAAGAAAACTTAGAGTAGTAATTTAGGACTTCTCATTGCTGTTTTTGAAAATGTTATCTAAACGCAGACTTCGGCATGCCGTATACCGAGACGTACACAAGAAACATGACTCGAGTCTTAAGCAGGGGCTTAAGACTTTTTTTTCTTCTTTCAATTTTCTTTTTTTTCTTCTTTCTAGCTTTTTTTTCTTTGTTTCAATCTGTTTCTTCTTCTAAGATATGCGTCAGTTTGCTCGTGTAGCCTCAGCGTGCGCCTGACTCGTCGATATTAGACGAGCACAAATCACTATACAATCCATGGTCTTTACTCAGGTTGTAAAACGCTGGAGGACGCTTTCCGGTTGGGGAAAAGGGTTAAATCAAACACTCAAGCAAGTTTATTTTTGAAATTTAATTTATGTAATATAGTTAGAAAATTAAAAAAAAAAATGTTAAAGCCAAAAAACGAAAATAAGAATGATAATAATAAATTAAGGCTAATTAAAAGAGTTACTCTAATAGTTGGCTATATCAGCAAATCTTTTTAAAGAGTTTTAATTAAATTGACATCCGAAAATCGTATTTTAGTGAATTGAGACTTTAGTTTTAATGTAAAGATCTGAGAAAAAAATGTCGTAACTCTTTAAAAAAAAGTACTTCCGGCCTGTGTCGGGAGGAAAATGTAGCTTTCATATTCCATGTTTTTAACACTTTCCAACCTAGTTGAAAAGTGATTATAACTTCGGTTTGTCTGGCCGTATGGCCGTCTGGGCGTCTGTCCGTGCTCTAACTCCCGTAAATATGTTCGGATTGCTCTGCAATTTTTATATGTTATTGTCGTTATCTATAGCATGTTCCCTATTTCAACGGAAGTGTGTAGCACTTATAGTTTTTTTACAGGGACACTCAAAAGAATTCCGTTACATTACGTCTATGGAGAAAAATCGTCTGCGGTTTATTTAAATAATGTTTCACTATTTTAAACACATTGAAATTTATATATATCACTAAGGTGCATTACAAGAGGCTTACTACAGAATATTGTGTGTATAGCAGTCATCATTCATTTACAGGGACACACAAAAGAATTCTCTTACTGTCTGTTAGCAATAATTCCTGAACGTGCGTTTTAAGTTGCTGAACGCGATTTTAAATTTAACGCACTTTTTGTCTATTATGTGGTGTGTATAAATTCTGTAGATCATATACAGGGAAGCACAAAATTTCGCGAACTGATTTCCGTTTATTGACAGAAACTCCAGAAGGAGAATTTTAAACTGTGCTAATCGTTTTCTAACTGAACTAAAATTTAGCATCCTATGTAATATGTATACAAATCTATAGATCATATACAGGGTTGAATAAAAGTATTCGGATATTTTTTCGAATATTGTATATGTTGAAAATTTCTGAATTTTTAAAAAAAAAATATGGTAGGCGTTTTCCAAATTCTTTACTTAGATGTTATCTTTCAGCTTATTAAACGGTATGATTTGTAAAATTATTTTGGAAGCGTTGGAAAGTGTTACATAATCTATGCTTGACGCATGATTTTTCGTTCTTGTTTCAAATTCAACTCACTTTACTCAAACACCCGAAGCTAAAATGCTTGGAAGCCGATATGAATTTTGAAGATTCAATCCTGGTTTTTGTTAAGGCTGAATTTGAATGCGAATTTCAGAATGAGAGTTACAGCATAACAAAAATCAGATTGTTTCAAAACATCAGCCAACCTAGAATTTCAAACATCTATATCTCAGCCATTTTTAGAGATAAAGCCAAAACAAAAAATGCTACGGAATCCTTGTATAAGAATCAAATTTTTTGTCCATTTTATTGAAAGCCGATTATTTGCCCATTTTTGTAAGCTTTTTAAAATATGTAAATTGCAAAAAAATGTTTTACAAAGGGCGTTCTATAAAAACTGAGAGTAAAATCATAAAAAAATCAAGAGGTATATTTACAGCAAAAAATACATCAAAATATCTTCCCTCATATGCTATGCAATGGTCCCATCGTTCAACCCACTAGTCAAAACAAGTTGAGAAACCTTTTTCTGGGAGCTGCTTCAAAGAACCCTGCACCGCTGAAATAACTTCAGAATCTGTATTAATTTTTCTGACACGTAGCTTCTCTTTCACCGTCGGAAACAGCCAGAAAACACATCGTGCAAGATCTGGACTTTAAGGGGGATGTGGCATGATTTTTTTATTGCATTTACTAAGATACTGCTTAACAGAAGTAGCGACATGCGGGCAAGCATTATTGTGATGTAATTTCCAATTCCCTACCAGTTCATGACGCTTTCTCGATATGTGTTATCGCAAAAATTTCCAAAACTGAAACATAATAGTTACCATTCACAGTAGTTTTTGGAGGCACAGCATGCTCATAGATTACAACTTTATGATCAAAGAAAATAATCATCATGACCTTTCCAGCAGATTTGGTTTGTCGGGAGTTTTTTTTCGGAGGCGGAGAATCAGTGTGTTTCCATATACTTGTTGCGGACTTGGTAAGGGTATCAAAATTATGCACCCAAGTTTTATCACTTGTTATTACTGTCTCTAAGAAATTCGGATCATTTTGAAGCATCTGTTTCCACTCACAATATTGGTGAATTGTTTGCATTTGTTCTTTCTATCCCATCTGGAACAAACATGGCGAAGCTGTAAATTGCTGCGCAGAATGCGAAATATCAACGTTTTCGAAATATTAGTTGAAGCCGCTATCTCCTCACATGTCATTCGCTGATTTTCTTGCAAGATTGCCCACACAGTGTTGACATTTCTATAATTCACAACAAACTGTCTGGTAGTCCAGGCTTAGGAACCAGTTTTGCAAACAGACGTCCTTTTTTGAAATTACCATGCCATCTAAAAATCGTAAACTAACCAAAACATTTATCTTTGTAAACTTCTTTCATTAACTTAACTGTATCTGGACCAGTTTTGTCCAAACGACAGCAAAATTTTATGTCACAACACATTTCTTTTAGGTAGCTTTTAATACAAAAAAAGTATAAAGCTAAATATTACAGCCGTTCGGAGGAAAGCAATTCCGGAAAATTTTGGTATATTTTCACCGATCATAACCCCCAGACCCCAAAGCCACCTTCCGTTCAAATGTTGATTTATATATATATATATATATATCTGATCTATATCATACGATAACGCTCGTATTTATAAATTAATTTGGATGAAATTATTGTGTGTATTAAGCTCACCAATGCTTCGACCGAGTTCGTTGGACAGCTTGGTCCGCCATCTTGTTTCAAGATGGCGGCCTTGGAAAATTTTAAAACTAAAATAAATATACAAAAAAGTTAAAAATTCATAAATAATTTTAATTAAGTGTTAGGCCTTGATACAAGGATTCCAGAGCATTTTTTGTTTTACCTCTATCTTAAAAAATGGCTGAGATAGAGCACTTTGAAATTCTAGGGTGGCTGACATTTCGATACAAGACAGCACATCACAAAAAAACAACGATTAATTTATGAATGTTAGTGAACGCGATTTCTCGCAAATTATTTTCTTTCATTGTTGTAATCATTTTCCCAATCATACCCATAAAACTATATATTCATATCCGTTAGCGCCAAATTCTTGCCAAACTTGGCGACATTTGGCGAAACATCGCCAAATTTGGCGACCAAAATGAGTCTTTATAAATGAAGCCAATTTGGTTATAGCTCAATTATTTGGCGAATTTCTAATTCAAATTCAGTATTAACGAATCTTTTGTAAACGGTTTCTTTGCATTTTAGCTTGCTGTTTTCGAGTCACATTAGCTAAAATTTTAAAATGAAGATATAGGAAAGCTACCTTTTCCTCCCGGTACAGGTCGGAAGGACTTTTTTAACTCTGAATCATTCACCTCCATTTCTGTAGGACAAATAAAAACAGTTCTTTAAACAAGCACGAAACTAGGAAAATAAAGCTTCTATTATAATATTTATAAACGTACCGATAATAGTTTGAAAATATCGTCCGCAGTTTATTTTTTAGTTTCGCGGTGTTGCCAATACATAAAAAAAAGTCCTTCCGGCCTGTATCAGGAGGAAAAGGTAGCTTTCCTATATCTTCGTTTTAAAATTTTAGCTAATGTTACACGAAAACAGCAAAGTTAAAATGCAAAGAAACGTTTACAAAAGATTTGTTAATACTGAATTTGCATAAGAAATTCGCCAAATTATTGAGCAATAGCAGCTTCATTTATAAAGACTTATTTTGGTCGCCAAATATGGCAATATTTCGCCAAATGTCGCCAATTTTGGCGAGAATTTGGTGGTAATGGATATGAATATATAGTTTTATGCGTATGATTGGGAAAATTATTACAACAATGAAAGAAAATAATTTGCGAGTAATCGCGTTAATGTGCTGTTTTGTTTCAAAATGTCAGCCACCCTAGAATTTCAAACTGCTCTATCTCAGCCATTTTTTAAGATAGAGGTAAACCAAAAAATGTTATGGAATCCTTGTATCAAGGCCTAACACGTCATTGAAAAATAAATTTGAATTTTTAACTTTTTTGTATATTTATTTTAGTTTTAAATTTTTAAATGGCCGCCATCTTGAAACAAAATGGCGGACCAAGCCGGCCAACGAACTCGGTCGAGACATTGGTGAGCTTAATACACACAATTGGTTTCATCGAAATTGATTTATAAATAAGAGCGTTATCGTATGACATAGGTCAGATATATATATATATATATATATATATAAATCAACATTTGAACGGAGGGTGGTTTTGGGGTCTGGGGGGTCATGATTGGTGAAAATATATCGAAATTTACCGGAACTGCTTTCCTCCGAACGGCTGCAATAGGTAGCTTTGTACTTTTAGGTAGCTTTCAATACAAAAAAGTCCTACCGGCCTGTACCGGGAGGAAAAGGTAGATTTCCTATATCTTCGTTTTAAAATTTTAGCTAATGTTGCTCGAAAACAGCAAGTTAAAATTCAAAGAAACGGTTACAAAAGATTCGTTAATACTGAATTTGAATAAGAAATTCGCCAAATTATTGAGCAATAGCCAAATTGGCTTCATTTATGAAGACTTATTTTGGTCGCCAAATTGGACATTTGTTATGGAAAGACAAAGGTTATGGAAAGATTTTTATATGCATAATGCTGAAAAAATACCTCTGTTTTCATATTTTTAAATGGTGTCCATATCTTCTGATGTGTATATATTTTTTATTTCAAAGTAACCTGTCCTAAGTGAATAAGTTTTAATGTGAAGTATTTATACATATAATGCCGAAATTCGTATTTTAATATGCATATATTTAAAAGGGTAGACAGTAGAGCGCAGATACTCTGCACGAGATCGACTAGTTTATTAAAAAACAAAATAAAATTTTTGGTTAAGTTATATTCCTTGTTTTTTTGTTTGTTTGTTTATTTATTTCTTTTGTAGGTAATATTAATCTCAGATTTATCGAACATCCCATCTATATCTGATTTCCAAATATTCCATAACTTACTTTATCCCATAATAAAACTCAACTATTAAAAATAAAACAATATTTTAAATTATCTGTGTTGAAAAAAGAAAATATGAATCTCATTATGCCTTTAATAAAATACACAAGATACAAAAAATATATTTTTACTGCTTTGTGTTTAAATATTAAAATACAAATAACCAATCAGTTCAAAATTCTTAGTGATTTTTTAAATGAATTGGCGTCTAACAATCACATACTCATTTAGCTAAACACAAAAAATGCATTGATGTGACAATGAAAAAAAAACTTTAAATGAGAAAAAAAAACTTTATAATCCACTTTCTTTTCATGCCAATATTTCTGTTGTGAAGAATTTGAAAAGCTTTGAAAAATTAATTTCGTGTTTATTATTTCTATTTATATAAGTTATTTCTGAACTCTTTTGTGTTGTTTGTAATACTCTTTTTTTTTCTTGTAACAACTTTTGCTCATTTTCACAAATATATGGTAAAGAACTTTTTTTGTCAGTGGTAATCTATTAGTTTTGAAATGTAAAATCCAAACTAGATGTTGAAATTATTTACTTAAAAAAAAACAAAAAAAACATGAGATTTAGTTTTTTTTTCTTTTTAATTAAATGACTGGTCAGGTTTATACCGGAAATGGATTTTATTATTTATACCATGAACTAAAACATGTTGAGAAACTCAATATTTCAGCTTTATAGAGCCGAATTTTGTATTGATTTGTCAATTAATTTAACATTTGGAAATCATCTCTTTACGGCGTGACGTAAAACACTATATTAAATATAATTATCTAGCAAAGTAAGGCATAACTTTTAAAAGAAAATATAAATCAATAAAAACAAAAAACTGAAGAATCTGCAATTGAGAAAAATATATATTTATAATTTCACAAATATATGACAGTTTTTTTTTCTTTTTCCTTGTTTCTAATTCATTACTTTTAATATACAAGATTTAATTCAGATGTACGAACAAATTTTTTTCTAGAACTTGAATTCCAATTTTTTCGTAATATAGTGACTGCCAACTTAATACTGGAAATGGTATTATGATTTGTGTAATAAATTTTATAATGAATTAGAATGAGAAATTAATGAGAGAACAGAATGAGAAATTTATATATTTTTTAAAACTCCAAAACATCAATAAACATTCAATTATTTTAAAGAAAAAGCAATTTCATTGTCAAGAGAAGCCTAAACATAGAAACGTTATATACATGGTGCCTCAAAACTATTAGTACGAACTTTAAATGCCATCGAACACACCTAGACAGGCAGATTTTACGATTAAGAGTGCGGTCATAACTCGTGAGACACAGCGCCAAAGAGAGATTTCTGGTTGTAGTCAAAATCATATTTATGTCATAAATGTTAGCTAATGATTGCTGAATTTTGCTTTAAATAACACTGATAGTAAAGAAAAACTGAAACTGACCAAGAAAACGCAAATGTAAGCAAAAACCTTTATTTAAGGCTAATTAAAAGAGTCACTGTATACAGGAAATAAATCGGTCCAGTGCGAGTATAACTCGCGTTCAATGGGTTCCGCACATTAAATTTATTAATTAATAAACTCCTACAACCCCTAATTTTTTCATAATTTTAGTTTCAATCGATTCGAAAATAAGGGTGGAGGAAGACATATTTTTCCACTATACTTTCGACGATATCTCTGAAAATATAATACCTAAAATTAAAACAAATATATTTTTAAGTTTGATGTTACGAGATCGTTCGAACAATACCCTATACGACATATAATTTTTTTTTTTTCAAGTAGCTTAGTTAAACTCTCGTTTAATTACCAGCGTTTTTTTTTCTAAAATCATCATCAAATATTCTTGTATGATTCTGCGTCGATACATACCTCGAGTGCCCGTCAACACCCCTGCTAACCGCCCGAAAAGTAAAGTTTGTGTGTAATGAAAAAAATGCGTTTTTCTCAAAAATTATGTTACGCAGGAAAATCTCTATAGTTTTCCTGCAAGTTTTAAATAAAATCCTACTACCCTTAATTTTTTCATAATTTTAATTTCAGTAGATTCGGAAATAGAGGGAAGGAACATATTTTTGCAGTGCATTTTTGACAATATCTCTGAAAATATAATACTTAAAATTAAAACAAATATATTTTTGAGTTCGGTATTACGAGATCTTTCACACGATATACAAAAATAAAAAAATTTTCAAGTAACTTAATTAGGACCCTAAATTTTTCCTAAACATATTTGTGAATGAATAATAATCTGAAAATATGTGGGTAAAAACGCTTTATAACTTTCCCAAGTTTGAAAATCCCACGTCCCATAGTTTACGAGAAAAAGATCTGTGACAGACGGACGGACAGACAAAGGAGTGATCTTATAATAGTTCCGTTTTTACTTTTTAAGTACGGAACCCTAAAAAGACCAATATTTCTTAATGTACAAAAATATAATTACACTGTAAAAAACATTAGTGTTACTTTACACCAAAAATGGTGGCAACAAAGTTGCCACCAAAAACGGTGTAAAGAAACACCCCTTGTAAATTGGTGTAATGAAACACCAAAAATTAATTAGTGTAAAGAAACACCACTTTTGGTGGCAACAAAGTTGCCACCAAAAGTGGTGTAATAAAACACCATCATCAATTTGGTGTGCTTTAACACCAAATTGGGTGTCCTACTAACTAATTCAGGATATGCCACTTCGATGCAGCATCACACCAAATTTGGTGTTCAAAATCTGTCGTCCCAAATTATCCTACGAGGAAAAGTGATTGAAAGGTTATGGATATTTATGTAAAGCTACAGGCATTTTTACTGGATTTTTCCCCTCTTAATTAAAAGATAACATATTTTGAAACAACTTTTATAATTAAAATTTAAAAAAATATATTGAGGATTTCAATTACAAATTTGCGAATTAATTTTGAAATATCCTTTTCTGAATCAAAGAGAAAAATATGTCTAAGTTTTATATAAATGTATAACAGTTTACAGAAAATTTAGAGATCTTTTTCTCTTTGATTCAGAAAAGGATATTTAAAAGTCAATTCGCAAATCTGTAATTGAAATCCTCAATATAATTTTTTTTAATTTTAATTATAAAAGTTTACTGATGTTTCAAAATATGTTATCTTTTAATCAAAAGAAGAAAAATCCAGTAAAAATGCCGGTAGCTTTACGTAAATATCCATAACCTTTCAATCACCTTTTCTCTTAGGATAATTTGGGACGACATATTTCCGGTCAAAGACTTGAAAAGAGCTATAAAAAATAATTTGGTGCTGCAAGATTTATCGGGTGTTTAATTACAACAATTATGATAGCAACTTTGTTGCCACCATTAATAAAACCTTATTCAATTACAGTTATAATTAAAAAGAATTCCATATAGAAATTTAACAATATAAATGTTGTGATTACATAAATGTTAAAATAAACTTAGTCAGGAAATTCTGTTAGACTTTGTATTTTTTCATGTCAAAATACTTACGTATTTAACAATGAAGCCACATGAAACTATTTGCACTTATTTTTAGTAGTGAAAGGGTTTAATCGATTTTCAATATAGCATTGTAGAAGTTATGGCCATCCCCCACTCTTATTAACACCTAATATTTTATTATCCTAGTAATGAATGTTTTGCGTTTTGAATAAATTTCTTAAGAAATACCCCAAGGAAAATGTTACTCACTTTAAATAAAAATTAATTTTAAAATATCACTCTTAAGAAGCTTAAATTAATTAGATTTAATTACAAGTATTACTTGTTAGTGATATTTAACTATGGCATCCCAACACATCTTACATTTCTGGTTATAACTTAGTTGGTCAATAGAATAATCAGGTAACCATGTATGCAGAATTTATTCAAAATTTTAATAGTAAGAATTAAGAACAAAATAACTTTTATGATATTTATTTAACTAATACTGAATTGGAAAGTATAATACACATTTGTCAATACTAAAAGTATTATATGAAAATAATCAGAGACTAATAACTAAGTAAGAACGAATGAAATACAGTGAAGAAAGAAAAAAAGTTAAATTCAAAATATCTTAAAGAAATTTGAATGCATTAATAAACAAAATAACCTAACTTAATTTGAACAGGCAAGCAATGCTTATAATAATTCTTAACAGCTTGCAGACCAATGGGTTAGACACATACTTTTCTCATAAAGTTAGCAAAAAAAATTATAGAATTTTCTCTGAAGACATTTACTTACTCATATCTTAGGTGGGCAAAGTTCTGACAGTAAGCCTTTGGTCAAATCAGTATATTTGCAATTTCACAATAAAAAAATGATTTTTATAAGCACATAAAAAAGCATAAGTCAAGGTTAAAAGTAAAGAACGGTTTTAGCTAATCATAAAAAAAAAATTGCATATTGCAGTGTACCAAACCACACAAACAGCATATAATTATTACTTAACATTATCAAAACACATTTCATGGTTAAATATATTGATATTAACCAAAATAGTATACCTACAGTTAAACCCAAAACAGGCTTACACAATTTTTTAATTGTCATTTTGGATTTGTACTGTTCAAATTGCCCACTTAAGATATATTACACACAATATTATACAATTTTTATATGTAACAAAAAAAAATCTTAAGTATTACATTCCATGTATGAAACATCATTTAATGTTACCAAAATATGTTTTAAGACAATGTACCAGTTTCCATTTTTGTAGTAGCTGGAAAATGGATATCTAAATTGCAAGAGACTTGCATCCATAAAAAAAAATCTTGAACAGTCCTTATTAGACATTTTTTTAATTTTATATGCACCAAAATGATCATTGAAAACACACTCATAATCTTCTAAAAGAAAAAAAACTTTATCACTATCTGTTATAATGAGCAAAATTTTTGAAAAAATTGGTTCTTCTTCAACTAATTTCCTAACAATAAATAAACCACTAACATATTTTAAAAAGTTAATAGTAAAGTGTGAAACAGAATATAGTTCCCTAGTAAATCCTTTGTCTTTCACAATAACCTGAGCAGCTTCTGGTTGTATAGAACTTAATTCAAGTGGTTTGGTAATCCCAACCGATTTATTATGCTGAAGGTATCCATTTGAATTACAAGCATAATATGCTTGACGTAATTGATGGCGATTTGCTAATGTGAGAGTTATATTTTTAAAATTTTTTCCTATTGCAGCAAGTCTCTTAAAATAATAATGCTTCGCTTCAAATCTCAATGTCCAACAGTGACGGAGAGGCCCAAAATTTAACATGTGAGAAGGGTAATGAATAAGAAAGTGCTGCTTTGGTATCATCATTTTATCAGGAAAAAGTTCTCTAAAAAAATGTAGGTGGTCATCAATTCTAATTTTTAAATAAGCAATATGGTCTACTGTGAGAACAGGGGCAAAAATAAGTTCAACAATACCCTTTAAATCTATAAACAATTTCCAATATGAATTGTCTTCAGGAATGACAGCAGCACACATTAACGGGAGTAATCTGACAAGTGTCCACATTCGAGCAGCTGTCTGATTTATTTTACATTTTTTATTTATTAAAGATGGTTTATCAATAGAATCTAAAGGTCCATAAGGCCACATTTCAATTTGTTTATTTATATAATCAATAGAAATTACTTTGTGTGTGTGTAAAGCTTCTAAAACTAAACCTGTTTCATATGGGACAACTCCTTCTAGCAAATCATGGGCAATATCAGGAGGGAGACCACGTGTAACATGAAAAAATTCTGAATTAAATGGAGAATTGTTTTTTATTCCATACTGAATTAACTTTGTGTCATCAGCAAGCAACTCTGTTACATGTTGTTTATAGTTTTCAGGAGTCCTCAATGTAATATGATCATCAGTATATGTGTTTTGTATCTCAGCCTTATTACACAAGCATGTTCTGCAATAACAGTTTACTTTATTAGAGAATGATTCCACAAAACCACCAATCATATTGCTTCCTAAATTGTCACCACTAATAAAAGACAGACAGCCAACAAAAGTTTCAGCTCTCACAGAAATTCCATCAGTTGCAAGAATATTCAAATCCTTAACTAAGGGTTCAACAATTTTACCAATACCAAAATATTTCACATCTGTACTTTTACAAATAATAACTAATTGAATTATATCAGTTGAAGATCTATACTGTGGATATACATTTCCTAGAACATAGTAAAATGCCAGTAATTTGTGAGTTTTTCTATGAACACCTAATGGGTTACAAATCTCAAATTCATCACAAAACAGATTTAATTTTAAGGAATGGAAGTTGGTAGAAAACAGGGGATGAGTTTTACAGAATTTACCATCATCAAAACTTGTTATAAGATTTTTGGCTTTGTCACACTTAGGGTTCACAACTTGTGTAAATACATCATCTTGCATCAACAAAAATTTCAAAGTTTTTAATATAGACACATAATGAAAACAACACGACTTGTTGAAACTATTATTTCCTAAAATATACTCAACAGGAAGAACCATTTGCATGTTTGTTTCATAGTACTTCATTCTCCTATAATTATTAGATAATGAATCAATGCTCTCAAAAATACAATTTTGTTTCAAAATTTCCTTAATCTTTAGAAAACTCTCATTACTTATACTTAAATTAGAAGTTTCATTTTTAATTTTGTTAATTAAATAATCACTCTGCATTTCCAACAAAGAATTAAAATCCTGCAAGATTTTTTGGGTTGTGGACAAAGGTAGCATGTGTTTTTCCTGAGCTTTTAATAATAATAAACTAACATGTCGTTTCATTTTTGAATCAAAATTTTCTTCAGTTGCACCTATATCATCTTCTACATTTATTGATTCAAAGTCCATTAACGGATCTTTACTACAATTAATGTGACTTAAAAATTCTTCATCGCAATTATTCAAATTATTTTTACTTTTATCAGTGTGCGTATAATATGTATGTTTTCTACTCAAATGTGATCGATAAGAGGAAAAACTTTTGAATTTGGCTGTACAGCTTATGAAAGGGCAAAATATTGTTTTATTTTGTTTTGTATGTACATTCAAATGTTTTGAAATATCTGGCAGATTTTTAAAGCAGCTTACTTGTGGACAGTTGATACATGTTTTACATATGTAATGGCCAGGAAAAATAGATCTATCTTGAGAAAATGTATTCCTGTGTTTTCTATAAACATGAGATTTATATGCGTGAAAATTAGTAAACGTATTTGGACAGTCATGAACAGCACATTGCAAAAAAAAATTGTTTTCTTGGCTATGAAACAAGTTTAAATGAGTAAGATACTTGGTAAAAACTGTAAATGTTATGTTTGGGCAAAAATTACAAATTAAAACCATGATTATAAAAAAGATAAAGCACTAAACAATATAAATTGACTTAAGTATAAAATGTCTTTCTAATTGTTATCCTTACATACAATTTTTAAGTTTTTGTGCAAAGTTTACAACAATTGATGGTAATTTCTTCTTGTCTGACTGAATGTCAAAGATGAACTTTTCTATAAAAATAAGGGTTTTGATGCAACGTTTTGGATACTCGCAATTAAATATAAAGTATGATGCTATCAGATTGGTGACTGCTTCCGATAATGAATTGCAGTGGAGAATAATTTCATGTTCAGCTAGCACATAGTATTTTTCTTGTTTAGTCTCAAACCCAATGATTCCTACATGAGGCGATGAATAACCTGCTTTCTTAATGTCATCAATAGAAGTAGTTGCCTATAAGAGAAATTAAAATTAAAATCAGTGCTACTCGATTTCACTGCATGACAAATACAATTTTAATTTTTTTCTTTAAATATAGCATAAACCTCATCATGCGGTCGATGCAGTTTTTTTTTTTTTTTCTTGGGGCCCATTTTGTGAAAAATAAGTTATTATTGTGAAATTTATCATATTTTTGTGAAAAATAACATTTTGTAACAAAGGATGAAATTTAGCTAACTCAAATTCAAACGAAGCATTTAATAATAATTTCTTCTTTAAGTCCTTCTGTTAAAGTTTTACTTTTCAGTGAACTTGTTTTGTTGGCAAATTACAAATTTTAAAACATAACGAAATAAAAATAATCAATGAAGAGTATGTTTTTATGGAATAGAAATTTGTGAAAGTGTCTATTTTTTTAAAATGAATTTTGTGAAGGAGAATGTTTTGTTAAATAAGATTTTTGTGAACGGGCTCTAAATAGACCCCAAAATTTTCCTGGATCGACCCTTGATCATCCAAGCATGCTATTATAAAACTTGATAACTGATAATGTAGAAGAAAGATTAAGACAAGATTTATCGTTTTATAGACAAAACATTTACCACATAGATTTTAGCTATATTTCACTTATACAAAGAGTAACGTGCAGAAAACAAACCAACTTAGAAAGTATGGCATGCAGGAAGAAAAATTATAAAGAAATATTTATTGATACTACAAGTTTAGTAATCCTTTAACAAACAGTTAAAGAGATTTAGCAGATTCTGATATGTAAAATAAAGAATGTATTTTTTCTCTTTCATCTGTTGTAACTGACTATAAATGCTTTATTTTGGCAGTCTATTGTAAATTACATAAATATGGGCAACATCAACAACAACAAAAAAGGTTTGTACAAGCAAATATTTATCATTTTGATGAGATCTTTAGTTTGATTCTTTATCAAGCAATTCAAATCTTTAATGAGATTGTGACATAAGGAAACAGACTACATTATCAGGGTTGTTTAATTTAAATGTAAGATTTGATAGATAAATATTTTTCTAATACTAGGTGAAATCTAAAAGTTATAGCTTCTAATCAATCTTAGAGACAAGTGACTCATTTTTTTAGCATATGAAAGTAATTTATAAACACATGAGCAACAATAGTTAAAGCTGATATTTGCAGTCTCCTTTCATAGAAACCTGTGAAATATAATATTAATTGAGGCGTATAATTTATTTATAAAATGTGAAAACATTGCCGTATTTATTATAGTGCTACATTTTACCTATTATTCAATTGTAATGTTGAAAATCCCCAACATTTTGCACAATCAGCCTTCACCCCCATCTCCCAACCCAAAACCGACCCACAGGGCTTTGTACGGAGGCTCTATTAAATATTATTTAAACTGAAATTTAAATCATGATGAAAATCATTTTTATAAGAATGTCTTTGATTAAATGCAGAGCTAAAACTAGGATTTTTCTAACATATTAGGCAGGAATCTTAGAAATCTTTTCCTGAAAATTTAAGGGCAATGGAAGACATTTTAAACATTTACATGTATGTAATAACAATACTTTTTATGCAAGTCAATAACAGGTGGCACACTGCTAAATAATATTCCTATCATTTTCAACCACATTAAATTCATTTCTAACACATGCAAATAAAATACATACTTTTCACACATTTCATAAAAAAGAAAAATAATGTTACAAACCAAGACATTTTAATTTAATATCAAAGAAATGTTTCTAATATAGATGCACAGAAAATAAAAGTGGGCAAGAAAAATATGGTTACTTTTCCATTATACGGATACCATTGTCGCCAAGCATACATTTAATATATACATTATGCATTAACATACATTTTGGCATGGTGTCAGTATAATGGAAAAGTACCAAAACATGTTATTGTCTTGTACGGTCACTAACACTGTAAATAAATTAAATAGCATGTTATAAAAACTTTAAACATTTAATAAGAGCGATAAAAATTGTATAAAAAAATGCTGTCATTTTGTAAATGTGAAAGCAACATTGCATATAAAATATTACCTAACTATCTTATGTAAACATTAGGCACAACATCCCTCGAGGAGGGGAAGGGGGAAACTCTTACTCTTATGTTAAACCTTTCTTCTCCAAAGACACCTTATTTTTGCAGATAATCAAATAAATTAATAACAGTATTTGTAATTTATCACTTACCGTGTATGTTAAAAATAGCTGGTCTTCAGAAAAATGCACAGGTAATGAGATCAGCAGAAATTCATCTTTAGCTATTGCTGTGTCAGCTTGCTCTTGGAGACATTTCAGAGTTTCAACCCATGAAGGAAGGCTTTTTCGTGCCAATAATAAATTATAGAGCTGCTTATTATATAAACTGAGAAATTTTGGAATACACTGAAAAACGTTAGATTTCCCTGTTATTCGGAAAAATTCATCAGCAAAGTGCTGTTTATTAAATAAGTTTGGATATTTAATTTTTAAATCAGCAACTTTCATATATTGATTGACAATTTCATCTCTTCTAATGTCAAATGTTTCATTTAACTCAGATGAAGCACTAGCCTGTTCATTAATAACCATGAGTTGTTTTTTGAACTGTGGTATTTCTTTCTTTTCATTCGCTTTTTCTCCTTTGTTATGGAACTTATTGGTTATTTTCTTCTGCTTTACTTCCTCACTTTGATCAAATCTACGCATATTTTTCAATTTATCTCGAATAGCCTGTCGCCATCCACCATATCCAGTTCCAATGGACTCTTTTAAATATGGGTATTTAGAAACAATGGCTCTTGCCATGTCGGTCACCATAACTGATGTCGGATATTTTGAATGTTTCACAACAGATGAACATATGGTATGTATTAATTCTGACCGCAAAACCCTAGGTAAGGGTACCTCATCTTGCAAAGCTTGTCTTAGGCGACTTGAAAAGTCTTTAGCGGGTATTGTGAAATTATCTAGGGGAAAAGATGACTGTGGAGTTGCTGCAGCAAATAGATCTGGTTCTGATGATTCACAGGAACCAGAAGCATTTCTCTCATCAGTGAAAAATGGTTCAGTTATATGGGATGATGATTTCGATTCAGCACAGTCAGGAACTGAATTTTCAATATATAATACTTTGGGTGTATCTAACACAATTCTATATTTCTTACCTGGAAGAATGTTTTCATCTTTTTGTACATCAATGTACTCCTGCCAAACTTCATTAAAAAACTGTATAATAATGGATACTGTCCGATCAATACAAAATCTAGCATACACCTCCTGAAACATCAAATAAGAATGCATAAGTTTCAAGTACATCTTGTATAAATTCAGTAACCATACCAGGAGTTGATCCTGACAAAATTGGAGGCCTATTTCATAAAAACTCATTTAATAAAGCAAGCCCATTCTCAAAATCCATTTTACTAACATAGCCATAGGCTTCTTACAAAATTCATTATTTATTAAATAAAAACTACCCTTACATGATTTAATGGAACAGATGTCGCAGACGCACCGGGATTTGTGCAATTTTTCTTTGCGCCATTTTGGCAAAAAAACCCAATTTTCCCAATCTTTTTATTACACACACGCATTTAATTGAATTTATTATTTTTATATTATTTGATTTATTTACACATATATTCATTTTTATTATAAAAAAACAAGTTGCTATACACAGCAAAAATCGCCATTTATGGTGCCAAAAAGAAAACCCTGTGCAGTGACATCTGTACCGATTTAATCAAAATTGTTTGGGTGTACTGAAATTAATGATTAAAAATTGAAAAATTAATTAAATCCATGATTATTGTTTCTTTCTTAGCTTAAAAATCAGAAAATATAATGATTAACGAAATACAATTATTTGATCGATTGGAAATTTTTTTCTTATTTACGGCTATACCAAAAACAACCATTTTACAGATAACAGAAAAATCGCCAAAAATAACTGCTTCATCAGCAGTTATGACAGTTGAAGTTGAATAAAATCTAATAATCTTAATTTTACAATGTTTATGAGAAACACCATAGAAAACACATGCTATTTTTTTATGTAAGTAGAGGATATTTAAAAGAATAACAGGACAATCTTCAGTAATGTAATGCATGAAAAAGTAAACAAATAAGTGATTCAGCAAATCTTAAAAATGTATTTTTATTAATATAACTATAAAATGCAGAAAAATATTCTGGTACTTCTATATTATCCAGTCAACCAATTTCCGTAAAAAAAAAAAAAACTATCGCCAAATTATTTGCCAAACTGTAGCATCCAATAAACAAATGAAAGAATGTTGCCATTTGAATCTCAAAAAAAAAAGTAAGGAAAAGAAACGAAAGAAAAAGAAATTAGGAAAGCCCCATTCATTAAAGTATCATTTCTCAGCAAGTTTAAACAATAAAATTTACAATACATTAAAGAAAAAAGAAACCAAAATAATCTTTGATATTTATTTATTTACATTATTTTTTTAAATTATCCCTCTCGACTGTTGGATAAATATTTGTGATGTCAGTTGAAAGTGATCTATTGTACGTAACTACACATTGCAACATTTTTTCAATGCTTTTTCTGTTTAAATATCATGATGTCGAAGACGTAATTTTTATTTTAGTTAATGAAGTAACTAATAAATCAGTAAAACATCATTAAAAAATCATTAACATCCAATTAAAAATCATTTGATGAAATAACAAGCACGTGTAACGCATTTGACGTCAACTGAATGTGACGCCACGATCATTATTTTTAGCTTTAAATCCCATAGTTTGGCAATAGCGAAAATTTCTCCATCTTTGCATAAAAATTGATTAGTTTACAACAATGGATGTGTTTTAGAAGATATGGATTTGAAACGAACAATGATTAAAGAGGACATTTTAAAACATTCTTTTATATATTAAAAAAAAAATTTTAAGAGTATTCAAATCCAAACTGCTTATTTTGATACATATTTTTAAATTCAATTTTGCTCTAAAATGCCTCCAATTGGCAGGTTCTCTTATTCAGAAACTTTTATAATGTCTGTATTGTCACAATGTTTTGATAAAGGCAGAATATATTTCAAAAAATGCTGTCAAAGTGGACATTTTGAACAAAATTTCCCAAAGCGATAGCGCTGAAAACAAAAAAAAATTATACTGTGAAAATAAATGTTCGTAATTCAATTTCTAATTAATTGAACGAAAAATAAAAACATAGGTCCCTTATAAATCTCTTCATAAATCACACCGCCAAGTTTCATGTTTTTACTTTTAAAAATGAGTCTGAAAATGTGTCTCAAAATTTTGAGTTGCTGAGCGTGGAAAAATATTTTTTTAATACCGCCTTAACATAAAATTTCCATGGTGCCTTTCAGCAGATGCAATGCAGAATGCGCATAGGAGCTCACTCGGTTGTATTATCACAGGGTAATGTACTTTATTTATACTACGTTCTTTTATTTACTGAATATGATATGGACAAAGGAATATACTATTTGCATGATCATAAGTGCTTGAAAATTTATTTCTTGCAGTACTGAATATAACTGCAATTTCGAAATGATTTGCATTACACAGTTGTTTACAGATTGTCTGTTTGGAGTTTGCATCGAAAATAGTACTGTGTTTCACTAGGGGAAGAACTTCTAAAATAAAATTTATGAAACACTTTTTCATACTATCCCCCTATTAAATAATAAAGAAGCTTATTTTACTCATATTGTTATAGTAATTTGTTTCTGTCAGGTTTTGACGGGTTCCATCTAGTATACATAAAATAATACATATTTATATAAAGATTGTGTATATTTTTTAACATGTGACACATACAACGTTTATTATTGTCCACCCTGGGTCACCTCCTGAATTCAACACTGTTTGTATCTTTACATTTAAAAATTAGCCCGTCATTGTGTCAGAAAATTTTGAATTTGTTGCACAGTGAACTTGAAAACAGCTTTAATAGAGCTTTAGATTTAACTTTTAAAGTTCAAAGTTGATAAATTTTGGGGAAAATGAAACAATAAAGAAGAAAGTTAAAATTTAATATTTACTTACGTATTAACACCACCGTAGGTACAGATTTGGCGGTTTTTAAGTGCCGCCAATCTTTTATAGCACTAAAAAATGGCGTCAAAAATCAGCAAACAACAAGGAATCCAAAAGATAACTGTGTGCGCGTGCAAACAACAAGATTGTTCTTTATTGGCACATTAGCGCAACTTCTGCTGCGGTGGCGTTAGTACACAAGTACCATTTAATAAAGTAGCATTAAACATCAATATTGTTTAGAAAATAGTAAACATTAATTTCTTTACAAAAAACATTGCAAAATTTAAATATCTTACATTTTCAAATTCATCCAATGATGCTGGTAAATTAAACAATTTACTTCTTGAATTATAGGATACCAAAATATCTTTTTCCATGCTAAAAATGATAAAATATAAACTAAATCAAATTTTAGAATAATACCATATACAAGAGCATAAATCAAGAAAAAATAAGTAAAGTTTCTAATATTTAAAAATTAGGGCTGTAGCTAGATGTGAATAATAGGGGGGGGGGTCTCAAGAAAATGTAGCGGAGGCTCATATTTTTTTCTCTCTCTCTCTCTGACACATGCACGCACAAAAACACACACACATATATATATATAGATGATCAAAGTATTATGCAGAAAGATAAATTAGTGTATATTCATATTCTAGGCACTATGTTTTTTATTAAATTGTTGATAACATCATTGTATACTAAGAAAAGAAAAGGCTGGAGAATAAAAATTTCCAGTGTAAACTAGTGTATAATTATACTGGTGAAATAATAAGTGATGATGTCAACAATAAATAAAAAACTTGCGGTTCACCCGTTTCATAAAGAGTTGCAACCTTTAATCAAAGTATTATGCAGAAAGATAAATTAGTGTATATTCATATTCTAGGCACTATGTTTTTTATTAAATTGTTGATAACATCATTGTATACTAAGAAAAGAAAAGGCTGGAGAATAAAAATTTCCAGTGTAAACTAGTGTATAATTATACTGGTGAAATAATAAGTGATGATGTCAACAATAAATAAAAAGCTTGCGGTTCACCCGTTTCATAAAGAGTTGCAACCTTTAATTATTTTATTAAAATTCCCTACCCTTAAGGATTTTAAAGTTGTATTTGTATACGATAAAAAAAATTGACAAAATCAAGGATGTACTTTGCATTTTAAAGTTATTGTTTTTAAAACACTTATTTAAACTAATTTAAAACACTTATTTGCAGTTTTTATACATATTACAATTTAGTAAGTACAATTTTCGTAAGTATGTTAAAAAATGTAAAAGGATCCCAAAACAAAGTTCGATTTTTGAACAGTTTCATTTGGTGACCTGAGAATCTTTCCTAAGGGGGTGGGGGGGGGTCATTTATTTTTTAATCTAGAAGATTTGTAAAAAATACTGTTATTAGGATTATATTAATTATATCACAACTATTGCAGAATTATAAAATAAATAAAAGTAGATTTCCAAAAGCTAAAAATCTTCTACGGAAGCAGCAAATTATATTTTTATAATCACAAAAGTTTGCTTTTGAGCAAATGTTTAACAAATGGTAATACGAATTTCTAGAAAAGCCAAACACAAAGAGAGTGTAGTCCAGGGAATAAGCTTACTTTTAACTATGCTGCATACAAGATTTCAAAACTCCTCACAGTACAGAGGAAAAATTATGAAAATTCAAATCACTATGGACTGCTTAGATATTTAACAATAAATACTGTTTTTTTTTCACATAAACAATGATTTCTAAACGTTATTATTCAGATACAACATACACTACTGATTTTTTCCCCTTTAAAATATGATTTAAATGTTCTTTTAATGCAATCCACAAGTATTTTGCTTTAAAAATAAAACAGGAACAAAATATTATGTTCTAAAATATGATAATTTTTTATTAAGGGCTAATGTTAATTCTATAGGGCATTATTTTTCTAATATCTCGTTTGCATTTAAATATTTTTAAATGATTTTATTTTATTTTTTTTGCACTGGATAGCAGAGATCAATCTCTATTTCCGCCGTTGATTACTTTTTCGATTTTTTTCTACGAAGATACTTTCATTTTCGGAACCGGTTTCGAAAGTAAAAGCATCTTCCTAAAAAAAATCCGCAAAGAAAATCGAAAACGTAATCAACGGCGGAAATAGAGATTAATCTCTGCTACCCAATGTAAAAAACAAAAAAAAAAAAAAAAACATTTAAAACTATTCAAATACAAACGAGATATTAGAAAAATAATGCCTATAGAATATAGAATTAACATTAGCGATCGAGTGTTGTCAAGTGCGTGAAAAGGATTATTAAGCAAAAACAACTAACAAAGTAAAAATTCTCATGCTTTGTTTAGTTAATTTCCCTCATCTAACTATACAAACACTATTTAGTATTATCTATTAAATATATAAGGAATAATTACTAGGCTTACCTTATGTTTTTAACAGCACTTCATAATGAAATCAAAATGGTTCATTCCGTTCTCTGCTCTGTTGTCGTCTGCTGACGCAACACTCTGACGTCATCGTATATTTCAACACCACAGAGCTGGATTGCGAGATAAAAATGTACACCTATATTGGAGTTTTGGTTTCCGGAATTAATTTCAAATTGTCATTCTTGGTGTGTGATATCACCGATTTTTTTTTAAAGAGTACAGATAAACTATTTTAAGTGTATTATAACACTTAATTCAGTGTTGACACCAAAATTAGTGCATATTTAAACCTTATTTGGCATTTCATAAACCCAAATTAAGCGTAATTATACTCCCCATTTTTTACAGTGTACGAACGAAAATATACAATAACCTATTAGGAGTTACCTACGATTCGGAAAAGCATTCTTTGTTTTTAGAAACCCTAGAAACTAATATATTTTCGAGATTTAAAAAAAAAAAAAAAAATTCATTCTCTGCTACTAATTTTTGGAAACGTTTCCGAGTAGTTTATTATTCAGTAGTAGCAGTAGTAGTGTATTATTCAGTTTTCTAAAACTGAAATATCGGTTTTTAGGATCCTATGAATTCTCAATTAAATATTTTCAACTGCATATATTAGTTTATCCATGCAATAGTAACAAAATAACATCTATATATATATATATATATTTCTCTTACGTGGCACGGAAATAAAGCTTAATTTCTAGCTTATCGTTTGGTAACAACCGTAGTTTCCACAGCTCAGACCAATGAACAGACTAGTTTGTGTAAGATCAGCGTTATCAGATTTAATTATGTTTTCAACGTAGTTTTCAATTACTTTTTTACATTAAAAAGAATTGTCAATTTCATATGTTAAAATGATTTATGATAGTACTTATTCCGGATGGAATTGCTGCAAAAATAACAAGGAGCAAGCGAAGCGAACTGGGACCGCGCAGCGGTCTCAATGTGAATTGCTTCGCAATTCACGGGGGTTGACGAGAGTTAGCGACTAGTGGGCTGAGCCCCCTAGTTAATTTTATTGCTAATATAAAGCTGTTAATTTAACATGTTTGTCTGTAAAATGTTGAAGATGAAAATGTTTCCTTGTGAATTGAATAGTATTCGAAAAACCTATATGTCAGGTTGAGAAAACTCATTACTACCCTCTAAAAACTACTCGGAAACGTTTCGCAAAATCAGCGGCCGCAAAAGAAACGTTGTTACTTTCTGCTATCTTTAGAAGAAGAAAGTATTGGATTTATGAAAACTTTCGACTTCTGGTTTTCGACGGATTTCTACGTTTTAGAAGGTCTTGAACACGATTTGACTGTTTTTAGAAAATATCTGTCTGTCAGTCTGTGACTCTGTCTTTCTGTCTGTTTGTCTGTATGTGACAAAAACTTTGTGAGTGCTCTATCTCAAGAACTAATGCACGGAATTGATTAAAACTTTGTATTCAGTTAGTCCCTAATATAAATTGGTGACGATTAGTTTTTGGTAAAAATCGCCCAATAGGTGGCGCTGCTATGCTGCATTTTTCGCGATTACCACAATAGCTCTATCTCAAAAACTAATGCACTTATTTTCATCAAACTTCATTTAGACCTTGACAGACTCATTTAGACCTTGAGACATCATTTTATTCATCATTTTTAGACCTTAACATAAATAAATGGTAATTACGTTTTGGTGTATATATCTCAACAGGTGGCGCTGCAGTATCAATTTTTTCATGATTTTTACGATAACTATATTTCAAGAATTAATGCACGGAATTTCATCAAACTTCAGATTCTATTAGACCTTGACATAAATACATGCTGCTTACTTTTTTGTGTAAATAGCCCAACAGGTGGCACTGCTATGCTACTTTTTTCACATAGTTATTGTCACAATAATTATATCTCAAGAACTAATGCACGTATCATCAAACTTCAGATTCAGTTAGACGTTGACATAAGTTGTTGTTGATTAGGTTTTGGTCTAAATCTCCCAACAAGTGGCGCTGCTATGCTACATTTTGCAGGATTTACATGATTTTAGCAATAGTCATATCTCAAGAATTAATGCACGAAATTTAATAAAGCTTTAGATTCGTTCTTATGGGAGATAGGGCTACGGGACCCCCTTAGAATTGTTCGCCACGACGAGTTTAACTTCGTTGGATTCTTTAAATGGTGTCTGTGCCCGCTGTAGGGCAATTAGGATCTGAGAAAGGGAATACAAGCAGAAGTATCGGCATAATAAAGAGAGACAATTTGATTTTTAATATCGTCAGTAACAACCATTTGTATAGCTATGTATAAAGGGTGTCCTCCTTTATATATGGAGGGGCCCTTGATATAAATTTGTGCTGATTCTTTTTAGTGTATGCGAAACCTGTGTGAGATAGAGGAAAGTTTTGTGATTGGCATATCCGACTAGTTTTTATAAATGCTTCTTCAATTCTTGAAAATATATTAATTTCTATAATTTCTAAAGATAAAGAACGATTTCGGAATCAAGGGTATCCCGGAAGAGGTTACTGTATATTTTCGTTTGCGAAGTTATATTTTCCTTGCTTAGGAAACATTTAATTTTTTACAGTGTAAAAATTGCTTATTGTAGTAATTAATGAGTTTTAAATAAACTCACATCTGAAAATCATATTTTAGCGAAATAAAAATCCCGATAAAATGTAATGATCTCACAAAAAATACACAACTTCTAAATGAAAAGGGATAAATCAATCAAAACAAAAAGGGAACAGTTGGCAAATGAAAACAAAAAGGATCTTTATGATCCACATTTGTTTTCATATTAAGGTTTCTTCTGTAAAACCTTTGAAAAGTTTCATTTTTATTTATCATTTGTATATCCTTTAAGCTATTTTAAGCTTCTTTGTGTTATTTGTAATACTCATTTTTTTTAGCCACACACAGGGGGGCTTATTCTTTCAGGCAACAGTAAAATTCATGTTTATGAAACGTCACAACCATCCATCGTTGCCACAGGTTAATCTACGAAAATGAAACATTTGAAGTTACTGAAAAAGTTAATAGCTCGAAAAGTATTTGTCACAAAATTGTTAGACAAACTGCGTTAGAAAGGTAAAAAATTGTATTTTTCTTGATATAAATTTCAAATCTGATGATTATGCCGTTTTTCAAGTATTGAATTTCAAAAATTACCAAACTTCACAAAGAAGTACCATAGCGAAACCGTCACGCATAAAAAGATAATGGGGCCGTTCATGGACGATGATCAGGCGGCGCGCAGGTGAAGGTGACTAAAATATGAAGTGACTTTATACTGTGAATTGAAAATTGAATGCCCTGCGTTCCAAACATTGATTTGACTAATTTGCCTATTTTAATGATATTTTGTTAAAATTTAGAAGTGAACTTGATGGCCGAATGGTTAGAGCACTGCTCTTGATTCTGGAGGTTGCGAGTTCGATTCCCCTAAATTTCTGTTCGATTTTTCAACTTTTTTATTTAAAAATGTTTTATCGATTGCTTTGTATTTTTCATGATAAATGGAATATATTTCATAAAAGTAAAATTTGATATTCATAACAATTAGTTATTTAAATATGACAAATTCAGCTATTTCATGAATAAAATTTTGCATTACATATTATTATTAGCCACACACAAGGCTAATTCTTTCAGTCTACAATAAAATTCATGTTTATGAAAAGTCACAGCCCCTCCATATATAAAGGTGGACACCCTTTATACATAGCTATACAAATGATTGTTACTGACGATATTAAAAATCAAATTGTCTCTCTTTATTATGCCAATACTTCCGCTTGCATTTCCTTTCATAGTCCCTAACTGCCCTACAGAGGGCACAGACCCCATTTAAAGAATCCAACGAAGTTAAACTCGTCGTGGCGGACAATTCTAAGGGGGGTCTCGTGACCCTATCTCCAATAAGAACGAAGTTACCCCCGCCCAGGAGAGGAGACCTTTTTGGTGCTCAAACCCCTTCATGTAACATATCAATAGATAGATCTCGTCAAGCACTATGGTCATACTCTACTTTCCCCCCTCTCACCCCCCTCCCTTAAGAAGCATTTTCCATTCAAGTTTCAAATCTTTTTTAATTTCAGTTTTTCCCATCCTTCTCAGCCCCTTTAAGTCCCACGGACGGCGTAGGCCTTTTCTAGAGGATCCAACGAAGTTTAACTCGTCGAGACCGGCATTTCTAAGAGGATCCTGAGGAACTATCTCCCATAGGAACGGAGTTTTAAAACAATTACGGAAGATTGAATTAAAAATTAAACGGACCAGTGGCGATCTCCTGTAATCGAGTTTCTATTCATTTTCCCTTGACTGGGGGATTTTAAGGCCGAATCAACTGCTGTCAAAACTGCTAACAACTGTTTTAATGATTGATTAAATAAGATCAATTAAAATTTGTAAATTAATTTGTGTAAAATGGCTAAGTAAACAATGTCGCTGCATTGGGGAATTTTATTACAATGGTATAAGAAAATGATTTTCAGTAAGTTGTTTTAAATATATCGTTTCCAATATGACGTAATTTTCACAAAAGTTTTCTTCCTATTATTAAATGTAAAAATATAGTTTTTAATTGAAGGGAAATACTATTATTTACGCCGTTTTAAAATTTGCTACAACAGGTAAAAGATTTTGCCAAATGAATCTCCCGTTTAATATATTTTTATGTGAACTGTTTGGAAATATTATTATTTTAGCATTTTAAATATGACATAAGTTTCACATTTAATACTTTGAACGTGTAACAATTTAATTATTATTCTCAAGTTTTATTTCTCTTCTTAATATTCACGCGCAAGTACATTTTTATGACGTATTTTTCCATTTACTGCTTTTAACACGTAATCATTTAATTATTATTTTAAACTTTTATTTCTGTTTTTAATAGTCACGTGTAAATGCATTTTTTAATTGAAAGGGAATATTATTATGTGCGCTATTTTACAAATTGGTAACGATTTAAATAGATGGCTTTTTCGAAATATGCAATAAATTTCAATTAAAATGATGAAATTTTGAATAAAAGAATTAAAACAAAATCCTCAAAAAAATGAGTCAAATTAAGACAATAATCACACACTTCACACCACAAGCTTATCAACTATATCAACTTTTTAAAAATAGTATTAGATTTCTATTCATAGTTTTTGTTCCTATAAAACTTTTTAAGAGAACTATTTTGACCGACTTTAATATTAAATATCTCTTAAAATAATTCTTGTATTTAAAACTGTCTGCTTCAGCGTGTTTATCAAACATGTCTCAAAAAACTACCAATTATCATATTTTTATATGCAATAGTTTTCTGAATATTCAACCAGAGAGACTTCAAGGCAAAAAAAAAAATCATTGACAGCGGCGGTGGAGGCGGTTACATTTTTTAAAAAATATAGAGAGAAATATAAATCAACCAAAACAAAAAACGGAACAGTTCGTAATTGAGAATAAAAATTATCTTTATAATCCAATTTCTTTTCACACCAAGATTACTACTTCAAAAACTTTGCAAGCTTTGAAAATTCATTTTGTATTTATCATTTGTATCCTTTAAGCTATCTCTAAGCTTCTTTGTGTTGTTTGTAATATTCCCTTTTTTTTCTTGGAAAAACTTTTGCCCAGTTTTATAAATATACGGCAGAGTAACTATTTTATTTATTTTTTCTTGGTGGCAATTTATTGCTTTGGAAATGCAAGATCTAATCCGGATGTTAAAAGAACTTTCTTTCTAGAACATGAATTCCTTTTTTTTTTCTAATAAAGAGAGTGATCTAGTTTATGTAGGAAATGGTTATTATGGTTTTTGTAATGGATTTTATAATCGATTAGGACAAGATAAAAAAAAATTATGTAGTTTTAAAAATGCCAACATAAAAAGAAAAATTGCACATTCCTTTTATGTAAAAAACAATTTCATCATCGAAAGAAGTGCGAGGGCGAAACATTTATGTCTAAAGTACCTCAAAATTGTTAATACAGATACTTAAAATAAATATAACGCATTTAGACCAGCACAAATCATCATACAATGCTACATTGCATGTCGTAACTCATGTTGTGAAGTTCTATACAGCGCTTTCATGTTGTGTTAAAGATTATGTCATACACTCAAGCAAATGATTGCTCAATTTTGTTTTATGTAATACCGTTAGAAAATTAAGTAAATAAAAACAAAAAATCATAACTTAACAAATTGCAATAACCATTGGGAAAATGTTCCAAAAGCTTAAAAAAAAAAAAAAAAAAAAAAAAAAAAAAAAAAAAAAATTACCGTACTTTCGTGTTATAGCGGCCCCCACAATTATGATTATGCCAAGGTTGCAGTTATGATTTCGCCAAGATCATCGCAATGCTTATATATAGGTCGCTTGGCAACTCATCCTTGGGGGCCGCTATAACACGAAAGTACTAAATTTACAGTATATTAATGAAAATAGAAACCAAAATGTTATATATATATATATATATATATATATAATTATAATATCTTTGAATTTCAAAAAACATATCAAGTTCTTGTAACATTCTAATTAAATCTCCAAAGAGATAATTAATAATAATGTGTAGACAGAATACCACCTAGTTAATAAATTAACAAGTGCAATCATAATTTTACCATAGCTTGTGCTTCAATGGTAATTGGCCAAAAATACTGAAAATATGAAGATTATTTAAAAAGAGAGAGAGAGAAAAAAAAATTATAATAAACCATAAAACGTTAATAATTTGGAGTTGATATCAAGTGAATACAATTGGATTAAGAAATGAAATATGAACTAAATATAATGGAAAATTGGATAACAAGAGATTTAAATTATAATTGGATATGAAAAAACACGTGTTGCTATAATCTTCAGCCTGGATGTACCCACACGTGTTTTAAATAATAATTCAGTATTTCATAATTATACTGGCATATATGCTAAGATCAGTATAATCATCCAGGTATACTGAATTATTACCAGAAGACGGAAATAAAAAACTTGTAAAGATTCAATAATTATCTAGTTGAAATTATTGATTTTCATATGATACCATAATTTAGCCTATTTGGCTCATAAATCACTTTGATTAGCTTCTATATATATATATATATATATATACTAGGGGGCCTACCCTCTGCGAGCTACGCTCGCCAACCCCCGCTCAGACTTCGAGGCCTCTAAAAACATGGCAGCGTGCTTTATTTTTTAAATATTGGTAAATCTGTAATTCGGTTGTCATGCTTCTAACGTTTTAATGGGGCATTTTTTGATTATCATGGCCTCATACACAGCTGTTGCGACAACGGACGACTGTTTTCGGAATTGATAAGTAAAATCAATTACAACTTGAAAACCAGCTTGTATAAAAGGGTTAGGTTTAAATTGTGGCTACCTCTCGGACTTTACTTATTCTATTCTTCCTTTGCGTTTAAGGATGAGAAAAATTCCATCTGCTTGTGAATAACATTCAGAACCACGGTATTGAAAAGTACTATGTTATAGACGTTTTCAGTAACAGGTTTTAATTTTCTCTCTATTTTAGTGCACCATCAAGCATATTTTCATGTTATTTTAAATATGTAAATTATTTATTTTAATTAATATGTATATACGAATTTTCTAATAATTATTTATCATACAAAATTAATAAAATATTTTGTGCATGCATGCCTGCATTTATTCGGCATCAATTGATGAGATATTTAAACAAATTTGCTATCCGCGGTAATTTTACACCATGTTATGTCACTTGAATATTGTCCATAAGAAAATCGGGTACTTTTCCAGTATAGGTTTTAGGTTTGGCGTAATTCGAGCTTCAAAAAGGGATAGATTCGTTAATATACATAGATTTGTTGCCAAAAATTATGAAAACAAACACAATAAACTTTTGATGCTTTTCTATTATAGGGGTCTTGACGTTTTTTAAAAAAACTTGGCGGAAAAAACCAAGCAGGGTAGAAAACCAAGCAGGATATTTTATTCTTCTTCCGTTCAGTTGGGCAATTATTATTTTATATATTCGTTTCAAATATCCGAATTAGTGATTTTATAAATTCGTTTAATTAAATTTTACAAAAAAATAACAAAATGATATCAATAAATAATAATTACTATTAATTCCTTTTCCCTCTTTCTTTTGCGTTTACATAAATGACGTCATTTGGACGAATTTATTCAAAATATTTTCAGTTTATAAATTAAATTAAATGCTGACAGACGATTGAATCCTGACGATAGAAATGTGATTTTTTTTTCAAATTTTCCTGAAAAACATAATTTAATCACAATCTTGTCTTCATTATCGATTGAAATAAAAGATAAATTCAATTTCAATTTGAAAATGACGAATAAAAAGAAATCAATAATCCCTATCGGGATCCTTTTCAATTTTTTTCCCTTTTTTCTCACAAAAAAACTGAGTAATTACTTGCCATCATTACAGAAATGTCATTAAAATTAGAAAAAAAATAATATCTCGAAAACTAATTCCAATTTCGAAATTCTATTACCAGTTTTGACATCCGCGGATTTTTATGGACAATTGGTATTAATTTCACCATCAAGCGTTTAATATTTTATTAAAAATAGCCCTGAAACATAATCAGTCGTTTAATCAGTCGTTTCATAAAATCGTTTCATAAATTCGTTTCATAAAATCGTTTCACAAATTCGTTTCATTAGGATTTTATATATATAGGGTAGATATATATATATCACATATTATTATAATGTCATACATGCTTTATAGTTTTGCGATAAATCTTGGTCGCTTGGCAATTCATCCTTTGGGGCCGCTATAACACGAAAGTACCAAATTCACAATATATTAATGAAAACAGAAACAAAAAAAATTCTAAGACGATTTCTCATACAACGTCAATTTTTTTTAATTTGGCTTTTTTTTTTTTTTTTCATATCTGATAATTTGCATCTATCCTTTTTGTAACTTTAACATTTTTGTAACGATTTTTTGCATTTCTATTGCCTATTCAAAGAAAAATTCTTCTAAAGTTACAGAATTTCGTTAAAAACGCTTAAAAAAAATAAAGTGACGACGACGGGAATAAAATGACGACGTCAAGAGGTCCATTCTCGACCGAAAACAACAACCATTTTCCCAATGGTTAAAAACAAGAAAACGCAAACGATATCAATGATCGCAATTGATAACATATAATTCATTCCTTTTTTAAGGCAAATTAAATGAATCACTCTAATAATTGATTGTAATAGCAAACGTTTTTAATGAGTTTTGAATAAATTGACATTCGAAAATCTTATTTTGGCGAAAAAAAGCTCCAGATAAAATGTAATGATCTTACAATGAAATCCTTAACGTCTGAAAGAAAAAAGATGAATCAGTCAAAATAAAAAAATTGAACGGTCTGCAAAGGGAAACAAAAAGAATCTTTATTACCCAATTTATTTTCACACTAACACTTATACTACAAAAATCTTGAATGGTTTGAAAAATTCAATTTGTATTTATCATTTGTTTCCTTTAAGCTATTTCTAAGATTCTTTGCGTTGTTTGTGATACCCATTCTTTCTCCTGCAAAAACTTTTTTTCAGTTTCAAAAATATATGGAACAGTTACAATTTTTCCACCTTTTTTCTTGGTGGTAATTTATTACTTTTCAAATGCAGGATCGAATCCAGGTGTTCAAACGATTTTTTTTTGTAATCATGAATTCTAAAGTATTTTTTTAATAATTAAGTGACTGGTCACGATAATTTATGTGAATTTTACAATAAACTAGGTTATCATGAAAACATTATCTTATACAGGGTGGTTCAAAAGATCGTGTCCAAACGGCTCTGTGTGTTTAAGGTCATCAGGAGCAAGAATGGCATTGGAACTGGGGGGTCGGAAAAACGATCGTGACCGTGGCACAAAGAAAAGATAACGAACGGGCCTTTATTTTACAAAAAACTTAATCGAAGTACAAAATAAAAAGTGAAAAATGTTACAACCCATAACAAGAGCTCAACATGTGCCCCATTAGCTGTTATACATGCTTCACAACGGCGCTGCATGGAAATCTCGAACACGTTTCAATTAGTGAGGAGTCTCCCAAACACGTGCTGCCGCTTCAGTGAACCGTACCATGAGGTCCACGGCCGATGGAACGAGTGTCTTGTACACCATTGTACTTCGATTAATTGTTTAGTAAAAGAAAGGTCTTTTTACACGGTTTGTTATATTTTCTTTCCGTCACGATCGCAATTTCGACCCCTAGTTCCGATGTAATTTTTGCTCCTCATGACCTGGCACATCCACAAGTACCATTTGGACATGACCTTTTGAACCACTCTGTATGTTAAAGCGAGAAGCAAAAGTCTTAATTTTTCAGTGCAAATTCCACCTTACTGAGCATGCCTCAACTTTTATAGAACGGTGAATAAAGAAGGAAATAGATTTAAGAAGAATCAAGAGCGCTGGGGAAAAATAGCTTGCCTATTGGCATGTATTGCTCGCAACCCTACCACTAGGAAATTCTCCTTCTTAATCCTATGCTTATTTACCCTTCACGGAGCAAGCATCCATTTTTCCACCTAATTTGTTTAAGAGCTGGCTGAACAAAATGGAATTAGGGATTGCAAAGGGAAGGGAGGGAGGCGCTTTCACTTTTTTTTAAGGCAGGAATGGAAAGGGGAATGGGAGGGTGGAGTTCGCCCATTCTATAGAATTCGGAAAAGGGGTCGTTTTCAAGGTAAAAACCATATTTATTTTACAACAATATTTGTGACGTATTTTTTACTCGAGTTGTAAAACCTTTATATTTATAACCATTAAAATTTTCAAAGAGTTTGGACAACAAACTCCTTTTTTTATGTTTTCTTACGAGCGGTTTTATCACTAATTATCAGTAGTATTTATTTGGGGTTCATTTAAGGTTTTATCACGAGTCCGGGTAACGCCGAGCGGGTCAACTAGTATAACACAAGAATACGAAAATGTAAATGAAATTTAGTCATTTATTCTATTGGAAAAAGGAACCTAGTCATCAAAAGAAGTCTAAGCTTGGAATAATTGTGTACATTTATACATGAACTGTCAGGGGAAAACGATGATATTCACAGATAGATGATACTCGAATAGTCGTTCTTTCTTTGACGAGAGTCGAATTTATCACTCTCAATTGAACATTTTCAGCTGCGTAATCAAATTTATACATGCAATAGTAAAAAAAATAATATTAATTTTAATGCTAATATAAAGCTGTTAACTTCACATGTTTTTCTGTAAAATGTTGAACATGAAAATATTTGCTTTGGAATTGATAGCATCCAAAAAACCTATATTCTGGTTTGAGAAAACTGATTGATAAACTACAAAATCGAAATCGTTTCCGAAAATTAGTGGCAGCAAAAGAATCTTTGTTTTTATAAATGGTTCTTTAAATCCCCAAAATATATTAGTTTCTGAAGTTTCTAAAGCTAAAGAATGCTTTATGGATTCAATTAGTAACTCGGAAGGGGTTATTATATATTTTCGTTCATTGTTATATTATTTTTTCCTAGGTTAAGAAACACCTATCATTTTTTAATCTGTTGATATTATTTTCCCGAGATGCGAGCCACCTATTTATGCATTTAGAGTGTCAATATGTTATCTTATTAATAAGGATCTGACCATTGTCATCTTTTAGGCATTTCATTCTCCTCTTTAGCTTTTTTTCCAAGTTTTAGATCGACTAAGTAGTAATAAGTAATTGCAATGATGAAAATTAAACAAACTTTTCGCAGAACATAAATTATATTATTTAATTTTAAATTTGTTACAAAAAACAATCATGTTGTTTACAGAACTGGTAAAGAGTCGGGGTATAGTGCAGTTCGAATGTTCGCTCTAATCTAATATTGAGTAACATATAATGTTTCGATATCCACTAGGAATTGCACTTTATTAACAATTCCCGCATATGTCAATAGTTTTTAAAATTTTAAGTTTTTGTAACAGTATGAAACTGGTTTAGTAAAAATTTATAAATAAAACATAGATTAATTATATATCAAACAACACCTTCATCTACAAAAATAAAATAAAAAATAAAAAATTTAAAAAAAAAAATTTAAAAATCGAAAACATCAGTCTTGGTAATAAGCTCACCACTTTGTAACAGTAGTAATATTTCTAATCTTTGAAGTCATGAGAAAAACAAATAAAACATTTTAAAAATTGTTTTTTAACAATTCTGCTCTTTGTACTGAATTTATACATAGAATCGGAATTATTCATGCTTCCTATATGAAGCATAAAGATCCTTTTTTACTTTCTGGACACATAAACTGTTAAAAAAAGAAAGACAAATATTTCGTAATCGAAGTAAATATAATATAACCACGAACGAAATTATACAATAACCTCTTCCGAGTTAGTTACCCATGATTTCGAAAGCGTTCCTTATCATTAGAAACCTCAAAAAATAATATATTTTCAAGATTTAAAGAATCATTTATACAAACAAAGTTTATTTTGTTGCCACTGATTTTCAGTTTTTAGGATACTATGAATTCTCAATTAAACTTTTTCAGCTGCGTAATTGATTTTATACATGCAAGAATTTAAAAAAAATTATAATAATTTTAATGCCAATGTAAAGCTGTTAATTTAACATGTTTGTTTGTAAAATAACTTTGTTGAAAATGAAAATGTGCACTTGAAAAATGATATAATAAAAAAACGCATATTCTCGGTTGAGAAAGGTAATAAATACATTTGGTTTCGGGGGACACAGGTAAGGCGTTAAAAGTATTTATCCTTTACCACTCACCAATCTCCATCGTCAGGCATACGAACAAGTATTTTTTTTTTTTTTTTTTTTTTTTTTTGCTTTTACTACATCAATTTTACTCCTGGCCTTTTTTTTCATTCGTAAGCTTTTCTTTTAAAAAATTCATCTCCTAAATTATACAATATATTGTTATACAAATTACTCTTGCAATTTCAGAAAGTATCACAGAATTGAAATAGCTATTGAAAAATTGACGTTTTAATTACTAAAATAGCGAAAACATAAGACTGGTAATTGGTTAAAAAGTTTATATTTTTAGTTCAAAAAAATGAAAATTTTCTAAAACAAACTTCATGTTTGCTTTTGCTTAATTTATTTAATTCATCGGTCAGTAGTGACCATATTGTATCATACGAAAAAATTATAACGGTCTCCCATATCAATTATTTTAAAGGATCTAATAATGTTAATAATATTATTCAATCTGAAATATTTTTTGTACACTGTAAAAAAAAAAAAAAAAAAAAAACTGTTGATTGTCAGCACAATTTCCGTATTTTTATGGATTTGCTTTCTCGATGAAATTAATCCGTGAATGTGTCAAAAATTAGCGATTATGGATTTAAAAATATGTTTGAGAGATAATAGTGCTAAGAATCTAGTTAATTTGCCATTTTCGCTAACGATTTGAGTTTTTTTTTTTTTTTTTTTTTTTTTTTTTTAACTCTAAAAGGGATTTTCGTATTTTTCTGGATTTGTTTTCTCGATAAAATTATTTCGTGAATATGCCAGAAATTAGCGAATATGAATTTAAAATTATCTTTGAGAGATAGTAGTGCTACAGGTCTAGATAATTTGCCTTTTAGGTAGCTTTCAATACAAAAAAGTATAAAGCTACTTAATGCAGCCGTTCGGAGGAACGCAGTTCCGGAAAATTTCGCCATATTTTCACCGATCATGACCCCCAGACCCCAAAACCACCCTCCGTTCAAATGTTGATTTATATATATAGATATATCCATTTATATATCCATATATATATATATATATATATATCTGAACTATGTCATACGATAACGCTCGTATTTATAAATCAATTTTGATGAAACTAATTGTGTGTATTAAGCGAACCAATGTCTCAACCGAGTTCGTTGGCCAGCTTGGTCCGCCATTTTGTTTCAAGATGGCGGCCATTTAAAAATTTAAAACTAAAATAACTATACAAAAAAATTAAAAATTAATATTTATTTTTTAATTACGTGTTAGGCCTTGATACAAGGATTCCATAGCATTTTTTGATTTACCTCTATCTCAAAAAATGGCTGAGATAGAGCAGTTTGAAATTCTAGGGTGGCTGACATTTTGAAACAAAACAGCACATTAATGCGATTACTCGCAGATTATTTTCTTTCATTGTTGTTATAATTTTCCCAATCACACGCATGAAACTATATATTCATATCCGTTAGCGCCAAAAGTGGCGACATTGGCACATTTGGCGACAAAATTGGCGGCATTTGGCGAAATATCGCCAAATTTGGTGACCAAAATAAGTTTCATAAATGAAGCCAATTTGGCTATTGCTCAATAATTTGGCAAATTTCTTATTCAAATTCAGTATTAACGAATCTTTTGTAAACGTTTCTTTGCATTTTAACTTGCTGTTTTCGTGTAACATTAGCTAAAATTTTAAAACGAAGATATAGGAAAGCTACCTTTTCCTCCCGGTACAGGCCGGAAGGACTTTTTCGCTATGGCTTTGGGTGTTTTTTTTTTTTACTTTAAAAGGAAGTTCTTGAATGTTCAGCAATTAGCATATATGGATTTAAGAATATCTTTGACAGATAATAGTGCTAAAAGCCTAGTTAATTTGCCATTTTCGCTAAGGATTTGAAGGAGTTTTTTTTTCTTTTTTTTAATTAATTTAAACTCTAACAGAAATTTCCATATCTTTATGGATTTGTTTTCTTGATGAAATCATTTTGTAAATGTGTCAGAAATTAGCGAATATGGTTTAAGAAAATCTTTGACAGATAATAGTGCTAAAACTCTAGTTAATTTGCCGTTTTCGATAAGGATTTGAAGGATTTATTTATTTATTTATTTATTTTTATTATTATTATTTATTTTTGATTATTTTTTTAATCTTTAAAATTCTAAAAAGAATTTCCGTTTTTTTATGGATTTGTTTTCTCGATGAAATTATTCCGTGAATGTGTCAGAAATTAGCGAATATTAATTTAAGAGTATCCTTGACAGATAATAGTGCTAAAAGTGTAGTTAATTTGCCGTTTTCGCTAAGGATTTGAGGGTTTTTTTTATATTTTTAATTCTAAAGGAAGAATTTTCAGATTTTTACTGATTTTTTACTTTTACATTGTAATAATAAATATAAATCCCACAGATTTAGAGAAAATGAAAATTTGGCATTATCTGTCTCATTATCTGTCTGTGCATTATTATTCTCAAATCTATACCTTTTTTAAATATTCAAGAAATCATTTTCATCGGAAAAAAAAATTCCGTAAAAATACGGAAATTGTACGGGCAATCAACGGTGTTTTTTACAATGATATTGCCTCAACTGTTTTTGACTTCTTCTTTTCAGAATTAAAGGAGCAATTGCGCGAAAGTAAATTTTTAGAACGAATTGCTTATCAGGATCCGAACATAGTTTTACCAGTAATGTCGAATGGGGTTTTTCACTTTATTTAAGGGCAGAAAAATACTACGACTGCAATTAACCGCAGAAAGGTAATAAATCTGAAATAAAAATATTAGGCATTATAATTAAATATGGAAATTTCAAGAAGTGTACGCACCTTAGTTTATATTTTGTGCTTTCTCTTCTACGCCTCAGGAAAAAATACCAGAATTTTTGTAAAATAATACTTGCCTTGTTTAATTTTTTTAAAAATCTGTGTTTAGATATGCAATCATAACTTTATGAAAAATCTGGTATTCAAGCCCTTAAATCCCCTGAAAAATACTGAGGCATACGAAGCCTGTTACTGTTTGTCCCAGAAAAAGACATCGTAAAGGTTTGTTACTTTATGTTAGCTATGAGAAACATAACAAATTAATGAAATGTAACATACAGAATATTTTTTAATGTTTTGTAAATAAAGATTTTTTGACTCTGTTAGATTTTCAATCAAATATTAATGTATCTTCATTCGCAATTTCTGAAAACATCTTGCATGATAAAGAGGAAAATTCTGCAATTCTGAGTTCAATATATAGAAAAACATTAGAAACAACTAAATCGGAGCAGGAAAAAAAACTTATTATTTCAAAGAACAATGTAATTATTATTTTTTTTACCTTATTCTATACACATTTTAATTTTTTAAACATCTTACAATAAATCACCCAATTGTTTAAAAGTATTTATCCATTAGAAACTTAACTTTTTATTTCAAAGAAATGAAAAAACTTTTAAAGCAAATTACGCTAGCTTTTACCTAATTTATTTAATGCATCTGCCAGCTGTGATCATATTGTATACTAGAAAGAAATTAACATGTTCGGCCATCTCTATTCTTTAGGAGAATATAAATAATATTAACACTGTTATTCAATCTGGAGTATTCCTCTGTTCAGACTGAGTCATCTGTTTACGACTTCTGCTTTTCAATAATAATGTCATACCCATAGTTTCGCAAAAACAATCTTTGAGAACTATTTGTTTCTAATTTTGTTCTTTATTTTACTGTTTGACCAAAGAAGATACCTTATAAATATTTTTAGCGTAACTATGACAATCGTAACAATTAATAATATGTAACATAAATCTTACTTTTTAAAAGTTTTGTAAATAAAGTTTTTTCACCCTCATGCTAGATCTTCTTTGCAATTTTCATGGGTCTTCATTCCTACTTCGGGTCTTACATTATACAGCGAGAATTTTGGCATTTCGGAACTCGGCGTATAGGAAAACATTAGAAAGACAAACATTAGAAACGGTGCTGGAAAAGAAAATATTTTTTAGATCTCTGTAATTATATATATGTTGGGTTTGTTTTTTTTAATTTGCTAGGTGAGATGCTATCACCTTTTTCAAAAATAATGAATGAGTGCAAATTACCTGTGACTAAAAATTGAAATGAATCCTGTCAATATGCATACTTACAAAATTATTCACAAACTAAAATAAATTTAGAAAAAAGGTAAATGGATTAAATTAAACAGAAACAATTAAAATTTAAAGAATTTAAATTTACCTGAATTCTAAATTTTGAATTCAAAATAGTATAAGAATTAATCATTTAAAAGCACTGACAAGATTCTCAATTTGCACTACATCCAATTCCCCAACAATCAGCATTGTGAACTCAAGAATTAATATTAAGGGTAATAACAAGGAATTTTCATAGACATAATAATTTAGACTAAGTGAAAATTTTGAAATAAAGGGGACAAAATCTTTCTTTTAAAGAAAGTACAGAAAGGGTGGTATAAAATTGATGAGATAGGTTAAACAAAATAATATTTGACCAATAAAAAAAAATGCAAAATTAATTTCAAGAATTCACAACACTGAAGCTGTGATCGTATAGTTTTATCTTTATTTAAGAGACCATGAGTTAATAATTAAATTTTGAATAAGTAATTCATTATTATAAAATGCTTCTCATAAGACTTTAGATCAAAATGTTAAAATTACTTTATATAAAAAATTCAGATAAGTATGTCTTGTAATTAATTAAAGAATAGTAAAAGGTCTCAGTTAATTAAATAAAATAATTTTTAATATTAAAGATTACAACATCCAGTAAATTAGCAGTTTATTTTTTTATTAGATTTAATGCTTAAATTAATATTTAGAAATTCCATGACTAGAGAATACAATAATTTACTTTAATTAATTAATTTATTTATTTATCTATTTTACCAGAATTAATATTTTAATCAATAGAATAAATTAAGTTAAAGGATTAATGTAAATCCTAGGGAGATTGATTTTCATAAGTTAAATAAAAGGTAAAATATTGAAAGCAGACCTTTTGAATTAATTAAGCAAATAATCAAAAAAAAAAGAAAACAGAGAAGGAATTAAATTAGAAAGAACAAAGATTTATTTACAAATAACACTTTAAATGATTTAAATATCATCTTAGATATATATGCATCAAAATACTAAGACACAGATAAGTTCCGTCATATCAAACAGAAAACATAATTTATAAATCATAATAGTGATAAGAATTGTTTTTACTTACAAGGCTTCTTAATTTTGGAAAACTTAGCATTATTTGGATAGGACGTTACTTTCGAGGAGGTAACTTAATGATCAAGACTTTCATTCAGAACTTTTCATTTTTAGAGGGAATCGCCACAGTTGAGACTTTGTGTCAGGAACATTGCACACTTCACCGTGCGCTCTTCAAATCACACTTTACAGGAGTGCAATTTTTGATATTTCACAGTGTCGCTGAAAGTATGCACCAATACTTTTTTTTTTTTTGCTCCTATACGCCTTTGAGCTGTCAGTTCTGTATTCACGGTTGTTGGAACTGGAGTTTGTGAACTCATAGGCTGAGATTTGTCGACTCTGGATTTTAGCAATCCAATCCTATATAACTAGTTATTCCTGTAGAAAATTACGAGATACGATACGGTCTTTTTTATTGAAGAACATCCTATCATTTTCACTTCGTCTTATATATGCTTCGATAAGCTGGATTCTAATATGCATAGTTGTTTCAATCAGTTAAACGCTACTTTCTCGTCCTTTCAGGCCGCTTGATGAGCGAACATTTTCTATCAGCCCACCGTCGCTACTGCTGGGAGAGAAGTTTTCTGTCTCGAAAAAAAAATCGCCACTGCCTAACCGGCGGGGTGAGGGAGGGAACCCTCCACCCTCACACTCCCAAACTATCCGAGCTTCAAGACATGACTGCCTGCTAACTAGCTCCTCGTTTCCTTGGTAACGCTACCAGGGGGGAAAAGGGTCAACGCTGATTGGTTGAGTGGGGGGAGCAAATAACACGCTTATTGGATTAGTTGTTGCTAGGTGAAAAATCCTAGCTACTATTCCTGGAAATTAGCCGTCTGTTGGGTCCCACGAAAAGGAAGAAATCACGTGTACGCTTGCACCTGCTATCTCGTAAACAACGACTCGAAAGCAATATACTGTGCATCTTCCTAACAAGCCTTCGAAATAGTTTTATGACTCTCTTTACTGAGGGTAATAAAAAGTCGTACACAATACAACTGACCATAATGCTTCAGTTATTCCCATGACTTCTTATAAAAGCCTTTTGTACTATATCCAATCTGCCTGTGTGTGTTCCGAATTTACGATCCCTTAAACTACGTGAGAATTTCAAGTAAAAGTTGTTTGCGTGGAAACTATCTCATAGTGAAAAAGGAAGCACTTGGGTGGTCTTGACTTATAGAGAAATACAAATGTTTGGATTTTGAAAATAAGAGTTTTAATTAATAATGTTTAAGAAAAATAAGAAAAAGGAGGAGGGGGGTTTGATTAAATATTAAAATAGAATGAGTTTATAAAAAAGAAATGTTTTAAGATATTAATGAAAATATAAATATAAAAATTTAGATTAAATTACCTCTAACAAGAATCCCCCGTCTCTATTTAAAAAACACAATTTTTTGAAAATTTAAAAAAAAATTTTGTTTTTTAAGTAAAAAGTGCGAGTAAAAATTCAATGGATGCGGGAGAGATCACTAAATGGGGCCTAACATTTCAAACAAACCAGACTTCGGTCCGAAGAATTATCAAGAAACACTTAGCAAGCCTACCCTTCAAGGTATACAGTCCGGAATGCATAACCTGAGTTTGCATACACAAAACTCTCCTCACCTGTCAACAAAATCCTAGACACACCTGTAGAATAACAAAAAAAAAATTAACAGATGAACACAAGGCTGGACATTGCTTTTGTCACCACTAACCTTATCAATCGGGAAGGTTCCATTCAAAGTATTTACCTGAACACTGTTTGCTAAACCACAAAAAAAAATTTTTAAAATTGCCAAAATAATTTTTTTTTTTTTTTTTTTTTTTTTTTTTTTTAAAGCCAAATAAAAATTTGGGAGAGAACATTGCCAACCGAAAGAATCGCCAAATCCATTACAATAATAATGCATATCAATATAGGTATAAATTGTTAGCTCGATGTACACAGATATATAAAAACATACGAACTAGTAATGTATATGCATATAAAAACACAAACAAAAAGAATAAAAAAAAATGGGTAAAAGGCAATTTGCACAATATACAGTTAATTCACAATAAAATACATTTCACTAATTAAAATTCAGTTAACACAAATTGTATCAATGTGTAAAAATTGAGAAACACTTTCTCCAGTTGATTGATATGCAAGTTGAAACTATGAAGTAAGGTATTTACATATGCACTTACAGCGACACTGTGCATATTGGAAGAGCAACCCATTTATCTGTGCTATAAACAATTGCCAAAATAAAAGCATGATGGGGCGAAGAAGACCCAAAAGCTATGGTGAAGATTATCACCATCAGAAACTTAATTTATACAGTAAAAATTTAAATTTTGACAAAAGAAATCCTTTAAAAAAAAAGGGAAAAAAAATAGCACAGAACCAGATAAAATTTTATAAATTTTTCAATAAAACCACACCACTATACTTTAATGAAGTAATGTACTCAAGAACAAAATTAATAACCTCAAAAGTTTTCAGGTTAAAAAAATTATACACAAAACAGTACACTAATACTACCTTACACTACGAAATACCTACATATTATATCTAGTAATGAGTAAAATTAATAGTTCCCTCAAATATAGTATTATCCTGTAAATCCACTTATACTCATCTACTGAGAACTTAACTAGAACATCAATTAAAATATAAATAATATGCAAATCGATGGATACTATCGTATTTAACAAACAGGGAGTACTACATGAAAATAAAAGGGGAGGGGAAAAAAATTTGGATTTCCATTTTCAAAATGCACTAAAAATTTTCAAAGTCTCGAAATTACCCAAAAATCGAGAAAAAACGTAACATAATTCCAAAAATATACCTGCGGAGAGGTTATTTGCACTATAACTATCGAAATATACCTTAATTACACTAAAATTAGCTATATAGAACATTAAATGTGATGAAAACACAACCGCTCAGATCGTTACCGCTAACCAAAACAAACGGTACAAGTACTCTAAAAAGCTTATTTTTCACGTTAAAATACAATAAAAACTAACTCTATACTATCTATATACATTATACAAACAAAATATAAGGTTATTAAAATAAAAATACTATAATTACTACAACTTAAAGTTTATAATTGGGACGCTTGTCCCTGTTCCTGAATCCATAGGTATTTCTGGACGAAGGAATCGAATCAGTCGGTTTGCACTGAGATTCGATTAAAGTCGGAAAACGACTGGTTGAAGGAATAACAGAGGATTGAGCTTCAACAACTTCGTTAGCTACCGCGATATCTGGCATGTCCGTAACTGGATTTTCAGCCGTGGAGGGGGAGGGGGTGGTTTCAGCTCGTGAGTTCTCGAACTCGGCTGAAGGAAGAGAGGGGGAAAGGGGTTCGTTGCTGGTGGCTAGTGAAGGCAACGTGTTGGCTGTTGATTGCATGGGCAATGCTTCATCTCTGTTTACTGCTGATGCTGTAGGTATGATAAACGCGCGCCTGCGTTTTTTCGTCCGCCGTTCTGGGTTATCGTTAATCGATTGGTGAATGGGAGTAGTTGGATTCTGAATATTCGATTGATCATCGAATTGACTCTGCGGCCGTTGGTCATTTGTTTGGAAATCAACATGCCTGTTTTTGACTTCAGTCAGTCTATCGACGTGTACCACTTGCGTTAATTTTAAATTTGATTGGAGGGCGATTTTAAAATTTACCTCATTTATTTTTTCAGTTATTGTATAGGGACCATTATTAAATTTAGATAGTTTTTTACATTGTCCTGGTTTAACAGCTGGTGTAAAGAGCCAAACTGAATCACCTATTTTAAGATTCTTTGAAACAGCAGTTTTTTCTCTGTATTTTTCTTGCTTTTCTGAAACTTCCACCAAACTACTGTGCACTTCAGCATACACTTTCTTCAAAGCAGGGAATAAAAGTTCACAATAGGTGGGGGCGTCATTATAATTTAAAGTTTGGGGGGTGGAAAAAAGTTTATAGGGGAGATTTAAATTTCTGCCAAACATTACTGCAGCTGGGGTTAATTTTGTAGAAGAATGCACGGCTGTCCTGAGAGCTAAAAGAGCAAATTTTAATTTTGTATCCCAGTCCGAGTGATTTTCATTGACAATATGGCATAGGGCATTAATTAGAGTTCTGTTTTGACGTTCAATCTGAGAATTTCCTGCTGGGTAATAAGCTGACGTGTGAATATGTTTCATTCCAAAGTTTTTATAGACTCTCTCAATGGCTTCTGATATAAGATTTCTACCCTTGTCGGAAACAATATAGCTAGGAGCACCGTACCTTGAAACGAAATCTGCTAGAGTATCCGCTACAACGTCTGAGGTGATAGAGGATACAGCATATGCTTCAGGCCACTTAGAAAAAGCATCGATATATGTCACGATAAACTTGTTACCCGAAAAGGTTGTCGGTAAAGGACCAATTATGTCGAAATTCACTTTTGCCAATGGAAATTCTGGTGTTGGCATTCTCTGCAAAGGGGCTAGATGTTTAGGTCTATAAGCTCTTCTTTGTTGGCAACTAATGCAAGATTCTACTAGATGCTTGACATCTGCAGACATACCTGGCCAGTAAAAATTTTCGCGAATGCGATCAATAGTTTTCTGGAAGGCTTGATGACAAGCTGCCAGAGAATCATGTGTTAGTGCGAACACTTGGGGGATTAGTTCTTTTGGCACCACCAGTTTGGGCAATTTATTTAAAATGGGAGAGTCTCGAGTGTCCTCGCACATCAAGAGATCATCTCGGCAGAAAAATTTCATGTACTTTGGTGCTATATCCACTCCTTGATCTAGCTTCTGAGCAATTTGGCAACACTTTTTGTCAGTCTTTTGGAGTTCTTGAATTTTTTCATGAAGATCAGTTTGGGGCATAAAAATATTCTCCTTTGCTATTTGTACACAAAAATTACAATTTACAGTATTTACAGAGATTTCATTAGAAGTAGTGTATCTAGACAGAAAATCCGCAACACTGTTGCATTTGCCCTTGATAAATTTGATTGAAAAAGTAAAATCAGATAAGGTGCAAATCCACTTTGCCATACGAGAAGTTGGGTCCTGAATTTTAAACATATAAGTTAGGGGGGCATGATCAGTGAAAATAAAAATGTGGGTGTTAGCTAGATAACACTTAAAATGGGCGGTTGCCCAGACAACAGCTAAAAGTTCCCTTTCTGTGGCTGAGTACCTTGTTTCAGGGTCCTTCAACTTTCTGCTGGCAAAAGCCACAGGGTGTAAAAGGTTGTTCTCATCCAGTTGAGATAAAACTGCGCCTAAAGCTTCACCACTCGCATCAGTATAAAGATAAAATTCCTTCGAAAAATCAGGGAGGGCAATACATGGCTTAGAAATTAAAGCAGCTTTTAAATCTTCGAATTCTGCTTGCGCTGCAGGGTTCCATGAAAAACGACCATTTTCTTTAGTTAGTTCAATTAAGTTTTTAGCTCGTTTAGAAAAATCAGGAATAAATCTCCTGTAAAATGAAATTGTACCAATAAAAGATCTAACTGCTTTGCGGGTATCAGGGGGTTGAAATTTTTCAATTACTTCTATATTTTTATTAATGGGTGAGGCTTTACCTTTATGGATTTCAAAACCTAAATATTTAATTTTATCTGATAGAAAAAGGCATTTACTGGGTTTTAATTTTAAATTATGCTGGCGAAGTCTATCAAAAACAGTTGTTAATTTTTCAAGGTGGGATTCTACATCTTTGCTAGCAATCACAATATCATCTATATATACAAGAATTCCCATATTTCCCAGATCTCCAAATATTGCACTCATGAGTCGTTGAAAAGAATTTCCTGAGTTTGATAAGCCAAAACAATTTCTCGACCACTCAAATAGTCCTTTATGAGTTATGATTGCTGTTTTGTGTCTGTCCTCAGGACGCACAACTTGCTGGAAAAAGCCACTTGTTAAATCAAGTGTAGAAAAGAAATTTGAACCGGATAGTGCATCAACCGAATCTGTGATATTAGGGATGGGGTATGCATCTTTAACTAAATTCTTGTTTAATTTTCTAAAATCGACAGCCAATCTATAAGATCCGTCTGCTTTCTTAACCAAAATGACTGGAGCCGCAAATTCAGAAATGGAGGGGGATATTATATTAGCTTTTAACAGGATATCTAATTGATCTTCCATTTCTTGTTTAAGATTATGGGGAACTCTATAGGCTTTACATTTTACAGGTTTATCAGAAGTTAAATTTATTACATGGGGAATAGTGTCACAGCCGGGCAAGTCTAGGACTGATGCTGCAAACACATCTTTATTTTTATTAAGAAAATCCTGCATTTTAAGTTTAAGAGGGGGGTCTAAATGGTCAAGATTAATATCTGAACTCCAGCTGAGATCAGCATGATCAAAATCAGCTAGTGGAGTGGGCACATTAACATTAAGGGCATAATTACAATTATTAGAATTACACTCAGAATCATCGATGCACTTTTGAATTTTAGCAACCCTCATTCCATTATTCAAAGTAACCTCATCATCCGAAAAGTTAGCAAATGAAATAAATAACCCGTGTTCCTGAGAACAGATTGTTCTAGATGATAAAACACCATTACCAAATTTTTTTACTAGGGGTTCCAAAATAACAACATCATTATTATCAATAAAATTACTTCTCGAGCAGTTTACTTGAGCTAAAATTTTAGATTGGGGGGGGATAGTTACTAAATTTTTCAAAACAGCAAAACTAATTTTAATAATCTTAGACTTTTCACATGTATCACTTACTTCAGTTTCGACATCATTAGATTGTGAATTTTCGCTATCATGACAACTCGCTTGGCATACAGGGGCATTGATTTCATTTTCATTATTTTTCACAACCCTGATATTATTTACACTAAGATCACAACCATTTGTTTCACATATATTATCCCGACCAATTGCCTTATTTTCATTTAATTTATCAGTACACATATAACTACAGGTCTCATGATTACTTGTATTATTAACATTTTCTAATTTTGAAACACTTTCAGAAGATTTTTGAACAGAAGAATTGCTATCATTACCTTCGCATTTATCTAAAATCACCTTATTTTTATCTTCGCTACTACATTTTTCACTATCTCGAATCTCTATTTGTTCACTACTCTCCCTTACATTGGCTTTTACTACCATACAATTGTTCTCACTGTTCTTATTCTTCTCAGAAATATTACTAACATTAGAAAAACATTCTACATTACCCTCAGTTTGACATGACACACTTTTAAGGCAAGAAATTTTGTTATTTACAATAATTGGTGGTTTAATATTTACATGACATTCTGAAATTTTTGGTACATATTTACAAAAAGTTTGCTCATTAATACCAAGACTAATAGATTTGTCACTACACTTTATGATAGCCTTGTACTTACTCAAAAAGGGCATACCTAAGATAGCAGTAAATTCATCAGCGAGTTTACCTGCTACTACAAAAAATTCAGCTTGGCAGCTGACATTACTGAAATTGAAAGATAACTTAACTTTCTCAGTGAGAGGGACACATTCACCTGTCACAGTTAGAATGGGTACATTGCATGCCTCAGTTTTTACACCTGGGAATAAACACAATCCCTGTCGAGAAATTAAATTGATACCTGATCCCGTATCACATAGTGCAGTAATAAAAATATCACCGACAGCAATTCTTGCGGTAGGGAGACTGCATGCTGATGGTGGGAAAACATTATATACAGAGGGGGTTTTGTCGTTCGGCTTCTCATGAGTCAGTCCGACTACTCCAGACTCAGCCATTACCCGTTTAAATTTTGTTGAACATTGTGTTCATTGGCAGTGTTGTTATTCTGCTGGGTTACATTATTGTGATTACCCCTATTCCTATAATTACCTCTCTGGCCATTGTTGGTACCTCTGTTTCTCTGGTTATTGCCATTTCCCCTATAGTTTCTTTGATTTTGATATCCCCTGTTACTATAACTGCCTCTGTAGTTATTGTTAGGTCTGGCCATACCTCTACGACCATAGGGATTTTCATTAAAATTTTGCCAGCCTTGATTTCTGGGGTTTTGGGGGCAGTCCTGAAAAAAATGGTTGGGGTCGCCACATCCAAAACAGAAAAAAGGGTTGTACTGGACATTTTCCTGGGCTGGTGGTCTCGCTGCAGCTGGTTGTTGTATAACCAGACTATCAATTTTAGCCGTTAAGATTTCCATTTTGTTTTGGAGTTCTACAATTTCACGGTTGGGATGGCTAACCTGGGGTGTAGGGGGGTAAACAGCAGCACATGCTACACCTGAGGGGACCTGGGGGGCAATGTTTGCTGGTTCATAGCTGTAGAAGGGGTTAACACTCCTACAAGCCTTTTCTTCAAGTAAGGCAAACGTTAGTATTTCCTGAGGGGTCTTTGGATCTTTTGAAATGACACCCTTCCGAATTTCTGGAGATAGGTTACCTAGAAGCATAGAGTGCAGTATAGCATCTCTACTTTTATTTACAATGCCCTCAGCAATTCCATCAATGACAAGAGCTCTGCGTGACAGATCAGAGGCTCTGTCGAAAAAATCTTGGACAGACATTGAGGGTGTCTGTTTGAAGTTAAGAAACTTCGATAATGCCACATCTGGCGACTCCTGTTCCGTGAATCTGTCTTGTATAATTTCCACTAATTCCGTATAATTTTTGCCTTTATTAGCCTTAATTAATTTGGCTGCTTTCCCTGACAGTCTGTTAAACAGGGCGAAAATTTTTTCTTTTTCATCCCAGTTAAAGAAGGTGGAAATATCTGTGAACTTTTCAATAAAGTCTGAAAAGGATATAGTAGAGTCCCCGCTAAAAGGTGGGATGTTGGATAAATTATCCATCAAAGACGATTTCTTCTGCAACTCAGCCATCTCCTTGGTAAGGGTTTCCGCCATATTTATGAAATGTTTTGACAACAAAAAATTCAGCGATAAAAATTTTTTTTATAATTAACCCTACCTAAACCTTAAGCAAAGAAAAAAATTTTTACACAAATGCAAAATCTAAATAAAATTACTGAGAGCAACACCCATGTATACACTAGTCGCCTTTGTCAATATATATAATCAATTGCAAATAAATATAAACAAATGGGAAAGGTATGTTAAAATTTCTAAAAATTCAGTGCGGGTGGGGTATTATGAAAAAAAAAATTTGAACAGCACAGATATGAGGGTTAACACTTCATAATATATACTCAAAGACATAATGCACAATACATTTTGAAAAAAAAAATAGTTGCCTTATACCCTGAACTTTAAGTATACACAAATAAACATTAAAAATTTGAATTGTGCCACACAGGTAAGTGTCACGGCATCAATTCTTTGTTGGGTTTGTTTTGTTTACTTTGCTAGGTGAGATGCTATCACCTTTTTCAAAAATAATGAATGAGTGCAAATTACCTGTGACTAAAAATTGAAATGAATCCTGTCAATATGCATACTTACAAAATTATTCACAAACTAAAATAAATTTAGAAAAAGGTAAATGGATTAAATTAAACAGAAACAATTAAAATTTAAAGAATTTAAATTTACCTGAATTCTAAATTTTGAATTCAAAATAGTATAAGAATTAATCATTTAAAAGCACTGACAAGATTCTCAATTTGCACTACATCCAATTCGCCAACAATCAGCATTGTGAACTCAAGAATTAATATTAAGGGTAATAACAAGGAATTTTCATAGACATAATAATTTAGACTAAGTGAAAATTTTGAAATAAAGGGGACAAAATCTTTCTTTTAAAGAAAGTACAGAAAGGGTGGTATAAAATTGATGAGATAGGTTAAACAAAATAATATTTGACCAATAAAAAAAAATGCAAAATTAATTTCAAGAATTCACAACACTGAAGCTGTGATCGTATAGTTTTATCTTTATTTAAGAGACCATGAGTTAATAATTAAATTTTGAATAAGTAATTCATTATTATAAAATGCTTCTCATAAGACTTTAGATCAAAATGTTAAAATTATTTTATATAAAAAATTCAGATAAGTATGTCTTGTAATTAATTAAAGAATAGTAAAAGGTCTCAGTTAATTAAATAAAATAAGTTTTAATATTAAAGATTACAACATCCAGTAAATTAGCAGTTTATTTTTTTATTAGATTTAATGCTTAAATTAATATTTAGAAATTCCATGACTAGAGAATACAATAATTTACTTTAATTAATTTATTTATTTATTTATCTATTTTACCAGAATTAATATTTTAATCAATAGAATAAATTAAGTTAAAGGATTAATGTAAATCCTAGGGAGATTGATTTTCATAAGTTAAATAAAAGGTAAAATATTGAAAGCAGACCTTTTGAATTAATTAAGCAAATAATCAAAAAAAAAGAAAACAGAGAAGGAATTAAATTAGAAAGAACAAAGATTTATTTACAAATAACACTTTAAATGATTTAAATATCATCTTAGATATATATGCATCAAAATACTAAGACACAGATAAGTTCCGTCATATCAAACAGAAAACATAATTTATAAATCATAATAGTGATAAGAATTGTTTTTACTTACAAGGCTTCTTAATTTTGGAAAACTTAGCATTATTTGGATAGGACGTTACTTTCGAGGAGGTAACTTAATGATCAAGACTTTCATTCAGAACTTTTCATTTTTAGAGGGAATCGCCACAGTTGAGACTTTGTGTCAGGAACATTGCACACTTCACCGTGCGCTCTTCAAATCACACTTTACAGGAGTGCAATTTTTGATATTTCACAGTGTCGCTGAAAGTATGCACCAATACTTTTTTTTTTTTGCACCTATACGCCTTTGAGCTGTCAGTTCTGTATTCACGGTTGTTGGAACTGGAGTTTGTGAACTCATAGGCTGAGATTTGTCGACTCTGGATTTTAGCAATCCAATCCTATATAACTAGTTATTCCTGTAGAAAATTACGAGATACGATACGGTCTTTTTTATTGAAGAACATCCTATCATTTTCACTTCGTCTTATATATGCTTCGATAAGCTGGATTCTAATATGCATAGTTGTTTCAATCAGTTAAACGCTGCTTTCTCGTCCTTTCAGGCCGCTTGATGAGCGAACATTTTCTATCAGCCCACCGTCGCTACTGCTGGGAGAGAAGTTTTCTGTCTCGAAAAAAAAATCGCCACTGCCTAACCGGCGGGGTGAGGGAGGGAACCCTCCACCCTCACACTCCCAAACTATCCGAGCTTCAAGACATGACTGCCTGCTAACTAGCTCCTCGTTTCCTTGGTAACGCTACCAGGGGGGAAAAGGGTCAACGCTGATTGGTTGAGTGGGGGGAGCAAATAACACGCTTATTGGATTAGTTGTTGCTAGGTGAAAAATCCTAGCTACTATTCCTGGAAATTAGCCGTCTGTTGGGTCCCACGAAAAGGAAGAAATCACGTGTACGCTCGCACCTGCTATCTCGTAAACAACGACTCGAAAGCAATATACTGTGCATCTTCCTAACAAGCCTTCGAAATAGTTTTATGACTCTCTTTACTGAGGGTAATAAAAAGTCGTACACAATACAACTGACCATAATGCTTCAGTTATTCCCATGACTTCTTATAAAAGCCTTTTGTACTATATCCAATCTGCCTGTGTGTGTTCCGAATTTACGATCCCTTAAACTACGTGAGAATTTCAAGTAAAAGTTGTTTGCGTGGAAACTATCTCATAGTGAAAAAGGAAGCACTTGGGTGGTCTTGACTTATAGAGAAATACAAATGTTTGGATTTTGAAAATAAGAGTTTTAATTAATAATGTTTAAGAAAAATAAGAAAAAGGAGGAGGGGGGTTTGATTAAATATTAAAATAGAATGAGTTTATAAAAAAGAAATGTTTTAAGATATTAATGAAAATATAAATATAAAAATTTAGATTAAATTACCTCTAACATATATATATATATATAATTTCTGATCTTATTCTACACATATTTTAGTGGTTTAAAACTCATTTTAGATCAAAATAAATAAATGTTTCAGATTATTTATACAGTATAAATTTCCTCTTTGTATTTTGATGAAGCAAGAAATTCCCAAAGCAAATTACATGTTTACTATAACTATAACCTAATGTATTTAATGCATCTGTCAGCTATGAGCATATTATGTAGTAGAAATAAATTATAATATATTCGTCTCCATTAATTTGAAGGACCTAAGTAATACAGTAGAGTCCTGCTATTCCGAACACTGTTACCGCTTCCCTTGACCTTGGCTGTTGCGCGCGCCTCCAAGGCGCGCGCCTCTCTATCTATTGTAGTTTGTGTTTTGCCGTTGGCAACATTTAATATTCGTCATTCGTTTGTTTATCGGCGATCTAAGCGGACCTATGGTGCGTTCGCTGGATCTACAATCTTTGAATAATGTAAAAGCAACATGTATATATTATTAGTGTACATAAATCAATTTTGAAGCAATATTTAGTTGTAATTGAACCAGCGACCATTCGTATTCACTCGCAGCATCGACAGTAATATTGGTCCGCTCGCGGAGTAATTTGATTCTAATTAGTGCTAGTATTATAGTTAGAAATTATAATTAGTTCATAATGACTACATTGGTAACTTTAAATCGTGTTAGAGGTTCTGTAAAGGCACAACTCACTAGATTAGAAAATCTAGTAAAGGATGAAACCGTTCAATGGACAAAAGTAAAAATAGAAACGAAACTGAAAGTGCTTGAAAAGATTTCCAGTAATGTGGATACACTACGCACTGACTATTATGGAACAGTTCCTGAAGATCAAAATATGACAGATATAGACAATTCATTACTCGAATTGGAAGACAGATTACAAGATTTAGAGGTAGGTCTCCTTCAATTAAATTCTGATGAATATGAAAATAGAAATTCTCAATTCAAATTACATAGTTGTAAGATAAAATTGCCAGAAATTCCGCTTCCTCAATTTAGTGGGAAATATGAGGATTGGAATATGTTTAAAATTGAATTCAATAATATCGTTACAAATAATGACGAACTGTCAGACGTTCAGAAATTACATTATCTTCACTCCGCATTAAAAAATGAGGCTAAACTGTTAGAAACTCCAGAAGATACATTTAATTCGTTGTTCACAGCTTTAGAAAATAGATTTGAGAATAAAAGAATTATGGTTAATATTCATTTAAAAGCTGTACTAGAATTTGAAAAAATTATGCATGAGTCAGCTAAAGAATTAAGACGTTTAGTAGATGCGATAAATAAAAACATCAGGGCTTTAAATAACTTGGGATTTGAAAGAAATAAACTTTCAGACATTTTGATAATAACTATCATTTTAGATAAACTGGATAAAGACACGAGAAAGCAATTCGAACTGTCTATAAACACGTCAGAAGTACCAAGTTTTGATAATTTAATGACCTTTCTCGAAAAGCGAAGTCAATCGCTCGAAAGCATAAACAAAAATATATCTACAAGAATAAAAAACACTAATGAAATGAAATCGAAAGCATTGGTCGTTAATTCAAATTCTTCCGAAAAACATTGTGTTATTTGTGATTCATTTCACCCTCTTTTTAGATGTAAGAAATTCCTTGACATGAAATTTGATGAGCGATTTGCGATCGTTAAAAAATATAAACTTTGCCTTAATTGCTTCTCACCGAAACATCTGGCAGCAAATTGCGGATCGAAATATTTATGTAGGCATTGCAATTCAAGGCACAGCAGCCTTTTACACAGAGAAAACGCGGTTGTTCCCAATGATTCATCACGTCATCAAAAGCGAGAGATAGAGCAATTAGGAGAAAGAAATGTGACGCCGGATATCGTTTCGCAAAATCTTTCGAACTATTTACTTTCAAATAAGAATGTTATTTTATCAACTGCAATAATTGATATTAAAACTGTTCAAGGAAATTTTATTCGAGGAAGAAGTCTTTAGACTCTTGCAGTCAAATTAATTGTGTATCATTTGACTTTGCAAAAAAATTGGGTTTAAAGAAAGTTAAGGTTGTCGCTCCTGTATCAGGGTTAAATGGAACATGTACAACACTTAATCATAAAATTAAAACTATAATTTCAAATAAAAATAGAGCTTTCACAAAGGAACTAGATTTTTTTGTAGTGCCAAAAATAACAGAAATAACGCCATTAATGCCCATTCATATAGAAATTTCTGATATACCTACACATATTTCGTTAGCAGATGATACATTTAATGTACCAGGAAAAATAGACTTATTATTGGGTGCCGAATGTTTTTTTGATTTATTAAAAGCAGGTCAAATTCGCTGTTCTTCACAAAACCTATTATTTCAAGAGACAGTGTTCGGTTATGTAGCTAGCGGTGTTGTGAATAATTCCTCACCTGATTCTCAATACTGCGGTCTACTCACTCAAAACGAAAAATTAGAAAAGTCATGGCAAAAATTTTGGGAAATAGAAGATATTAGTGATTCTAATTCTCAGCTTAGTAATGAAGAACAATTTTGCGAAAAGCATTTTGAAGAGACACATTATCGAACATCCGACGGTCAATATGTAGTGAGTATGCCTATGGAGGATGCTACATTTTTAGGAGAATCCAGAAAACTTGCTGAAAAAAGACTCGATCAAGTTTGGCAGCGGTTAGATAGGGATTCGAACTTGCAACTACTCTATTCGACATTTATGGAAGAGTATAAAAATTTAAATCACATGGAATTAGTAGAGGAATCAGAACCCGGAGAAGTCTGTTATTATATACCTCATCATGGGGTATACAGACCAGAGAAAAGCACTACACGCTTGCGCGTTGTTTTTAACGCGTCAACGCTCACAACGTCTGGGTTGTCATTGAATGACATCCTTTTAAAGGGTAAAATTCCGCAACAGGAATTGATTCAGATTATGATTCGCTTTCGAAAACACAGGTATGCGTTCACAGCTGATGTACAAAAAATGTATCGAATGATATTAGTAGATCCCTCACAAAGAAACCTTCTTAGAATTTTGTGGAAGGCCAGTATTGACGCGCCAGTACAAATTTATAAGCTGAACACAGTGACTTACGGGACATCAAACGCTCCTTACTTAGCTACTCGTGCTCTTAAGCAATTAGCAATAGATGAACAAAACAATTTACCTCTAGCATCGTCGGTCGTCTTAAATGATTTTTACGTTGATGATGTTCTTTCTGGAGAATCAACTCTCGAAAGGGCTAAAATCCTTCAATCTCAATTAATTAACCTGTTAAAACTCGGAAACATGAAGTTGCACAAATGGTGTGCAAACCACCCAGAATTGATCGAATCTGAAAATAGGGTTGCCACCGAATACAGTTTCGATGATCAACCAGAGTGTCCTTCGATAAAAACCTTGGGTGTTCTATGGGATCCACAGAGTGACTGTTTTCAATATAAATTAAAAATTTCCGACAAGGACCTTTATAGTAAACGAGATGTTCTCTCTCTTATTTCGAAAATCTTTGACCCACTGGGTCTACTTGGTCCTGTAATAACAAGAGCCAAGATATTTATGCAGAAGCTCTGGCTAGCCAAAATCGATTGGAATGAGCCATTGCCGGATTTCCTGGCAAGAGAATGGAATGACTTTGTATCCACCCTCTTAGAGTTAAAAAACTTAAAGGTTCCCAGACACGTTTTTCGAGAAGATCGCATAATAATGCATGGGTTCGCTGATGCTTCGTTGTCAGCATATGGAGCTGCAATCTATGTTCAATCCTTACCGGTTGAAGGATCTCCTACTGCACAACTTCTGTGTAGTAAATCCAGAGTGTCGCCCATAAAGACTGTGACAGTTCCCCGGCTGGAATTGTGCTCTTGTCTTCTATTAGCTAAGTTGATGTATAAAGTTCTACCATCACTGGACGTTCAAATAGAAAATGCTGTTCTCTGGACTGACTCCACGATTTCTCTCGCATGGACCAGAAAACCCCCCCATCTGCTAAAAACTTTTGTTAGTAATCGAGTTGCCGCTATTCAAGACCTTACGGACTCGTACCAATGGCAACACATATCATCGGAAAACAATCCAGCTGATGTTATATCTCGAGGACTGGATGCCAAGGAACTGTTGACCTGTGAATTTTGGTTTTGTGGTCCGAATCTTCTTCGTGAAAAAATTCAGCAGGTAGAAAATCATCCGGTAGATCTTGACAATAACATTGACTATGCTGCAGAACTTAAACCAATTCAGGACTATACCTTCGCAATTAAGACTGAATTTTCCTTGTTTAATTATTTATTTACTTTGACTAATAATTTTCTAAAATTGATTCGTGTCATAAGTTATATTTGTAGGTTTGTAAATAATTGTCGAAATGCTGAAGAAAAAAAACATGGGCCATTATCCTCTGCTGAGTTAAAGAAAGCTGAAGTATTTCTTATAAAACAGGTACAGTATTCTTCATTTGCTGAAGATCTAAAAAATTTGAAGAACCAGAGGAACCTTTCAGGTAATAGTAAATTAAAATTTTTGAATCCATATTTAGATTCCGAAGGAATTATTCGTGTAGGAGGTCGCTTAGACAATTCCAGTCTGACCTATGATAAGAAACATCCTATTGTACTACCTCATAATCATAAATTAAGTGATATTATTTTTGAATATTATCATGTAAAGTTTTTCCATCTAGGGCCGCAGTCATTATTGCATCATGTTCGGCAAAAATATTGGATACTAAATGGAAGATCTTTGGCTCGTAAAACAGTACACAAATGTATAGCCTGTTTTCGAAATAAACCCATGGGGGCAAATCAAATCATGGGAAATTTGCCCTCAGAAAGAGTAAATCCTAGCCCACCATTTGAAAAATGTGCGATTGATTTTTGTGGACCCTTTCTGATTAAATACAAAAACCAAAGAAAGGGAAATTATAATAAAATTTTTGTAGCATTATTTGTTTGTCTCGCCACTAAAGCAATCCATTTAGATATAGTTACCGATTTAAAAACCGAATCATTTATTGCTACCCTGAAACGGTTTTTCGCCAGAAGAGGTAAAAGCTTAATTATCATGTCAGATAATGGAGCTACTTTTGTAGGTACTAATACAGAGTTGAAAAAATTACATGCTCTGGTATGTAAGCCTGATGAAGAATTGTCTAATTATTTGGCCTCCGAGGCTGTCACTTGGAAATTCATCCCTCCTCGTTCACCCAATTTTGGTGGATTATGGGAGGCTGGGGTGAAATCTTTCAAGTACCATCTTAAAAGAACCTTAAACAATTCTCGAGTCACACTCGAAGAATTTTGGACATTAACGGCAGAAATCGAAGCAATTTTAAATTCTCGCCCCTTAATACCCTTGTCGCCCGATCCAAATGAAATTGAAGTCTTGACCCCTGGCCATTTTTTGATAGGTCGACCCATCACTTCAATTCCTGAACCTGATTTGACAAAAATTAATGATAACCGACTGTCAAATTGGCAGGCAATCACAAAAATGACACAATTGATATGGAAAAAATGGAAAAAGGATTACCTGAACCATTTACAGCAAAGATCCAAATGGTATGTTGAAAAAAAAAATCTAAAAGAAGGATGACAATTTACCCCCAGGCAAATGGGCAATGGGTCGTGTTCTAAAAGTCATACCTGGATCTGATGGAAAAATTAGAGTTTTAGAAATTAAAACAGCAACAAGTGTAGTTACGAGGTCCATCTCAAAAGTTTGTCCTCTTCCATTAGAAACTTGAAACATTAATGCAATTATATTAGTGTCATTTATTGTTTGTATATATGTATATATGTTTTCTAATTTTTTTGAAGGGTTGTTATGCATATTAAGTACTATATTGTTTTAACGGTTAGACATGTATAACGTTTTAAAAGTTAAGTATGTAGGTGTTTTGGAACTTGTATGTAATTGTATTTTAAATAATTTTTATTGTAAGCAATATGTTTAAAAATATTTAGTGTTATATTTGTTTGAATGTTGGCACATGTCAACGGGGGCCGGTATGTTACCGCTTCCCTTGACCTTGGCTGTTGCGCGCGCCTCCAAGGCGCGCGCCTCTATATCTATTGTAGTTTGTGTTTTGCCGTTGGCAACATTTAATATTCGTCATTCGTTTGTTTATCGGCGATCTAAGCGGACCTATGGTGCGTTCGCTGGATCTACAATCTTTGAATAATGTAAAAGCAACATGTATATATTATTAGTGTACATAAATCAATTTTGAAGCAATATTTAGTTGTAATTGAACCAGCGACCATTCGTATTCACTCGCAGCATCGACAGTAATTCCATTAATTTGAAGGACCTAAGTAATACAGTAGAGTCCTGCTATTCCGAACACCGCTATTCTGAAAATTCGCATATTCCGAACAGAGTTCAGAAAAAATACCGATTTTTTAAACTTAAAAACAGGAAAAATTAAAAAGACGTTCGTGAAAAAACGTACATTTATTGTTATACAAAGAAATTAAATAGATACATACATAGATCCTAAGCTTGATGAAAACGCCTGAAACCAAACTGAAATGAAAACTGGTTACTTACAGTACATGTCGGCTCCATTTATACAATTCTGTAGAATCATTTTTAATCATTGCTAAACAGAAAAATCAACTAATTTACACACACTTAAGAAGTAAAGTCAATGATATTTTTCTGACAAAGAGCACTGAGTCGACTTGAGGATGCAATGATCCGCCATCGTCGCATGAACATAACATCATTTGGTGTTATGAAGCGTGTTATTCGACGTAGCGTAAGGCGAGGTCAAGTACATTTGTCACGTCTGTGTGTGATATGAGTTCAGTTTGAGCATTCACCTCTTCCTCGTTTTCCTCCGAGTCGATCTCAATTGATGAGTCCTGCGCCATTGCTACGATGTCTTCGTCTCCGTACTCTTAGTGGCCATTGTCGTCAATGTCATTCCACTCCTCAACACAATTTTTCACAATAAATTTGCAATAATTGCACATAGTTCATCAAACTTCGCTAGAGTAAACACTGACCGGGAGGAGAGTTTCAAAATCATGTTAAAACGTTGTCTCAACGTTGGCGAAAATACAGAATCTATATACTAATACTCTGTGGCAGCGGAAATGCAGTAACCCTGGTAGTAATTCTTGGAACGCGGGTGGGAGAGGGATAGGTAGTGTGGGTTGATGAGTCGTCGAAGGCTACTGCTCTTCCCTTCCCACTTTCATTGAACCTGTTCACCACGAGCCGATCAACGCTGTATAGAGCTAACAGGCTGACACTAGCATATGTCCCCGTACTTAATTTATGCCTTAACAAGTCGATACGTTGATTATTATTAATGAAATCTGCCTATTCCGAATTCCTGCTAAACCGAACAGTGTTCGGTCCCAATTAGTTCAGAATAGCGGGACTCTACTGCATTAACAATGTTATTCAATCTGGAGTATTCTTTTGTTCACACTGCACCAGCTGTTTATGACTTCTGCATTTGAATATTAATTCAGTGGTTTTACAAACAACAATTTTTGGGGAATTATTTGCCTATATTTTTCTGTTCTACCCCATTGTTTCCCATTTATGTTCATTGAACAGGGTATCGAAGTTTCAATAATATAACCGATGTCAACTCATTAATAAACTATTGGAAATAAAAGTTCGCGGAAAAGTATAAAGTGCACAGTTCATAGTTTTATGTATTAATAATTTTTACTAGCATTAAGTATGTTCTTTGTTTGAGGAGAAAAGAAAGATATTATAGGCCCTTATCTTAGAAAAATGGTGCACTTATGGTTAAAATAATGTGTTTAAAAAAATGGTAAATTTCATACTTAAAAATGAAACGCATTACCCTAATTTTTAAAAGTGTGTACTTTTAGGAGATTTCAATTACAAAAAGTAAGAAGCAACACATTGCATTTGCCCGGAGAAAAGCAATTTTTCGGTATATTGTCATCTATCATCCCCCCCCCACACACCCACACACTCCAGTACTAAAATCACCCTCCGATCAAATGTTGATATATATATATATATATGTAGGATTTCAGTTTAAACACTTCATTTCCTTTATGACACTGACGCTCTAGTACTACTATTATCCATGATTTAACTGCACGAGTTATAAAAAGTTTAGATCGCGAGATCAGAATATCTTCAAAGTTGAAAAAGAGCCAGTCTTCTAATTTTTGTTGTGAAGCAAGCATCGAAATGAATAATAGCCGGTAAAGGAGCTGTTAGACCTAGTTGGACTATTGGAAAATAAATACTTTGTATAGGTTGGACCAGAAGTGTATTAGCTGAAAATAAATTGCTAGTAAAGCATTGTAGAATTATATTTCTAGAACTGTATTAAAGTTCATATTTTGTTATTCATCGTCTATTTGTTCATATAATTCCAGTAAATCAACTATTTACATATCTTTATCTTACAAATATGGGGGCTCGGATAATTAAAAGGAAGAACAACTTTCAGTGCCAGGATATTAAAATTAAAAGCAACTAGTAGTGAAATGGACACCAAAGCCAAAGTGTTGTAAAACGCCAGTATCAAAAGTTGGGTTACGAATTAGCAAGGTGAAAACCGTAATCGTATTACTCCAAGTACAATTTTGAAAGATAAACATGGGAACTCTAAATAAAGCTAAGAGAATTGATCTAATAAATCTCTGCGAGGAATGCGGAATTAAAGCACCAGAAAAACCGACAATACCTATCCTAATAAAGCTGATCCAAACCTGGGAGAGTTACGAAGAAGATTTTATAAAAGATCGATTTGAAGTAGTTATAGCAGCTAGAAAAGAGAAAGCAGAACTAGAACAGAAGAAATTACAAGCAAAGCAGAACTAGAAGAGAAGAAATTACAAGCAGAACTAGAAGAAAGGAAATGGCGATTGCAGATTGAAGAAAAAATATTGGAAATGGAAATAGAAGAGAGAAAATGGAAAGTAGAATTGGAGCAAAAAGACCGCGAAAGAGTAAGAGATTTTGAAATTAGGAAAATGGAGATACAAGAAAATTCAAGAAAACACAGTGATGAACGCCCAAGGACAAATCCAGGTAAGCAATTTGAATTGCTTAGATTATTAACTAAATACGAAAGTTCAAATGATATTAGTTTATATTTGGCTATGTACGAAAGACAAATGGAGCAAACGGGCATTGATAAAAAAGAATGGGTAATTTATTTAATTAATCTAGTGTCATTAGATGTGATCAATATAATAACGAGGGAAAGCGAACCGGAAATTCACGATTATGATTACATAAAAAATATTCTGCTAAAACGCTACAAACTATCGCCAGAAGAGTTTAGACTGAAATTTTTCTCTTCTAAAAAGGAGCCACAGCTAATTGACGCGATTTCGTTTATGATCAAGGTTTATTTTCAACAATGGATTGAAGGTCTTCAAGTAGATAACATTGAAGAATTATCAGAATTAATTGTAGCTAATCAAATCAGGCATAATTTACCTGCGGAAACAACGACACATTTCGTAGAGGAATTATTAGTAATAAAGAAAATTGATGACTTAGTTAATAAATTAGATAATTACGAAACGGCACGAAGGGTTTGCAATAAACAATCAGTTAGGAATACAAGCGGCGATTTTGATGACAGATGATCGAGAGTGGCTGACTGCGACAATTCGAAAAGACGCCAAGTTGACAATAGGCACAGTGTGGATCACAGAAGCAAAGAGTCACATATAATCTGTTTTACGTGTGGCAACCCTGGTCACGTGAGTACGAAATGTGCCATGGCGAATAATACAGAACAAGAATATTCAAATTTTTACCCGCAACGTAATCAAAATTAGCGAGAAACAAAATACCAAGATGAGACCCAAAACACGCACAGAAAAATAGTTAATATGGACATGTTAAATGGTAAAAAAGGAAGAATCTTAGATATTCGCGGAATAAAAACAAACGTAATAATTGATACAGGGAGTGATATTTCAATCGCCAATTCAAGATATCATACTGCAATAAATGCGCCAAACCTAACCAGCGAAAATATGTCTATATCGGGCATAGGTGGAAAAGAAATTAAGCTAACGGGCTTTTTCTGGCATAAAGTCTACGTGGACGATATAGAAATACAGGATAAATTTTACGTGGTACAAGAGACGGACTGCGATTTAATAATAGGTAGAAAAGCAGTAGAAGGCATGACGTTAAAAGTAGCGGAAGATGGTGTTAAAATAATAAGCGACAACACAGTACGAGTAGGATACATTAAAGTTAACGAAGTTCCGTCCAAAATTGATGAAGTAACTACATCAAGTATAAACAACGATAATCGAGGTTGGGAAGATATGGTTAATATCGACTGCGTAAATGACGAGGTGGATTTGACTCATATTACAAATTTAGCAAACAGAAAAAAAATAAGAGAATTAATAAAATCATATAAGCCGAATAAAACAAAAGATACAGAATTATCTGATGAATGGAATCTTGACTATCCATCTCCAGAAGAAAGTTATGAAATTAGTAGTCCTGCACACGGTTGAAAATACTATGTGAAAGATCGCAGTAGGAATTTTGATCATAGTGGAGAGAACAGAAATTTAATAGACCATTTGATAAAAGAAGCAATAATAGATATGGCCAAAGATATTTTAAACAGTCATTTAACCATGGAAATAACAATAAACATAGATACAGAAAACAGAGTTCCGAGACTTCTTACCAAAATGAATCTGAGATTCCTGAAAACTTTGAGACTAAAGATTCTTCGATACCTCAAGACATAACAGAAAATACTTTTTACCTAATTCAAAAGCAAGGTATAATCCAAAATTTCCCCCCTAGATACATGAATAAAGACTACTATCATTGTCGAAATAATTATAATTATGATGGCCGACGATCATGCAAGGCTAGTTATAATGAACAAAGATATTCACAACCATCACATAAGAATAATTCTCATCATGGATTTACAGGAGCTTATAGTGGAAAAGATGCTTATTCAAATTCTTATCATTCTAGAAGCAATAGATATATAGCTTCTAAAGATAGAGAGCAATATCCGGAAAGAAATTACACAGATATTAGATATGTAGATACTAAAAATAGAGAGCAATATCCAGAAAGAAAGAAAAATCTCAAAAAATTAATTGTTTAGGCATGAAAAACATAATAAATCTAGATGCTGATGTCGAGACGCCATCACGTCAGGATGACCGATTTGTAGGATTTCAGTTTAAACACTCCATTTCCTTTATGACACTGACGCTCTAGTACTACTATTATTCATGATTTAAATGCACGAGTTGTAAAAAGTTTAGATCACGAGATCAGAATATCTTCAAAATTGAAAAAGAGCCAGTTTTCTAATTTTTGTTGTGAAGCAAGCATCGAAATGAATAATAGCCGGTAAAGGCGCTGTTAGGCCTAGTTGGACTATTGGAAAATAAATATATTGTATAGGTTGGACTAGAAGTGTATTAGCTGAAAAGAAATTGCTAGTAAAGTATTGAGAATTATATTTCTAGAACTGTGTTAAAGTTCATATTTTGTTATTCATCGTCTATTTGTTCATATAATTCCAGTAAATCAACTATTTACATATCTTTATCTTACATATATATACACACACACATATATATATATATATATATATATATGACGGAGAAACCTTTTTATGCCGTTAATAATCTCCACGTGTTGTGAACGATCGAAAGAACACTTAGAACATGTTAAAAACCAGGCCCCAATTAACTATAAGTACTTCAAGTGATAAACGCAGCTGCAAACCATAGTGAATAAAACCAGAGACTGTCGAAACTAATCAGCTGAGAAATTTTCCAGACTCTCCCTCTTCAACCTACAACGTGATGCCCCGCACGTGTTGAACTCAATAACAATTTTCCCCCAGAATCTAAAATGTTACCGAACAGTTAAGACGCCATTGTATATATCCCAAATATAATGTAAAATTGGAGCACTTTAAAGCAGCCTCCAATCGCGATTTAAATGTGTGTATAAAGCCAAGAATTTTCAATAATAATATTATATTCAAACGAAAAATGGATACTTACTTACTTCACGCAAATGCATTACTCCCACTATTATTTCTTATTCAAATACAGTGACACGATGAATATTCAAAGGAATAAATATTTGGATTACTGTGGATTATTCTCTGCGAAAAAAGGAAAATTTCAGGTAAGCTGAACCACTCTTTTTTATCATTATCAAGAGATGAAAATGTATATTAAAATATAGAAGACTGATATAAGAATTAACAAAGACAGAAAATTAATTATGCTACCGAAGGTACTATAACAATATATATGTATATATATATATGAGAGTTTTTTGTCATGCAATGGCACTTGTATTTATGAACCGACTTATATGTGACTAAGCATGTGCACCGGAGATAACATTTGAGGTACCGAGTTTCTTAACCAGCTTCATCCACCATCTTGCTACAAAATGGTGGAAACTTAAATATTTCAAATTTAAAAAAAGTGTATAAAAAAATAAAAATCTAAAAAGTGTTTTCCCTCAAGTGTTCGGCCTTGACACAAGAATTCAGGAGCATTTTTGCTTCCCCTCTATCTTAAAAAATGGTTGAGATATAGTAGTTTGGAATTCTAGGATGGATGACATTTTGAAACAAGACAACAGATTGAATATAAGGGATTTTTTCATAAATTGGTTCAAAGTTTTATTGAACAAACTACATATATATTTAAACATACTTGTTATTTTTCTGGTAAATTATCCTTCACTGTTTTAATCAATGTTCCAACTCTCATGTGCTCAAAATTCCACAGTCATATACGCCAGCGTCAAATTCTCGAACACTTATGCGTTTAAAACGACATAGTCATTCTCGCCAACCTTCACGATGCTTTTCGAAAAATCGCCAAATTTAACGACAAAAATAGGTCGCCATAAAAAAATCAAACTCTGTGATAACTGAATAATTTTTTGAAATTCCCATTCAAATTCAATATTGGTGAAAATTGGGAGTCTTCTGTAATCGGGCTCCACGCATTTAGTTCATGTGCTTGAGTAAAATTAGCTGAATTCTTACAAATAAGAAATAGAGACACCACGGTACAGGCTGGTAGGACTTTTTTAGTATTAGTAATTGTTGCACTATTTGTAATCCGCGAATTCACAACTGAAAATGAAACGGTTTAAAATATAAACCTTTCAACAAGTTTGTTGCCCAAAGTAGGAAATTTATGTAATTATCGCATAAAGCATAAAGTATTTTTTTTTAAAGAAAACTGTATTTATTACTATGTTGCTTTTCGACTTTTAATCTTGTTCTATGTTCATTTTATTCATTTAATCACCGCTTTAGAATAAAACATTCCATTGTTTAAAAGTGCATACATCCATTATAATGTTTTTATTTTGAAGAAGCGAGAAATTGCTAAAACAAATTTTCATTTTAACCAATTTATTTAATGCCTCGGCCATATGTGACCATATTTTATCCAAGAAACAATTTATAATATTCCCCATCTCTATTATTTTGGAGGATCTACATAATATTAATAATGTTATTCAATCCGAAGCATTCTTTTGTGTTTACAGCTGCTTATAATGTCTGCTTTTGAATATCAAATCGGTGTTTTTTTCAAAAATAATTTTTACGAATGATTTATTTATATTTTTGGTGCTTTATTCTAGTGTTTGCTCATTTACATTCATAGTTACAGTCATGAGAACAAAATCCAAGAAACTTTTGACTGTTTTGGTTTTTAGTCTACCCACAAAGAATCTATCGGGGGAGGGGTAAAAGTATGTTAGAAAGAGCAAAGTGTAAATACTTCATAATTTTATGAATTTCTATGCATAAAATTTTTCTTCATACTGCTGAATGATTAAGATGATACGATGATAAACAGTTTGTAATCTGCGAAGTCATGAAGGAAAATGAGAGGATTTAAAACTTAAGCCTTTTAACAATTTGGCTCTGTATCATTTTCAGCATTTTGTGAAATTACCGCATAAAGCATTTCTTAGTATCTATATGTTTAAAACGATAAGTGTTTTGTTTTGACAGTCCGTGAGAACAAACTACTGTATCAAATTACATCATTCTTTTTTCTAATGAAAGATATTTTTACTCATATTTGTTATCGTACATTCGTTTGTCCGAAAATTTAATTAATTAGCCGTCATTTTAAATTAAACTTTTACTTCTGCGTATGACGTCTTAAAGTCGGCAATCGGAAAACTTCCACTTGTGTGAGGTTAAAGAAAAATAAAAAAATATTAAACACACGTGGCTTTTAATTTAATTTTCTTAATTTGCAAGTTAAATTTCCTGAAAAATATTTATCCGCGTGCACTTTATTTTTATAAGCGAATATAAATTCATATTTATTGTGACCAAGGCATACTAGATAGCATAGCTAGTTTAAATAAATACGTTTATTATTTAAAATATTTTTTAATCTTATCTTTTACTTAGTTAAAAAATATAAAGCATAGTTTTATATTAAACCATTAAATTGTTTTAAAAGTATTTGCCCATTAAATTTTTATCTATTTGCGTAGAAGAAGCGAAAAATTTAGAAACCCATTGAAATATAAAGATTTTTTCAAATAATTATATTTAGCACTTTTATCATTTTTTAGTCGCAATTCATATTCATTTGTCAAATTTAAACATTGTTTTAGAAAAACGCATTCAATTATTTAAGTGTATTTATACACTAAATAGTTTTTTTTTTTTTTAAGAAGCCAGAAATTTCTAACAACAAATTACGTGTTTACTTGCAACCAATTTATTTAATGCATCTACCAGATGTAACCATCTAAATAACATTTAAAATTTTATTCAATCTAAACTATTCCATTGTTCACACTAAACAAATTTTGAAAAAAACAAATTTTGAAAACTATTTTTTTTATATTTTTGCGCTTTATCTTTTGGTCTACCCCAAAAAAAAACATCTTTAAAAAAAACTGAGATTATGCTAACTGTGATAAACGGGATAAATACATAAAATGTAATGTACAGCTTATCTTAAAAAGTTTTATAAATAAAGTTTTGTGTCTTCTATTGGATTTTATGGGATCTTGATTACTACTTTTTACGAAAATCTTTCACGATAGAGGGAGAAATTCGGCATTTCTGAATTCATCTTATAGAATAATATTAGAAAAACTTAAAACGATGCAGGGCAAAACAGTATTCAGGACATTTTAAAACGTGTAAACCCATCAGAAAACGGAAATTGGAAATTTTCACGATTCTAATACTTTTTCCTATGCATCTAGAAGAAGGTAAAAATGAAACACATCGTCATAATTCATAAAAGAATGCATATCTTCTTTTATTTGTAATAGTACCACTACTTTGTAATCCGTGAGGATATAAAGGAAAATCAAACAGTTTAAAACTTAAGATTTTGAAATTTTCACTTTTGGCAAAATCGAAATTTGAAAAATTACCGTCTGAAGCCTAAGTACCCTTTCAAATAACTATATTTATTAGAATTTCAAATTATTCTGTATGTGTTTTAGTGGGTTTTTTTAACATCATTTTAGAAAAAAACTTACAATTGTTTAAAAGTATTAGTCCATTAACTGGTCTATCTTTTTCTTTTGAAAAAGAGAAAAATGCCTAAAACAAATTACATGTTTACTTCATCTAGTATATTTATTGTGAATTACAGTCGTAGCCATTTTGCATCCGATAACAAATGCTCTCCATTTCCATTATTTTAATGGATTTAAATACTATTAATAATGTTTTTCCCTCTGGTGGTCACTTTTTGGTTACTCGACTTCGCAACCGCGTCTTGTATTTATGATTTGTACTTTTGAATATTTATGCCATTGTTTCGAAAAGAAGAACAAAAAAGTTTTAAAATTATTGGTTTATATTTTTGGGGTTTAGTTTCTTCTTTGCTCATTTATATTTATGACTACACTCTTGCACTGTAAAACAAAAGATAATTTTTTCTTAATCAATGAAAATATACTGTAACCATGAAAGAAAGTATACAATAACCTCTTCCGAGTTACAATGATTCCGAAAAATATTCTTCATCTTTAGAAACGTCAAAAGCTAATATATTTTCAAGATTTAAAGGATAATTTTTAAAAATTAAGTTTATTCTGCTACCGCTGATTTTCGGAAACCTTTCCGAGTAGTTTTTATAGCGTATGAACCAGTTTTCTCAAACTGGAATATTGGTTTCTCCGTTCTCAAATAAGCCCCACCAGTGGCTGAGAGGTTCTGCTCTCGAAGCTCGTAGACGGGAGGTGCTGGGTTCGATCCCAATCGCGCCCGTCGGCCTAATCGTTCGGAGTTTTCGTGGTTTTCTTCGAGCCGTGGATTTATCCATGCGTAAATACGGGTTAGGTTCCCTTAGAAAGACCCCCACGAAGGGCACTCCCCCGGGCTTATATCCCTAGTGTAGATAATTGGCCGTCAATAATCAACCCAACCCAACCCGTTCTCAAATAAACATTTTCAGGTTCAACAAACATATTTTACAGACAAACATGATATATTAACAGCATTAAAATTAACATTAGAATTAAATATTATTCTGCTACTCTTGCATATATAAATTCCGTTGCGCAGCCAAAAATGTTTAAATGAGAATTGATAGCATCCTAAAATCCGAATGTGTGGCGAAAATGTGTGGCACACCGATTCGCACTGGAGCAATACTGACACAATGATTCGATATATCTAGAATATTCTTGTACCTTATTACGACAAGCAGAGAAAGCTTCTCGGGCTAGTTCCAGAACAACCTGGTGTAGCATTGTTAAACTTTTTTAAGGCACACCAAGATCCTCTTTTTCTATCTGAACTAGAGAAGAGGAATATTATTCCAGTTTTTTTTCCCGCTTCCTGCACAGGAGAGCTCCAGCCTTTGGACTTAACTGTAAACGGCGAGTTCAAGAGTTTGCTCAAGAATGAGTTTATTGAGTGGTATTCTAATGAGCTTAAATTTATAGAGGAAAAAGAATCTGTGGACCTGTAAAAATCACGACTAAAACCGATTCACGCTTCTTGGCTTATGCGCACATTTAACGGTGTTGAAGCCAAACATGAAATAATTTTGAATGGCTTCAAAGAAGCTGGTCTAAATATTGCAAGTGAATAAGCTGCCTTGTATTAGTTGTATTATTGTTTTTATTCAAGAAATAGTTGCATAGTATTCAAGAAATAGTTGTAAGTATTCAAGAAATTTTTGTACTTATTTCTTATTTAAGTAATTGTAATCATTAAATTTTGGATAAGTAAAAAATTTCTGATTTTTTATTATTATTTGAGACGAAAAAAAAATATTTCGCGAGGCTTAAATTTACGACGGGCTTTCAAAAAACGCAAAAATTAAAGCCCCGGGAAAATAAATGCTTTTACAGTAGATATCAATTTAAATATGCTTGATATAGTGTAACATCATTGAAATTCGCTGCAAACTATTTTTTCCCATAGAACCATAATATAGCTGGATTATTTTGAGTGTCCCTGTAAATGAGCTATAAACACTACATACTTCATTTTTAATACCGAACATGCCATAGTAAACCTCAATAACATATATCAATTGCATGGCAATCCTAATATTCTTACGCGAGTCAGAGCACGGAGAGATTGGCAGACGGCAGACAGTCGGATACACAAACCGAATTCATAAACAATTTTCAACTATGCTGCAAAGTGCATATAGTTAATTGTTTTATGTATTGATAGTTATGTATTAGCATATATATGTCCATCACTACGGCGGGAGGGGTAATGCTCATCGACTGTAGCCTTAGAAATTCGGATCGCTTCTACCAGTAAGAATGACATGTTTAAAACAATATCGACAATTCATACATAAAAATGAAACACATTACCATCATGATTGTTAAATCGATTTACATGTTAGACTTTGTAAAAATTTCACTATTTGTATCCGCGTAGACACAAGAGAAAATTAAACAATCTAAAATGTAAGCGTTTTCAAGATTTTTGCTTTTTGCCAATATAGGAAATCTGTGAGTGACCACATGAAGCATAAAAACTTTTTTAATAACTATATTTATTTCTTTTTTAATGTTTAATCTTTTTAGCGACAAAGTCTTTTTTCTTTCACTCAGGACTTTTTTCTGACATCGTCATCGCAAAGTGGTTCCAAATCCCTTTATCGTGTCTAAATGTCGAAAAATAAAGTTTCTGTTTTGGGGGTTTTTATGTGTTTACTTATGTATAAGATTGTTTGGTAATCTTATGACACTCACTAGCGAAATTTCCCAAAGTGCTGCCCATTACCCGAAAACAAACGTTACACTCTTCCCAGACACATCTTTGTATAATTGTATAGCAATATCTTTAAAATTTGTTTAGCTTATCTTTATTGCATAAGTAAAAGCATTGCAGTTTATTTTAGATCATATGTTGAATACTTTGAAATCACTTATATTCCTTTTTCAAAATGATACACTGTAAATTGGTCTTTTGGGGCGATAGTGTTTTACGATTGACTGTATTTTAATTGACTGAAAATATGTATCAGCAGGTTTTCATATTAACTTTTTACAATTTTTTGAAGAAGCGACCACATAATGAATAATGATATATTTCCTTTCATATTATTAAAAAAACGTTTGAGATCAACCGAATCTAGTCGAATTAATAAATACAAAGAAATAGTTTCTTATCTTACTTTTACAACATGCTTAATTTTAATTGCTATTTTTTTTACTACTTTGAGAGAAAAGTGACTGCTTTATTAATTAATTATTTCACATAGTAAATGCAGACATGGCTTGAATTTTGTACTGAAACTCACAAAGATACATTATTTGCTACCTGTAAACTCTACGTTTCAGAACACCCCCCCCCCCTCCCTTCCACACACATACACGCATACAGCAGTTATTCAGTTATGAATTCATTATTCTCACTGTTAGTTCGTTCTCAAATTACTCAGAAAAACAAAACGTGATTCGAGTTATTTCCAAGATTTCGAGAAAGTATGCCTCGATACAATAGAGAGTAGATTTCCTTTGATACCTCTGCCCAGATTTTCTTACGTGCTTATGTTCGAATGAAGTTTAAACGCTTAGCACAGATACAAAAACGCAGCGTGTTTTTTAAAATTGAACTGTTTTTGTTAGAATTCACCGATTTTTATTCGGAAAAATGAGTTTTATTGACAATGAATGGTACATGGAATAATAATAACTATAATTAAAATTATTTACAAAATTTAAAATTTATTTATTTATAAATAAATATAAACAAATATTTTTTTTGAAAATTATAACGAAGAAAATAGTTTTTATTAGAAAAACATCTATGAATCCAACAGATCTCTGTACCGAAACTGAATATTTTATAATCTTTAAGGTTATTTGCTATAAACAATCACAAAAATAGCTGTCCATAGTTGTTTCTGTGCTTTTGGTGCATGTTTTTCTATAAAGTGTCATACAGCACGTCTCAAAAGTATATGGACAGGCGATGTTTTGAAATAACAGTTCAAAAAATGAAGCAATAATCACGAAAAAAATAATTAGCATATGGAATCATGACATAAGTTTATTACAAGACATAAATATCGTGTTTATATCGCAGATTGTTTGTAAAAAATAAAATTCAAAATAAGCTCTCCCAAAAATATATGGACAATGAAAAGAATCGTTTTACTACCACCGTATCAAAAAATTTTGCATATTCTGCGTTCTGTACACATGATATAACCACTTTGAAATATAAATTCACTTCTTGTTCTTCAGCTCTCGAATAGTTGGAAAATTCCTCACAACGTTTCGTTCTCTGCAGCTGATATAGCTAAAATTTGGCGTTTAAAGGCTCAAAGTGTTAAAGTTTTTGATATTGCTGAACAAATGAAGCGTAGCAGATCTGGAATTTATGGAATTTTATCGAAAGGTGGCATTGCGATTGCAAAAAAGCTTACCAAATAACTCATGTTCTCCATTTACATACAAAATTTCTGCCTACAGATTTTTCATAAGATGGGCCTTTATAGTATGTACTGATAATAAATTGAATAATGAATTAGATAATATTCGTAAAATAGCTTGTAATAATGGTTTTAAAGTACACCATATTAATAAATTAATCATGGATATCACCAATAATAAGAAACCAGAAAAGAAAGTTCATTCGCAAAAATACAAGCTTTATACTCTTCAATATTATCCAAGCTTTTTTAAAAAATTAAAACACAGCCTTAAACGTTTCAATATCTGCTTAATAGCCAAACCCCCTCAGAAATTAAAGAATATAATTTGCAGTAAAATTGATCCAATTAATTTTGAGAATTATTCAGGAGTATATGAAATACCTTTTATTAAAGAAGACGGATCCAAGAATTACTACATAGGCATGACCAGCAGGAAATTTAATTACAGAAAAAAGAGCATATAGCTGATATTAAATATAATAGAAAAACTACAGCCCTGGCAAGATTATATCCAGAAGAAACCACCCAAATAAATTTCAATGAAAGTAAAATAATATTTCCCTCCAGTCTATACTATCCATCCATAATAAGAGAAACCATAGAGATACTAACACGCAAAAATACAATATGTAACGATGCGGCATCTTTTAATTTACCGAAACTGTGACTCGAGTTACTCCATGGTCACAGATATGAAAATAAACAACCAAGTAAAAATAAAAGATAACGTGCGTAATTTTTAAAAACGTACATGAAAATAATAACTTCAAAGGCCGTGCAATTATGGAATATTCTCATTTGTTTTTGAAAATGATTCGGAGTGAATCGAAACATGTAAAACAACCTAATGAAATTATTTTAACTTGTATTATGTTGTTAATTTACATCTTTTAGCATTTAAGAAATATATTATTACAAGGTGTTATAATTTATTATATTGTTTTTACAACATTTTCCACGTGTGATACCAGATTTGTAATCAGCATAGTGAAAAAAAAACGTAAAATTTACTTTTTTCCTAAATGAGATGCTATATAGTTTTATATTATTTCATCGACTATTTCAGTTTTGTATGGCATTTTCAATTTTCTTCTTTTAATATCCGATTTATAGTCAGCAAGGTCTAGAACCCTCAAATATCAACTTCCATACGAATTTTTACAAAATTCCTTATTATGACCACGTTTTTGGTATTTGAGACTTTTGCACATAATGCTAAATCTCTTGACCACTTTTGTACGGCTGACAGAAAACCAGCTGCTATTTTTATCGCTCATACATAACTTCTAAATATCGCCTGATTTCGATTTTTACATCATCGATTTTTACATCATGACAATTGTATCTCAAATTACTAGGGATTTTTATTACTCTGTAAATAAGTGTCAAACATGCATTTGTAAAAAAAATACTATTTAAACAATGAACATTTGTTTACTACAATAATGTGAAGTAAGTAGTGGAAGATTTACCGTAATAGCCAATTGATTGCCCCCCAGGGAAAATAAAAAAAGTCCTTCCGGTCTGTACGCGGAGGAAAATGTAGCTTTCATAGTCCATGTTTTTAAAAATTCAACTCATTTTACTTAAACACCCGAAGTTAAAATGCTTGGAACCCGATTATAGAAGATGCAATTCTGGTTTTCGCTAATACTGAATTTGAATGTGAATTTCAGAATGAGAGTTACAGCATAATAAAAATCAGATACGAAATCTCAGCCACCTTAGAATTTCAAACTGCCATATCTCAGGCATATTTTAAGATATAGACAAAACAAAAAAATATTCCGGAATCCTTGTATCACGATCTAACACTTAACCGAAACAACTTTTTCAATTTATAATTTTTTATATATCTTTTTGAATTTAAAAAAAATGTAACTGGCCGCCATTTTGAAACAAGTAGGCGCATGAAGCTGGCCAACGAACTCGGTCGAGACCTTGGTATGTTCTGTACACATGATCATTCGCATTCATATCGTTTCATAAATACAAGAGTTACAGCATAACAAATATCAGATTGTTTCAAAATCTCAGCCACCCTTGGATTTCAAACTGACATTATCTCAGCCATTTTTTAAAATATAGCCAAAACAGAAAATGTTCCAGAATCCTTGTATTACGTTCTAATATTTAACGGAAACATTTTTTTTCAATTTATACTTTTTTGTACATACACATGCTCAGTCACATCCACATCGGTTTATAAATAAGAGGAGTCACAGCATGACAAATGTCAGATATATATATGGATATATATATATAAATCAACATTTGTACGGAGGGTGGTTTTTTGTGTCTGGGGGTCATGATCGGTGAAAATATACCAAATTTTTTTGCTATTGCTTTCCTCCGAACGTCTGCAATAGCTAAATTTTTGTAATGAAAGATACCTAAAAATAGCAGATTAAGCATAAGATACAACACGCTTTTGCACTAAACTAAAATCTGTGAGCGAAAACACAGATTTTCATTTTATGATTTTTTATTGTTAGGCTACTTTAAAAAAAAAGTAAACGTCAACTGTAAAATGTAAGATAAAAATGTAAAATCTTATAAATGTCATTGTTTTATTTTATTTTATTTTTTTTTATTTATTTTATATTCATTTTAGAATTTAAACTTTAATTATAATAAATCCTTCTATTGTTTAAAAGTATTAATACATTAAAAAGTTTTATCTTTTTTTTATTTTTAAGATGCGAGAATCTCCGAAAGCGAATTACATGTTTACTTTCATCCAATTTATTTAATGCATATTCCAGATGTGGCCATATTCTGTGGCCTAGAAACAAATTATAATGGCTCTATCCCCACTATTTTGGTAGATCTAAATACCATTAACAATGTTATTCAATCTGAAGCATTCCTTTGTTCACGCTGGCGTCAGCTGTTTCTGATTTCTACTTTTGAATATTAATGCCCTGGTTTCCAAAATACTATGTTTACGAGTTATTTGTTTATATTTTTGTATTTATCCTACTGTTTGCTCATATGCATTCATAAACATTGTTATGAGAACAAGGCAACAAAGTTTGAGTAAGACTTGGGAATCCATAAATAAAATAGTGAAAATAAAATTCTGCAAAGAAGAGCAAAGTGCAAATAGTAGTTCCTACTTTTATGTATCAATAAACTAGAAATATTTTTCTTGATGATGAATGATTAAAACGATTACTATGATCTGTAAAAGTATGTTTGAATTTTATTATATCATTCAAAAACTGTGTAAGTAAAAGTGAAAGGTTGTGGAAAAATAATGCAACTTTTTGTAGAAACCACATTATTATTTTCTTTAAAAGTTAACAGTGGTCTAACTAGGAAATAAATAGATATGTAAGAAAGATAATTTGTTTGTTGTTTAATTATTTTAAATGTTAAGTTTGCATTTTATTATATCATCCAAAAACTGCTTAAAGAAAAAAAGAAAAGTTGTGGAAATATAATTCAACTTTTTGTAACAAATGACATGGTGGTGTCAATCACCATATCATTCTTTTCTGAAATAAGTTAGCCGTGTGACTAGGAAATCAAATATGCATAAGAAACAGCAATGTGCAAATAGTTCATGTTTTTATTGCTTTATATTACTATTGATTTCAAAAATATTCTACAAACTTAACGAGATGATAGTGAAAACAACAACAAAAAATTTTTGAATAGGAAACTAAGGTCCCGATCAATTTATTTAATCACAAATACAAGATGTCACAGTTGAACCCGAGATCTTTTATTTTACTGTCCATAATAATAATGAAAATATTTTAACGAAATTTGAAATATACTGGCCTTTCTATGCAAGAATAGAACGAAAAATGAAAGAAATGATCATCCTTACCCATATAGCGCTGAACTAGATGCTCCATATATTTTTAATGTAATTGACAGTTCATGCGATTTCCTTTACCGAAATCTGTACGCTTTCGTATCATTTTCATGATATCATTGCAAGTCACACAAAGAAAGGTAAGTATGTTAACAATTGCCTTGAGATATCTTTATTTTTATGAAGCATGGTTATGTTCGGATTGGAATGAGACACCTTGTATTTTGAAGTGAAAAAAATGTATTGCGACCCTGGTTTTCTGTACATTTTTTTTTTTTTTTTGGTGTGATTTACAACCTTTTAAAAATTGACCAATCTTTTTTAATCCCCCTATATATTAGTTACAATTAACTATACTTAGCATATATTGCAGCGTATAACTTGATTAGAAGCCAGTATTTTTCTATTTTTATTTATATTCGCCGTAATACGTGCATCCCATCCTTTGCTGAAAAACTTACACGAGGCATTTAGTATGAATGTGTAATAAAGATCATTGAAAAATATAATATCTAGTACGCACATAAAGAAAATATGAACAAATTCGAGTCCAGAACACAAGATAAAGAACATCTGTCTATCCAAATCCCCAATAAAGCATTTAGTATCGTTCGTCTGTTGATTCAAATGATCTTCTCTTCTTTTCTTGTCCATTAGTGTGGAATTCTAAATTCTTGTGCTATTCTTTTCTCCCCTGTTAATATTTGTTTCTTATACACAGCGTGTAGTCCGACCTGTAAATTTTAATCCATTTTCTTGTTTCAAAAGTGCGCATTATACGCCGAAATAAACGGTAATCATTGTTTAGTTAATGTATCGTATATTCAGGCATATAACACGCTGTGATGTATACCGCGCACATAAGCTTTCAGATTTCCTTTTTCTATTTCGATATATATTCGACGTATAACACAATCCTCCTACAAAGAAATTTTCACCAGATACATAGAAAAAAAATAAAGATTATTGTAAAAGTTTAATAACTATCACTTTTTATGTAATCTGTCGGCGAAAATGATTTTCTTTTCTTTTTTTTCTTCTTTGTAAACAAATAACATTTTTATTAAATTAGAATTTTTAATTTTTATCACTATCTTTTTTTTTATAATTTTTAATCTTTCATTGTTATAATCGGCGTATAACGCGCATTGATACGTAAAGATCAATTTTCTTCTATAAAAAATGCGCGTTATACGTCAAATTAAAAATATATATACGTTTTACTAGTTTAAATATCATTGTATAATAAATCATTCAATTTTTTAAAGGCAATAAAGTATTAATGGGAAAACCTAATCTCGAATTAGGAATTGAACTCAGCTTTCACTACTATAATTTCCACAGTTTCCTTATCACAAAACGAGACAAGGAGAGAAGATGAAAATAGTAGTTATTTGAAATAATTTTCTAAATAACAATGTTATGAAATCGATTCTGGACATACTATTACATCATTCCTGGCTTGATTAAAGACGGGAGAGGATGGGAATAATAAATATTTGAAACATATTTAATAAGTAATAATATCTTGATATCATCCTCATATTATATACGTAGCAGAAAATCAGAGCATAATTATCTAATTATGCGGATATTATGTTCAAAACTGAGATTCAGGAAAATCAGGTAAAATCTAAAATTCAGTACTAATTACGCTGCCATTCAATATAGATTTATTATGCATTAGCCATACAAATAATAGATGTTATCTAGCATAAGTTTAAATTTGGATTATTTATAATGTGCTAATGTCTGATTTTTTTTTTAGTAAACTTTTAAAAATTGTTTACTAGAAGTGTGGCCAATTAGCGCTTTTTTATTTCAAAATATCTACCATAACTTTTAAACAGTAATTTTTGCTTCATTTATTCGCAACAGTGTTACGAACCTCTATAAAGATTTCCCCCTAGTCCCTAACTCAAATTTCCCTAGGTTCAACAAAAAATCCCCCAAAATCAGTAACGCCACTTATATTAATGATATAATATAGAGGGTGCTAACGTCGCTATATAGCAAACAAATGAATTGGCGGTGTTAGGCATATTCTTCTACATAACCTGGATAATTCCTAATCCCTAGTAGACAGTTTGCTAATACATGGAAGTTGATCAACCATTGTTCTTTCGTGGAGATCAAAGCAGTTCCGCCAATCAGAACTACCCATTTGCTGTTCGTGACTCCCACGATTACGTCATTCGCAACTACACTATAAAATTTCAAATATGAAAATAAGATTATTTTTCCCAGAACATTTAATAAAAGTTAAATAAATATGAAAATATTGCCGGTTTTCTGTAAAAATGGAATTTTATTTACCCCTTAACAAAAATCCCTAAACAACTTTAACCCGTAACCCCCCCTCCCCCCGATGCAAATTTTCCCCTTAAATCTAGGATAAAATCCCCCAAGTTGGTATCATTGATACACAGATGTTCCGTGATTAAATACATAAGAGATTACTATACAAAACTTCTGGTAGATATTTCGAATAAAAAATGCGTTTATTTATTCACGAATGTATTCGTAACTGGTCAACCAATCTAAAAATACTAAAAATCGCAGGCTAATTATTTCATTAAATAAAATAAATTATCGAGAAATCATCTCATATTGTTAATGCTACAACTATCGATTTTTTTATTTTTTTTAAATGAAAAGTAAGGATAAAAAGACACATTTGTGGAAAATTGCTAATGTAAACACTTTATTTATATACCAATACATTCTGAATAATAAATCATTCGGGTGACCAATTTCTGAACGATTCAAAGAGAAATTTGAAAATTAGACAGGTCTACGATAAAAGAAATTCAACAAAACTAACTAAAACGATAATAAATAGCAAGAAGAAAATTAATCAAATCATTCAGTTGTATTTTTTTTTAAATCGAAGACATTAAATTATCTCAGAACAACGGTGATCAAAAATAAATATAATTCTCAGTAATGCTCAAAATTGCAAAATACTAATATAAATAGCAAAAGTATTTTATGCAAGTTGTAACAAGTCTTTCGGGACGCTTAACTTTAGAGGTCATAGTAACCATGTAACAGTAAAAAATATTTATTAAATTACTTTATATGCTTTATAAGTTTATTAAATCACTATAAAATTAAGAAGAGCAGTGGTGTAACTAATTAGCTTTTAAACGAAATAAGATTATTTTCCCATTCGTTAAAATTTAAATCCTACACTACATTTTCACCGTTTCTAAAGCAATTATATTTTCTAGAAATGCAATCCTTATTTAATGTTAAACAAATAAATCCACTCCTTGACCCTAAATATCTATTCTACCCTAATCTGTTCTAGTCTAAATATATATCCTAATTATATATGATGTAAAACACTATTACTTACCTAGGCACCGCACAGCTTTCAATACTTCGTGAAAATAAAATATTACAACCAAACTAGCTGGTAAGAACAATCTATTTTTAATAATAAAATTTGAAAAATTCTCTTGCTTCATTCGTGTGTTATTAACGCCTTTATAATGGTCTTATAACGGTCGAATAACTCGAGAAATATACATCGGATTGAAAAACGGAAAAATACGTGTTCAATATTTTAGAAAAATCTATTTAGGGATATCACAGTTGTCATTTTTCTAAACTACTGCACACGTATTTTTCCGTTTTTAATTCCTATGTATATTTCTCGAGTTATTCGACAGTCTCCAAACTTTTCAATGGAAACTATTCCCACTGCATTTTACTCGATTACAGCGCCATCTACGATTTTCCGAAGAAAATGTTAAATACCAAAGTTACATATATTTTCTGTAAAATCCGAATCTGCAATAAAAAAGGGGGTTATCATTTAAGATTTCAAAGTTACCCCACCCCCTTTCCCCCCAGGAGGCAGAGGTGGGGGGCATATTTGATATCCCTAAACAGATTTTTCAAAAATATTGAACATATATCTTCTGTTTTTCAATCCCATGTATATTTCTCGAGTTATTCGACCGTTTCCAGACTTTTCGAACGCCCTGTATATTTCCAAAATAACCCTCAAAACTAATTGCGGAGATCATACGCACTTTGCGAAATTTAAAGAAAGACAGAATAGATTTGTAATTCACGCACAAATGTTAGTGATTCAGAACAACACGATCGAAAGCAAAATCACAAAAACTCTCTCGTCCACTAAAGTACCCTTATAAATGAGTAGCCAGGCATTCTTGTACAAAGTAGGTATTATTCAATTTATTTATTTTAACATGCAACAATAAGTTATTTACATGTAACATAAATTATATTTTCTTTAATGTCTAGATAAATTTAAATCAATATTACAAATAAAAAACTCCCTTACTTTAAGATTTAATTTACGTGCCATAGTTATTAAGATTGTTGAATAATTTTTAATTCTTAAATTAACATCACATTGAATATTCCTTACTTAACATTATTTGCTTACTTCCTTTCAGTATTTATATGCTTACATAGAAACAGAATTGCGTATAATTCCAATACAAGAGACATAGCAACATTTTCTCAGGAAGTGATTAATCAGAAATCATCCATTATCCGTATCCACAACACAAAAAATGTTACAACAATGTTATTCACATAATCGGTTTTTTTTTTCATTCATGGCACGACGTTTTATTGAGCCTATCAGGCAGCTCTCGCTTATTAATATGACTCAGGATAATATGGATAAAACAATATTTAAAAACAATTTAAGATTTAAAAAATTTCTGGATGTTTTTCATTCTTTCTTTCTTTTAAATTTATTGCGAAAATACCCAAATAAAAGTTTTTGTTTTTTATTTCAGCGAAAAAATGTGATTCAATGCCCCTAAATTTTCATTTTCTTTTATAAAAAGTATAGTAAGCAGGATTTCATGAGGAAGTGATAAACTTCTACAAAAAACAAGGTCGGCAGATTTTTCCACTGATCGGAATAACATCCGTAATTACGACACCGTTCATTTCGCTTTGACTTTGCGATGTTGCGGCCCTAAAACTGCATCCACTGCTATCGCAACAGCTGACGGCAGTTTTCGTGATTAATCAAGCAAGATCACTTACATATTTGAAAATCAGCTTAGTTCACTATATATAAAATTATTATATTGGTTGCTTCTATTGGTATAAAATGATTCACTAACAAGTAATTTTAAACAAAAAAAAAATACTGCAAGAGATTGTTTATTACCTTCGTGTTTTTGTTTGCAACTCTGCTCTTCACATAACATCCCACATGTCGAGAGCAACCCAACCCAGTTGTCAAACTTTTACTTGAATTCTAACCGAAACCCGACCGGAAAAAAAAAGAAAACTAATCCATAATTTAATGCAATAAATGAATAAAAGACTGTAATTATATCTCTACTATCAATTTCTGTTTAGGTAGAAAAATAAGCATATATACACATATTTACACAAGATGGGTTACCAAATCCGACCGACGAGTCAAGACCCTTCCCGAACCCGAAACAGTTAGATACGGTAAAATCGAGTTGTCCGACTTCATGTGAAACTCTAATCCACATTTATTTTAAATCTCATTGTTACGATTATTGCTTATTTTTTATCCGAATTAGATGGTGATATATTAAATTTTTTCAAGTGACCCTGTAAAAAAGATGTATAGGATTAGATGACTATTTTGAAAATGTAAAATGTTTTGAAATGGTAGTACTGTGTATTAACATCATACTCAAAAAAATCGTGATGGTTGGTCAATTTTTTTTAAGTTACGGCCTAAACTATAAACAAAGACACATAGACAGACAGACAAACATATCATTTTTAGGTTCTAATGATATTACAACAGGACTATCTGCAGAAAGAGACCTTTTCAACAAAAAAAAGTATGAAAAAAGCGCGAAGCGTCCGTTAAAAAGTTATGTGTAATATATATATATATATATATAAGAGAAACAAACGAACTGTATAACATCCTTCGTTGGAAGTTGGTTAAAATGTCGCTGCCTCCCGGATTATAATGCAGAACAGAGCACATCGCTTCAACAATGGTGTTTTTCCCATTATCTCTTAAATGCAGGACTTTTTTAAGCAATTGAAAGCATTAAGCATATCTGTCGTATAATAATGTGAATCAACGTAATAGTTATAAAATAATATTTTAAGCTATTTAATGTATTGAAATTATTTAATTATTCTTCTTTTACTATCATATTAACCCAAATAAGCGTCTTTATTTTTATCGCCAAGAAAAGTGTGATTTCCTATGTTTTATTTTTATTTTGAAAAACATATGGAAAACAAAATTCCATGAGGAAATGACATACCTCTACAAAAACAAATATCCACAAATTTCTGCGCTTTGCTCTGACAAATTTTACTATACTTGATTTCGACTTCACCTTTGAAACATATTGTTTCAAGCCGCGAAGATGTATATTATGATAAAGAGAAAAGAGAAGTTGAAATATTAGAATCGTGAACATAAGCCTCTTGAAGGTGTTTCGAAACTTCAATGTGCATTTTCATATTGTTGAAATTTTATAAAAACAGTACGTTGATAACCCCCGAACAAATTCTACTACTTAGAAAGAAGAATAAAAAGAGTAAAATATATATGAAAGAATGGTATTTTCATAGAAAAAAAAATTAAGGAAACTGTTTTAAAATTAAATTGCGTTTGTTATTTTTTGTTTCTTTACGTGACGCATTAACAATGTTCATTTTATTTAACTTTAGAGTTCATATAAAAAATAAAATATTTTTCTGTTATTTTACAGAAATGAGTGTTGCTTCATTCATTTAATTTAAGAAAAGTATTCAATTTTCTATATGTGACAGAAATGTATTTTATTTTATTATTATTATTAAGAGACTTACGTACAGACATTTCATTTCTTTTTACGTGTACACATTCACTTCAAGATCAAGAAACAAAAGATTGATTGAATACCATAAAATAAATAGATTTCAATTTATTTAAATTATATTTTTAGCAACCAAAAGATATTTTTGTACTCTATCAGATAAATTTAAATAATAAATTATATGTAAATATAGTATCTATTTTATTCGAATATTTATGGAAAAAAAATAAACGAAACATTACATTACCCTCGGAATTCGATGCATACTAACGGACAGTAATGCTTACAAATTCTTTGCCCTATGTATGAATTCATACACACCACGTAATATGTAAAGATTCAGTTAAACTTAAAATTGCATATCACAACTGGAAACGCACTTCTAGCAATCATCGCTAAATACACAGTACCGTTATCGAATTATTTTGTGTGTCCCTGTAAATAAACGAGGAATGCTAAGCACATCATATTCTATAGTAAGCATCTTGCAGTGAACCTCAGTGATGCCTATTAATTTCAATATGCTTGAAATGGTTAACATAATTAAAATATACTGCAAACCATTTTGTTGCGTAGACCTTTAAATAAAAGAAGTTGTTTGTGTGACGCTGTAAATGAATGATGAATGCTTTTCAATCCATATTCTACAGCAGCCATACTCAAAATGTGGCCCGGCGACCTTTTATGTGCGGCCCGAGACACATAATCATAAATCCATATTTATAAATTAATTGAGATTGCATAAAAAGTATTTAAGACATTCACTGTTGTTTTATATATTTGTTTTACATATTTTCAGACAAAATCTGCCCTGTTGTTTAAATTAATTTAAAATCATGTTAAAGCCTTTTAAACGCCGTTTTCTTAGTCAAAAGTTCTTTGTACATGTACTCTTATTTGTGTTACAGCTGTGTAAATATTTTCTAATACACTAATCAAACATTATTCCAAATTGATTAAATTTGCACTATGTAGTTCTACCATTAAAAAAAAATAACAAAGTTTTGCATTCATAGCAAAAAACTAATTTATTAGAAAAAATACTACTGACTTTTTTTCAGAGCCTGAAAATTTTGCACTGTTATATAATTACGTTTTATACTTATTATACAGCAAATACTGCCTTTTAGGGCTGAACGTTTGTCGCAGAAAAAAATTGGCACTACTAATTTTTTATACTACTATTTTCAAACAACAAATTTCGCAGCATATTTCTACAACATATGCAATATAAATCAACCACGAAGTTTATTGTTTGTAAATAGTGGTTTTAAAATTTTTGGTAACATTTCTTCCGCGACAAACGTTCAGTCCTACTAATAATATTCTTTGTTATATTGCTTTGCAGCATATGTTGCATTACTGTTTTAATTGCTCTTTTTTTTTTTTTTTTTTTTTTTTTTTTTTGCCATTTTATAAGTGTGTTGCGGCCCACCTAACGTCACAAACATACGTTTGCGGCCCGTGAGAAAAAAGGTTGAGTATGGCTGTTCTACAGAGACCATATTTCACTGCATCTCAGAAATGCATATCAATTTCATTATGTTTGAAATAATGTAACATCACTAAATACACTGCAAACGATTTCCTCATAGACCATAATATGTAACGGAATTCTTTTGAGTATTTCAATAAACGAACTACACACGATACGCACACCAGTTTCAATAAAGATCTTTCTACAGTAAAATTCAATAACATATATAAATTACATCGCAATCCGAATATATTGACGGAAGTTAGAGCACAAATAGACGGCAGACAGAAAATCCAGAGTCATGAACACTTTTCAATTATGTTGGAAGGTGTTAAAAGATGGATGGTGTTTTAAATTTTAATTGTTTTTGCTTTTTTTTTTTTAAATATTAATTTTACATAATTGTACACTACATCTAAAAAAAAAGAAAACAACAGCTTGTTTGGCAGATTTTATTCAAGCTTCAGAATGCTAAAATAGTAATAATAATAATAAAACATGTATATTTACTGCAAGAAAGGCATATCTACTTGCATCTTACATCCATATAATATACTTACAATCATTTTATATACTTATATCTTAAAATAAACATACGTTCCTACAAAAACCAACTTTTAATATATACAATAGACATGACAAGCCCTTTTATCAATAAATGATGGTAATATGATTATTGAGGAAACTTCTTCAATCTTAGTACTCAACAGAGCTATCGCTACAATATTGGTCTTATTTCCATTGACAGGTTGATTTTATCATACATGACAGGACGGTTTTTTTATATATATATATATACTATTAAAAATGACAAGCAACTCTGTCACTTAATATTGCGGCTCAACATAAAATTTATAAAATGATATTTTAAAATATTTAATGGATTAAAGATTTTCAAAATGTTTGTAATTTCTTTTACTAAATCTACTGTTTACAACGAACCTCGATTTAACGAATTTTTCAATTTAACGAATATAATTTGGATTGTAAAAAAAAGTCATATTATTCTATTTCAGTATAAAAATATTTTCACTTTAACGAATATTTCATTATAGCGAATTTAATCAGTGGTCTCCAGAAATTCGTTGTAACGAAATTTTACTGTATATTTTTTAATCTGAAAATAAAAATGTGATCCAATTCTCCTATATTTTATTTTTACATACTTTTATTTAACTTAACTTTGTTATTTTAGGGTTCTGTACTTAAAAAGTAAAAACGGAATCATTATAAGATCATTCCTGTGTCTGTCCGTCCGTCTGTCACAGCCCTTTTTCTTGTAAACTATGGGACGCGGAAAGTTCAAACTTGGGAAAGTTATAAAGCCTTTTTATCCACATATTTTCAGACTATTAGCCATTCACAAATATGTTTATCAAAAATTTAGGGGGCTAATTAAGTTACTTGAAAAAAAAAAAAGTTTTTTTTTTTTGTATTTCGTATGAGGTATCGTGTGAAACACCTCGTAATACCGAACTCAAAAATATATTTGTTTTAATTTTAGGTATTATATTTTCAGAGATATCATCGACAGTATACTGGAAAAATATATCCCAATCCCCCTCTATTTCCCAAACTACTGAAACTAAAAATATGAAAAATTGGGGGTAGTAAGAGTTTATTTAAACCTTGCAAGAAAACTATAGCGATTTTCCTAGGTAACATAGTTTTTGAGAAAAATGCATTTTTTCGTTACGCACAAACTTTACTTTTCGGGTGGTCAGCGGGGGCATTGACGGGCGCTCGAGGTATGTATCGGAGCAGAATCTTCCAAGGATATTTGCTAACGATTTTCAAAAAAAAATGTCTGTAATTAGCCGAGATATTAATTAAGTTACTTGAAGAAAAATTCCTTTTATATATCGTGTAGGTTATTGTTCAAAAGATCTCGTAACATCGAACACAAAAATATATTTTTTTAAATTTTAGATTTTATATTTTCAGAGAGATCGTCGAAAGTATAGTGGAAAAATATGTCCCCAGTAGTAGAAAAATAAGAGTTCTGGCTCAACCGGAGGATTTGAGCATCCGCTCCTCCGGCCGGAGGCACCGCTCCTCCGACCGCGCCGCTCCTCCGGCTCCTCCGACCACACCGATCCTTCGGCTGCACCGGAAAAATAATTTTCTACTGTAACACGAGGGGTGAAAATAAGAAGAGGTTAAATGGACAAAATTATCATACTATAAGATGAATATTGATTTTATATACTAATTTTGAATGTCAAACACCTTAATGAGTATCACTAATTAAGCGAAACAATGAAAAAATATAAATTTTAACGAAAAAAGCTGATTTCTTAAGAATTTTTCAATTATAAAACGAGGATACCAAATCATAAACCGAAGATTAAACATATATATTAATTTTGAATAACGAACATCTTAATGAGTATTACTAATTACATGAAACAGTGAAAAAATATCAAATTTTAGCGAAAAAGCTGATTTCTTATGAAATTTTCAGCTATAAGATGTGAATATCAAACTATAAGATGGATTTTAAACTTATATTATAGTTTCTGAACAATGGACACCTTAATGAGTATAATAATTAAGCAAAATAAAATATCAATTTTAACGAAAAAATCTGATTTCTTACGAATTTTTCAACTATAAGATGAGGATATCAAATCATAAGCTGATAAGATTAAACATATATATTAATTTTAAATGCTGAACACTTTAATCAATATTAAAAATTATTAAAAAAAATTCTAATTTTAAAGAAAAAAGATGAATTTTACGAAAATTTTCAGATTTTATTGTACTGTAAGGACCTAACATGTACGATTTTATCCTGTAAATGACCATAATAGAAAGAAATGTTGAAATTTAGTTAGTATTATATTGGAAATTTTATAAGAATTTATTAAATGTAATTGATTTTCTATGTTTTAATTTACCATACGTAATTTTAGTCAACTTTTTAGTTTTATATAACTGTATATTAGAGAATTAAAGCATTATTCTTCCAAAATTTTATTTATATTTCATGAATTTAAATATAAAATGAGGTGAACAACACCCCTTTTCTTACGCATGCATTCACTTGTAACATCGAACATGTGCAAGCCCATTCCCCCTCTTTTCGACAGCTTGAATAGATTGACATCACTTGTTTACTCAACTATAGTCAGTAGAAAGAGAAGAAAAGGTACACCAATTTTTTTCTTATGTTATCAATATATATATATATATATATATATATTTTAACAAACAACCAGAAGTTTAAAATAAGAAAACGTACACTTATATTACATATATATTTCGCTGCTATTAGAAAATAGTAAATATTCACTCTTAACTTACTTTAATAGAAATTATATGAATTTATTATAAGTTTTATACACAATTTCTTGAAAATGTAACAACAAAATTAATTTTTACTATAAAACTTGAATTGACTTACTTTATATTTTAACATTATATAATCTAACAAATAATTTTTACGCACAGTCTAAGTTAATTTTATCACAGAGTTATTTTCAATATATATTTTCAACACAATTTTACAGAGATATTCTTCTAACATACAAAACTGTAATTTGAAGTAGATGTGTCTAAAGATCTACTTTACATAAATAGTTTAACACACTTTAAGAAGTTACCCCTCGACAAATAAATATTTTTAACAACAAATGGGTGACACACATATGTTTTTCACTCACATTACCATATAAAGAAACAGAAACACTTATAAAAGAAATGCTTTCAGGGAGAACTTTTGAAGGAAAAGTGACACGAATACCCAATTTTACACAAGAAAACTCTAAGTCATACTGTTTTCAAACCACATACCTGTTTTAATAGAGCTTAGATGATGTACTATAATAATTTACCCATTTCTTTCAGAAATATACATAAAAAAATATGGATTTACCGAGTAAATATCCAATTTTAACTTTCACTTAGCGATTTTTTACACCATTTCAGTGTTTTCAAGCTATTTTCATGTCACAGAAACGAAAAAATAATTGAATACAGACGAGGGTAAATAATATTTGAATTGTATTTTCCATTCAAAGATTTGAAACTCAAGTTAAAATTTATGTTATAAGTATTGATATTCACATTTAGTTATGCTTTTACTTGAAGCCATGTGAACTTGTAGAACCCTGCTTACGCATATGGAATTTAGTACATCACACTGTTATCTAAATGAATATAAATACCACCTTATTGCTTTAAATTTTCCAATTTTAACAGAATATGTACGAATATAAACTTTAATTTTATCTAAACATTTTATTCAAGTAACCTAGTTTATGAAAACGATACATATTACCAAATATTAGACAACATTTTAACATGAACTTAGATACTGCTCACATACTTATTTTTTAAGATAACTTAGATGATATAATAGCATTTCACACATTTCTTTCAGAAATATACATATAAATTTATGGATTTATCGAGTAAATATAAAATTTTAGCCTGCATTTAGTGATTTTTTACACCATTTCAATGATTGCAAGCTATTTTATATCACAGAAACGGAAAAATATTTGAATATAAACGTCGGTAAAATAATATTTGAACTGTTATTTCCTATTCAAAAATTCAAATCTCAGGTTAAAATTTATGTTCTATCACTTATCAACTATATATCCCACATAATTTTTACCATAGAAAAATCGTAGAAATTAAATTTAAGTTAAATGAAAATAATAAATTGTAAGTATCTAAAAGTATCAAACACAAAAACTATTAATCAAAAATTAAAAAATTAAACGTTTTTGCAAAGTTTTAAAAAAATTACAAAAAAAAATTACAAAAATAAAAAAAAAGTTTTTACAAAAAAAAATTTTTTTACAAAAAAAAAAAAAAAAAATTACAAAAAAAAATTTACAAAATTAAAAAAAAAATTTACAAAAAAAAAAAAAAAAATTACTAAATAGAAAAATAAGTTTTTAGAAAAAAAATTTTACAACAGTTTGAAAAAATTACAAAAATTATCCATTTTTTACAAACTTTTAAAAATTAGAAGTTTAACTGCTACCATTGCCGCTATCACTTCTCAGAATATAACAATCTAGACTTCACTATAAGGAAAATTTTAACTACAATTGTACCAACGCTATTATTAAGTTCGCATAAACCAAATTTTATACTGTATCTGGTGAATATCCAATTAACATCTTCCGTGTATAGTAACTTTTTCCTTTAACATTTGAAGTTGTGTATATCTGCTACTTTCATATATATATAATTAATATTTCAGAATTAAGACCATACTAACCATTTTAATATAAGACCACATTTAAGCAAGATTCTATGATATAGCTTATTATACTGATTATTTTTATTAAGTACGCATGCGCAGTTTTGTCACATGATCAATTTAACTGATGATAATATAAAATTTTGAAAAGTGATGCAGAGGTTCTCATTCCCCAAGTCAAAGTCTTACATGAAAATGACTGTATCTGTGTAGCTCCAGTAAATTTCCTGATTTTAACCCAGTTAGGGAAACAATTTCTCTGTTAACGAATAAAGTAAGTTGTACTATATCAGTGTAAAACATCAATAAATGATTATTTATCTATTAATTCTTTTCTAAGTATATAATGATATTTCTTTTATTGTATAGATGTTACACCAAGGTGAATCAAAACAGCAGAAACTCTCTTTACCAGAAATGGATATCCCAGATGATTCGTCGTCAATACATATAGAATTAAAGAATAATATACATGTGAGTACTTATATGTGATATAATAGAATACATATATTAAACATAATTAGAGTGAATTTACAATAAAATATTATATCAGGTGTTCTATAAAATGTAATGTTTTTTCGCCTGTAGTGTTAGAAGGAATTCTAAATGTATGCATTTATTTCTCTTGCAGATGTGTTTCACTTGTAACAAATACTTTTCAAGTAAATGGAATTTAAAAGAACATATACAAATCCATACTAGTGAAAAACCATATACTTGTAATCATCGTCAAAAATCATCTACAAGAAAGCGTGAATTATATTTTACTAGAAAATGCAGACTATCAGTTCATATGCAAACAGATCCTGTAAAAAAATTGTTTCAGTGTGAAAAGTGTGAGAAAATATTCATTATTCGTAATAAACTGAATAGACATATGACTGTTATGTTGAACTTGTCGAAGACAGTATCCCAAATCATATTGAAGATGGATATTCAAAAATTAACCAGTAGTTTGAAGAATTTAACAGTCAAAGATCATATTGGATACTTCGAAAAATTGACTGTATAGAACATAATATATAACCCCTAGCTAGAAATTAAGTCTACATAGTGAAAAAGATACTTTCTTAAATCACTGAATTAAATTATTCTATTATAAAATTTATAATTTTAGAACATTTACCCAAACTACTCACGCAGCATTATAGATTTGACATATGATACCCAAAAAGTGAAATTTGTAAAGAAAAATCCAAAGTGTTGTAAAGAATTTTATTGATATAATTGAAAAAATGTATTGAAGAGAAATTGATATAAATGTAGATAATATTCACAATTTATTGTTTAAATACCCATAATAAAAAATTTATCTATACATATCTGTGTTTGTTTTTATAAAACATATTTCATTCTTAAAATATATTATATGATTTTTAACATGAAATTTCTATATGACAGTAAATAACTAATTCTGCTTTACATAAGACTTGAGATTTATCATAACTTGTTCAACGAAACAACATTTTCACCAATGAATATCAGTTTACACACATACATATGAAAATCAACTTTTGATAATACTATACATAGATTAATGAAAAATATATAGAAGTCATTACAAAAATTATTTTACAAACAAAAAAATGTAAAAGTTTTTACAAATTAAAAAAAATTACAAATAAAAAAAAGTTTTTACAAGGTAAAAAAAATATTTGCAAATAAAAAAAAAGTTTTTACAAATTAAAAAAAGTTTTTACAAAGTTAAAAAAGTTTTTACAAACTAAAAAAAAGTTTTACAAAGTTTTTACCAAATTTTAAAAAATTAACTACAAAATTACAAAAATTTCAAGTTTTTCTAAAAATATTTACATATAAACAAAAATTTACACAAAAGTCAGGATCAGACCTACGTCTAACATAGCATTTTTTCCATTTCAGTTGTTAAAATCATAGTGTTAGCACTGTAAAAATAAAAAATAATACCTTCAAATGATAATCTATGCTGGAACCAATAAATGGTATATTAAGAATCATGTGTGATTTGGACAAATTTAATATGCATGAGTAAACCATTAATGTATCAGCAACTGATGGGCTGCATTTTGTTGATGTTATTTCAATCAATAAATCTGAAAGTTACCGACAGTAACAGTAACCAAAGACTAACAGATAGAGATGCTTTAAGGGTGTTGCCATTACAAACAGATACAAGAAATAATTTATATCTGTCTTAATCTAATAAATAAGATTCAGAGTTTCCTTTAGACGTACCTACTGAAGTGTAGATAAAAACATATCCATCGGTTCAGAAGTGACTAATATAACAGCAAAGGATACAGATAATGAGTATAGTGGACTTTTAGTTTATGTTATTGCTTCAAATGATGAATACAGTTGATTTCGGATAGATATGCATACAAGTAAATTATATGTTGAGTTGAAATTGAACCGAGAATTCATATCGGAGTATAACTTAAACATGTGTATCTGCTTATGACTTGAGAAATTCACGACATTCTACAAAGAGTGATTTCAAATTACACAACCAATAAAATATTTACCTTCAAAGAAAGAAAGTGAAACCCCATTCAACTGTTTCAGATATCCAAGTTGATCACGTGATCGATGTTGAACAGCAGGACCAGACCTAAATTTAACATCACATTTTTTTCTCGATTTCGGTTGTTTAAAGTGTTATTTTAAAGAAATGTACAATGGTTGGTCAACCATTGTACTACCATTGTAAATTTGTAACCATTGTAAATTTGTAAAAACTTTTAAATTTTTTTGTTTTTAAAATAATTTTTGTAATGACTTCTATATATTTTTCATTAATCTGATGTATTATCAAAAGTTGATTTTCATATGTATGTGTGTAAACTGATATTTATTGGTGAAAATGTTGTTTTGTTGAACAAGTTATGATAAATCTTAAGTCTTACGTAAAGCAGAATTAGTTATTTACTGTCATATAGAAATTTCATGTTAAAAATCATACAATATATTTTAAGAATGAAATATGTTTTATAAAAACAAACACAGATATGTATAGATAAATTTTTATTATGGGTATTTAAACAATACATTGTGAATATTATCTACATTTATATCAATTTCTCTTCAAAACATTTTATCAATTATATCAATAAAATTCTTTACAACACTTTGGATTTTCTTTACAAATTTCACTTTTTGGATATCATATGTCAAATCTATAATGCTGCGTGAGTAGTTTGGGTAAATGTTCTAAAATTATAAATTTTATAATAGAATAATTTAATTCAGTGATTTAAGAACGTATCTTTTTCACTATGTAGACTTAATTTCTAGCTAGGGGTTATATATTATATTCTATACAGTCAATTTTTCGAAGTATCCAATCTGATCTTTGACTGTTAAATTCTTCAAACTACTGGTTAATTTTTGAATATCCATCTTCAATATGATTTGGGATACTGTCTTCGACAAGTTCAACATAACAGTCATATGTCTATTCAGTTTATTACGAATAATGAATATTTTCTCACACTTTTTACACTGAAACAATTTTTTAACAGGATCTGTTTTCATATGAACTGATAGTCTGCATTTTCTAGTAAAATATAATTCACGCTTTCTTGTAGATGATTTTTGACGATGATTACAAGTATACGGTTTTTCACTAGTATGTATTTGTATATGTTCTTTTACATTCCATTTACTTGAAAAGTATTTGTTACAAGTGGAACACATCTGCAAGAGAAATAAATGCATACATTTAGAATTCCTTCTAACACTATAGGCGAAAAAACATTACATTTTATAGAACATCTGATATAATATTTTATTGTAAATTCACTCTAATTATGTTTAATATATGTATTCTAATATATCACATATAAGTACTCACATGTATATTATTCTTTAATTATATATGTGTTGACGACGAATCATCTGGGATATCCATTTCTGGTAAAGAGAGTTTCTGCTGTTTTGATTCACCTTGGTGTAACATCTATACAATAAAAGAAATATAATTATATACTTAGAAAAGAATTAATAGATAAATAATCATTTATTGATGTTTTACACTGATATAGTACAACTTACTTTATTCGTTAACAGATAAATTGTTTCCCTAACTGGGTTAAAATCAGGAAATTTACTGGAACTACACATATACAGTCATTTTCATGTAAGACTTTGACTTGGGGAATGAGAACCTCTGCATCACTTTTCAAAATTTTATATTATCATCAGTTAAATTGATCATGTGACAAAACTGCGCATGCGTACTTCATAAAAATAATCAGTATAATAAGCTATATCATGGAATCTTGCTTAAATATGGTCTTATATTAAAATGGTTAGTATGGTCTTAATTCTGAAATATTAATTATATATATATATGAAAGTAGCAGATATACACAACTTCAAATGTTAGAGAAAAAAGTTACTATACACGGAAGATGTTAATTGGATATTCACCAAATACAGTATAAAATTTGGTTTATGCGAGCTTAATAATAGCGTTGGTACAATTGTAGTTGAAATTTTCCTTATAGTGAAGTCTAGATTGTTACATTATGAGAAGTGATAGCGGCAGTGGTAGCAGTAAAACTTCTAATTTTTTTAAAGTTTGTAAAAAATGGATAATTTTTGTAATTTTTTCAAACTTTTGTAAAACTTTTTTTCTAAAAACTTATTTTTCTATTTTGTAAAAAAAAAAAAAAAAAAATATTTTGTAATTTTTTTTTGTAAATTTTTTTTTCTTTCTTTTTTTTTTTTTTGTAAAAACTTTTTTTTTTTGTAAAAACTTTTTTTGTGAAAACTTTTTTTTCTTTATTATTATTATTATTTTTTTTTTGTAAATTTTTTTTAACTTTGTAAAAACGTTTAATTTTTTAATTTTTGATTAATAGTTTTTGTGTTTGATACTTTTAGATACTTACAATTTATTATTTTCATTTAACTTAAATTTAATTTCTACGATGTTTCTATGGTAAAAATTATGTGGGATATATAGTTGATAAGTGATAGAACATATATTTTAACCTGAGATTTGAATTTTTGAATAGGATATAACAGTTCAAATATTATTTTACCGGCGTTTATATTCAAATATTTTTCCGTTTCTGTGATATAATATAGCTTGAAATCATTGAAACGGTGTAAAAAATCACTAAATGCAGGCTAAAATTTGATATTTACTCGATAAATCCATAAATTTATATGCATATTTCTGAAAGAAATGTGTGAAATGCTATTATATCATCTAAGTTATCTTAAAAATAGGTATGTGAGCAGTATCTAAGTTCATGCTAAAATGTTGTCTAATATTTGGTAATATGTATCGTTTTCATAAACTTGGTTATTTGAAATAAAATGTTTAGATAAAATTAAAGTTTATATTCGTGCATATTCTGTTAAAATTGGAAAATTTAAAACAATAAGGTAGTATTTATATTCATTTAGATAACAGTGTGATGTACTAAACTCCATATACGTAAGCAAAGTTCTACAAGTTCACATGGCTTCAAGTAAAAGCATAACTACATGTGAATATCAATACTTATAACATAAATTTTAACTTGAGTTTCAAATCTTTGAATGGAAAATACAATTCAAATATTATTTACCCTCGTCTGTATTCAATTATTTTTTCGTTTCTGTGACATGAAAATAGCTTGAAAACACTGAAATGGTGTAAAAAATCGCTAAGTGAAAGCTAAAATTGGATGTTTACTCGGTAAATCCATATTTTTATATGTATATTTCTGAAAGAAATGGGTAAAATATTATATTACATCATCTAAGCTATATTAAAACAGGTATGTGGTTTGAAAACAGTATGACTTAGATAGAGTTTTCTTTTGTAAAATTGGGTATTCGGGTCACTTTTCCTTCAAAAGTCCTCTCTGAAAGCATTTCTTTTATAAGTGTTTCTGTGTCTTTATATGGTAATGTGAGTGAAAAACATATGTGTGTCACCCATCTGTTGTTAAAAATATTTATTTGTCGAGGGATAACTTCTTAAAGTGTGTTAAACTATTTATGTAAAGTAGCTCTTTAGACACATCTACTTCAAATTACAGTTTTGTATGTTAGAAGAATATCTCTGTAAAATTGTGTTGAAAATATATATTGAAAATAACTCTGTGATAAAGTTAACTTAGACTGTGCGTAAAAATTATTTGTTAGATTATATAATGTTAAAATATAAAGTAAGTCAATGCAAGTTTTATAGTAAAAATTAATTTTGTTGTTACATTTTCAAGAAATTGTGTATAAAACTTATAATAAATTCATATAATTTCTATTAAAGTAAGTTAAGAGTGAATATTTACTATTTTCTAATAGCAGCGAAATATATATGTAATATAACTGTACGTTTTCTTATTTTAAACTTTTGGTTGTTTGTTAAAAATATATATATACTATATATTGATAACATAAGAAACAAATTGGTGTACCTTTTCTTCTCTTTCTACTGACTATAGTTGAGTAAACAAGTGACGTCACTCTGTTCAAGCTTTCGAAAAGAGGGGGAATGGGCTTGCACCTGTTCGATGTTACAAGTGAATATGCGTAAGAAAAGAGGTGTTGTTTACCTCATTTTATATTTAAATTCGTGAAATATAAATAAAATTTTGGAAGAATAATGCTTTAATTCTCTAATATACAGTTATATAAAACTAAAAAGTTGACTAAAATTGCGTATGGTAAATTAAAACATAGAAAATCAATTACATTTAATAAATTATTATAAAATTTCCAATATAATACTATCTAAATTTCAATATTTCTTTCTATTATGATCATTTAAAGGATAAAATCGTACATGTTAGGTCCCTACAGTACAATCAAATCTGAAAATTTTCGTAAAATTCATCTTTTTTCTTTAAAATTAGAATTTTTTTTTAATAATTTTTAATATTGATTAAAGTGTTCAGCATTTAAAATTAATATATATGTTTAATCTTATCAGCTTATGATTTGATATCCTCATCTTATAGTTGAAAAATTCGTAAGGAATCAGATTTTTTCGTTAAAATTTATATTTTATTTTGCTTAATTATTATACTCATTAAGGTGTCCATTGTTCAGAAACTATAATATAAGTTTAAAATCCATCTTATAGTTTGATATTCTCATCTTATAGTTGAAAAATTCATAAGAAATCAGCTTTTTCGCTAAAATTTGATATTTTTTTACTGTTTCGTGTAATTAGTAATACTCATTAAGATGTTCGTTATTCAAAATTAATATATATGTTTAAACTTCGATTTATGATTTGGTGTCCTCGTTTTATAATTGAAAAATTCTTAAGAAATCAGCTTTTTTCGTTAAAATTTATATTTTTTCATTGTTTTGCTTAATTAGTGATACTCATTAAGGTGTTTGTCATTCAAAATTAGTATATAAAATCAATATTCATCTTATAGTATGATAATCTTGTCCATTTAACCTCTTCTTAGAGTTCTTATTTTCACCCCTCGTGTTACAGTAGAAAATTATTTTTTCCCACCGGAGGATTGGTGCGGTCGGAGGAGCCGGAGGAGCGGTGCGGTCGGAGGAGCCGGAGGAGCGGCGCGGTCGGAGGAGCGGTGCCTCCGGCCGGAGGAGCGGATCCTCAAATCCTCCGGCTGAGCCAGAACTCTTATTTTCCTACTACTGTCCCCCCGCCCTCCTATTTCCGAATCTATTCAAACTAAATTTATGACAAATTTAGGGTTGGTACGAGTTTATTAATTAATAAATTTAATGTACGGAATCCTTTGAGCACGAGTTATATTCGCACATGACCGATTTGTTGTTTTTTGTATGTAAGATGGAATTTTGTAATTTTGATGAAAATCCGCACATTACTTCTTGAGATATAGTTATCGTGAAAATCATGCAAAAGTAGCATAGCAGCGCCTCCTGTTGGGCTATTTACACCAAAACGTAATCAGCGTTTTTTATGTCAATATCTAACAGAATTTGAAGTTTTCTGAAATACTGTGCATTAGTTGTTGAGATAGAACTATTGCAGAAACCGCGAAAAATGCACCACATTATCGCCACAAGTAGTGCGATTTACATCAAAAACTAATCAGCACCAATTTATATCAGGTACTAATTGAATCTAAAGTTTTATTAAATTCCGTGCATTAGTTCTTGAGATAAAGCGCCCACAAAATTTTTGTCACATACAGACAGACTCACAGACTCACAGACAGACCTTTTTTAAAAATAGTCAAATCGTGTTCAGGACCTTCTAAAACATATAAATCCGTCGAAAACCGGAAGTCGAAAATTTTCATGAATCCAATACTTTCTTCTTGTAAAGATAGAAGAAAGTAATAATGAAGAGTGTAATATTTATTTTTTTAAATACGCTTTTATCAATAAATAGTGTAATATAAATTAATTAAAATAATTTACGATTATATTTTGAATTCAATTTAGAAATTCAAAAAAGATAGTTTAAATAATGTTTCATTTTTTTTTTCTTCCCCGCTGCCCTATCTTAAAAAAGAATCTGAGCAAAAATTATCTTATATATTTTTTAATAACTTCATTTGCTTGCGCTTTCTACAAAGCATAAATATATATATATATATGCATCGAGATCGGTGCCCACGCCAAATTAATATATTTAACGGAAATTTTCGTAAAAAAAAACATCAATTGCAGAGAAAAAATGAGGCGTGATTTTTCAAAATGAACATTGAATGCATAAGATTGTTTTTTTTTTTAACTATTTTTACTTTTATACTTGTTGTTTTACAAAACATATGAATGCAGAATTCCATCAGGAAATGGCAATCTTCTACAAAAAGCTATATCCATAAATTTCTGTGTTTTTCTTCTGACGAATATTATTATACTTGATTTCAGCTTTGAAGCATATTATTCTAAGGCGTGAAGATTCATATAACGACGAGGAGAGGGGAGAAGGTGAAATATTAGAATCGTGAACAAAAACCTCTTGAGAGACCAAAGCTGTTCGAAATGTCAATTTCACATGGTTTGAAGCTTTATGAATATAGTATGGTGATACCCTCTAACACATTCTACCTCACCCCCTCCCTCCCTCCCACAAAAAAAGAAAGAAAGATTTTTGAAAGAATGATGTTTACACAGAAAAATATAATGAAAGTGCTTTAAAATTAAATTGTTTTTTTTTTTTTCCTTTTTTTTTTTCCTTTTTTGCTTTTTAACACTTTCCAACCTAGTTGAAAAGTGTTTATGACTTTGATTTGTCTGGCCGTCTGCCGTCTGCCGTATGGCCGTCTGGCCGTCTGTCCGTGCTCTAACTCCCGTAAATATGCTCGGATTGCTCTGCCATTTCTATATGTTATTGTTGTTATCTATAGCATGTTCCCTATTTCAACGGAAGTGTGTAGCACTTATAGTGTAGGGACACTCAAAAGAATTCCGTTACATTCCGGTCTATGGGGGAAAATCATTTGCGGTTTATTTAAATAATGTTTCACTGTTTTAAATGCATTGAAATTTATATATATCACTAAGGTGCATTAGAAGAAGCTTAATATGGAATAGGGTGTACATAGCACTTATAGTTACTTTACAGGGACAGTCAAAAGAATTCCGTTACATTACGTCTATGGAGAAAAATCGTCTGCGGTTTAATTAAATAATGTTTCACTATTTTAAACGCATTGAAATTTATATATATCACTAAGGTGCATTACAAGAGGCTTACTACAGAATATTGTGTGTAAAGCAGTCATCGTTCATTTACAGGGACACACAAAAGAATTCTCTACTGTCTGTTAACAATAATTCCTGGAAGTGCGTTTTAAGTTACTGAACGCGATTTTAATTTTAACTCGCTTTTTGTCTATTACGTGGTGTGTATAAATTCTGTAGATCCTATACAGAGAAGCACAAAAGTTCGCGAACACATTTCCGTTTATTGACAGAAACTCCAGACGGAGAATTTTAAACTGTGCCACGCGTTTCCTACCTGAACTAAAATTTAGCATCCTATGTAGTATATATACAAATCTATAGATCATATACAGTGCTGAATAAAAGTATTCGGATATTTTTCCGAATATTGTATATGTTGGAAATTCCTGAAATTATGTTTTTAAATATGTTTTGCGTTTTCCAAATTGTTTACTTATAGATGTTATCTTTTAGCTTATTAAACGTTATGATTTGTAAAATTATTTTGGAAGCGTTGGAAAAGGTTATATAATCTATGCTTGACGCATGATTTTTCGTTCTTGTTTAATGTTATACTATATAACTTACTATATAACTTACAGACTTGAAATTTTGTGTACTTATAGCTGAATACTTACTATGAAGCTGAAAATCATAAAATTTTAAAAAATCGTATTATTTTAATATAGAGAGATAAAAAACCAAAATTCTAACAGCCTTTTCCTATTAAATTTAAACATTTTTCGTTATAGCAGTTGTCAAAAATTAAAAATCCACAATAAAGTTCTTTCTACAATAATTAATTTTCTATTGAAAGATTTCCAAAATGAAAATGAAGTGGAAAATGAAAATGAAATAAAAAGTTTCACCAATTGAAAAAAAGACTAATATGACGTCATATTGGTAATGTAAAACGTAAATTTTTAAACATTTCAAAATCATACAAAGAGTATGAGTATGTGTTAGTACAGAAAGCAGGTTAATATGATGTCATTAGAGAATTAAAAAGAAAATTAATCTGACGTCATATTGGAAGTTTAACGGACATTTTCAAATGTTTGAGAATAATACAAAGATAGTATCAATATCAGTAATAGAGAAAGCAAGTAGATATAACGTCAGCAAGTGATTATAACATCATATGAGTTTCAGGATCATATTGAATCATGATAAAAACCCGATTATGGAAATCTTGGCATATTTTAACATTTTGAAGGTACAAGGTCTCTATACAACATGTTTAATTTTGAAATTATTTTTTTTTAAATATAGCATTTAGCTCACATGACATATATTATTATGACAAAGTACAATAGCGGACTCCGCCCGCTATGGGACCGGTTCAGATTTTCGAAAAAAACAAGAAAAATAGACCGGTAAATATTTACTTTATAAAACATGCCTTGTTTTTGTTTTTTTGTTTTTTTTTTCCTTGTTTTTTTGTGGGGTGAAATTTATTTGGTTTTATTAAAGAATGGATAAAGTAAAGGAATAAAGAATGGATACAGGAAGAAAGGAATATTAAACGAAATCCTGCGTGCGATCTTTGATCACACTTACACACTTGTTTTTATTTTTCTAGTATGTAATTTTATTAATTCTTAAATGTATTAAAATTCTTTATTGATAATGTTAGTTTTATTTTTATGCAAAGTTATATTATTTTGATAAAGTGGTGTGACTGATGCTGCTGATTTCTGTGGATTCATACAGTCTCATGTACATGGCATACAGAAAGGCATTCACGACATTAATTTTACATAGCTTTAGCTTTTATTTTATAAAACTAAGTATTAATTTGTATTTTTCTAATATGTAATTTTTCACACAGACATATATTAATTCTTAAATCTATTAAAATTCTTTATCGATAATGTTAGTTTATTTTCACGCAAGTAGTATTTTTTTGATAAAGTGATGCGAGTGATGCTGCTCATTTCTGTGGATGCATTCACAAAGGTATTCACGATATTAATTTTACATAGCTTTAGCTTTTATTTTATAAAACTAAGTAGTAATTTGTATTTTTCTAATATGTAATTTTTCACACAGACATATATTAATTCTTAAATCTATTAAGATTCTTTATCGATAATGTTAGTTTATTTTCACGCAAGTAGTATTTTTTTTTTTGATAAAGTGATGCTGCTCATTTCTGTGGATGCATTCACAAAGGTATTCACGATATTAATTTTACATAGCTTTAGCTTTTATTTTATAAAACTAAGTAGTAATTTGTATTTTTCTAATATGTAATTTTTCACACAGACATATATTAATTCTTAAATCTATTAAAATTCTGTATTGATAATGTTAGTTTATTTTTACGCAAAGGTAATATTATTTTGATAAAGTGATGTGAGTGATGCTGCTGATTTCTGTGGATTCATACAGTCTCATGTATATGGCATATAGAAAGGCATTCACGATATTAATTTTACATTGCTTTAGCTTGTATTTTGTAAAACTAAGTAGTAATTTGTATTTTTCTAATATGTAATTTTTCACACAGACATATATTAATTCTTAAATCTATTAAAATTCTTTTTTGATAATGTTAGTTTTATTTTCACGCAAGTAGTATTATTTTGATAAAGTGATGTGACTCATGCTGCTGATTTCTGTGAGTTTATATAGTCTCCCGTTCATGAGATGCATAAAAGCGTTTACGATAGTAATTTTACAAAATTTACATAATATTTTATTTAAAGTAAGTAGTAATTTGTATTTTTCTAGTATGTAATTTTTCACAATGACATATATTAATTCTTAAATATATTAAAATTCTTTATTGATAATGTTAGTTTTATTTCCGCGCAAAGTAGTGCAATTTTGATAAAGTTATGTGAATCTTTCTGCTAACTTCTGGCATATAATAGTGTATAGATGTTTCTCTAAGTGCTATTGCTTTGAAAAAAAAAACTTCTGAGTGTTCATACAGTCTTTTGAAAATTAAAAAGATTCGGATAAAAGAAGCTATATTAAAATCAGCTATAAGGATATTAAATAACCAGAAAGAAACAAAAACATAATCAGTATATTCAGTCACAAGATTCGGAGATATATTATTATGCAATCATAAGGATGTGTAATCACAATTATATGAGGAGTACTGTTCAAAATTGCAAAATAACGTAAATTGCGATAAAAATTTTATAGAAACTAGTTCTAATGAATAGTTTCCCAAAATTTCAAAATAACAAAAATTGCGATAACAATTTTATAGAAATTAGATCTATTTAGTACTGTTCAAAATTACAAAGTTACATAAATTGCAATAACAATTTCACAGAAATTAGTTCGATTGAGTACTATTCAAAATTGCAAAATAACAGAAATTGCGGTAACAATTTTATACAAATTGTCCTATTCTACTTAATTTTAAGGTTTAACTTAGATTTTTTTTACGTCATAAAACTGATTTTTTTGTAAGTGAAACTTGTACTAGTGCGGCTCAACCCAATATTGATAAAACAAGATTTAAAAAAATTAAATAATAATAATTTGAAATTTCCGAAACATTTCTAATTTTGTTTTTCTAAATCTATTGCGTTAGTACCCAAATAAAAGTATGTGTTTTTATAACAAGAAAAAATATGAACAAATTCTACTATATTTTATTTGTCTTTCACGAAATATATGAAGAGAAGAATCCCACGAGGAAATGACTGACCTCTACAAATAGCAATATCCACAAATTTCTGTGGGTTGTTCTGACAAATTTTACTATACTTCAACTTTGAAGAATTGTTTCAAGTTTTGAAATTTCTCATTATTATGAGTAGTGGGCTAAAGTTAAAAAATTAGAAGCGTGAGCAAAACCTCTTGGGTTACCAAGGCTTTTCGAAACTTCAAAAAATATTTTCATATCATTGAAACTTTATGGAAAACAGTATGTTAAAAATCTCAAAGACCTCCTAGAAAGAAAAACAAAACGAGTGAAATATTTTTCAAAGAATGATATTTACTCAAAGAAAGTAAAGGAAAGTATTTTCAAATTAAACTGGGTTTGTTTCTTTTGAGACGCTTTCTTGACGAAATTAATTAAATTTTTTTTAATGAAAAAAAAAGGACTTTGAGTTTCCTGGTGTGCATCTCTTTCATAGAGGGTGTTCCAAATATATTGAAACACGCTATAATGTTTAACCTGTTTGAGATACGTAGGCAATATAAATTTCAGAATGTTAAAAATAAGGTGGGAATTCAGATTATGTTGATGAAATAACCCTGTCATTATTTATCGAAATGTTACACTTTTTAAATTTTTGTACGGACTCTGGGTCCTAAAATTTATAGTTAGAAACATTTTCTCCATACTCTGACAAGTACATCAATAAAATTTCCATTCTTCTATGACCAAACTTTACCGAGTTACGATACTTTAAATTTTATGAAATTTCGGAGATTTCCGGCATAAAAACGCGTTTTAAGCTCCAAGCTCCAAAATTTCATAAAATTCAAAGTATCATAACTGGATGAGTGTTGGTCGCAGAAGAATGAGATTTTTATTGTTGTACTTTCCAGAGCATGCAAAAAATGTTTTTCTACATATAACTTAGAGAACTTAGAAACCACGTAAAAATTTAAAAAGTGTAACATTTTGAAAAATAAAAGCAAGACAAAATAATTTATATGAATATTATTTTGAATATTTTTGCAATTTACATTGATAAAGTATCTCCAACAGGTAAAACATTAAAGCGTGTTTCAATCTTTTGGAGATGAAGCAGATTTATATAAAACCAGGTGAAAGTTCGTCCAATATGATAGAATTTCAATTAACTTTACCTGGTGATAAAAAGAAGTGGCTTACTATAATAATTGGTTTTAGTAATTTTGACATACCTGCAGTTGTGTGGTTGGCGCAAATTTGTTCTTGTTACAGTGACTTAATTTTGGCAATATTTCGCTAATCTTGGAGATACTTGGCAAAATATTTCCATTTCACAAATATTGTTTCGTTATATTCATATCTATTGTTCACTACCTCGCCCTCTGTAGCGTCTTCCGGCGGGATTTTGTAATTTTTTAACCTTAATAAAAGGGACCGCGTGGGATATCTATGCTCTACAGACTTGGTCCCAGTCTGATAAGTCCTTCTCGGGTAGTTAAAGCAGTAAAACTTAACTATGTGTGTGTAAGTATCTGTCGACATACACGCAAGTAGTGTTACTCTACATAATTCTCATATTTTTCAGTTTTAACATCATGACGGCGTTACTGACAGACTGAAACGTTTGTGCTTTATGTTATACCAGTGGACTCGTGGGAGGATTTCGTACTTCAGTCTAATATTTTTCAGCAATATTTAATATTTTTCAGATGTAAGTTTAAACTTCTAAAAAAAATAAGGATAAAAATAGCTACAAACAACATTAGTCAAGCCAGAATATCATCTCATTTATTCCATAAAAGTTACAGTAAAATTGATCAAAGATAGCAAAAAGCACGCGCGAGAAAAAAAAAATAAATAACAATCGTATTTGAATTGCATTTCAGGATGACATCATCCACTTCGAGAAAAACACGGGACAAAGAAAATAAATTGAATACTTATAAAATATAATTTAATTTAATGTAACAAAGCATACATTTTAGGTTACTCGTGAAATACCACTGCTTCGATCGATCAATGATATATTTTTTTTCTAAACATTTCAATTTGAATTTTGCTTTTTAATCATAAATGTAAAATAAACACGTGCGGAGATGTCACAGTTTATCTTTTATGTAACTCTTTATTTTTTGTGATCATTGTTAAGCACGATATAATGCGATACTTTATTTTTGTGGCAACACTGATTTGAATAAAGTCTTTCATTTCATATATGAAAATTATGCTGATTTAATTTTTAATTAACTGAAATTTTTAATTAAAAACATGTTTTAACGAAATGTGAGAGTACTATGTTAGAAGCCGGTTGAAAAACATTTCGAATGATTCCTCATTCATTGTTGTGCGTTTTTTAAATGCATAGAAAAAGGGATGTTGACAACAGAAATAATATAATATGATATGTCATAGAAATATTTTTTTTGTTCTTATTTATTTTAATTTCAAGAAAATATGAATAGAACAAGAATTAAAAATAATTAATAATTTGAAAAGTTTTAAAAAATTCTTTTTTTTTCTAAATTTATTACCATATAAAAAGTCTACATTTTTTATTACCTAGAAAAATGTGAAACAATTCTTCGGTATTTTATTTGTGTTATACAAAATAAACCGAGAGCAGAATTCCATGAGGAAATGACAAACCTCTACGAAAAGCAATATCCATAAATTTCAGTGCGTTGTTCTGACAAATTTTAATATATTTGATTTCGACTTCACCTTTGAAGCATATTGTGTCAAGCCGTGAAGATTCATTTTATTATAAGGAGTGGGGAAAGCTGAAATATTAGAATCGTGAGCAAAAACCTCTTGAGAGACCACGGCTATTCGAAACTTTAATAAGTATTTTTTTTTTCGCGGAAACTTTGTGAAAACAGTATGATGATACTCTCCGCCTCCTGCTAAGAAGAAAAAAACATAAAGAACAACATTTACATATAAAAAGTAATGGAAAAGGTTCTGAAATTAAATTACGTTTGTTTCTTTTTCTACTTTTCTTTCTTAATGTTTTTTTATGATTTTAATTTTACATAGCTTTGGAACAAAACTAAAACATAAAATTTAACATAATATAGAATAGCACAGCATAATTTATATAATATCAAAATAATATTTAGAAAAATAGGTTTTGTAATGAATTCAAGGCAATCAGATTTTCACGATCATTTGAAAATTTAACACTTTCGCATCGGGAAACTGGAATTCTCGTTTTTATTCCAAAAAACGTCATTGATTAAGGGCGTGGCTTCTACCTCTAAAACTCGAAGCGCTCCCTTTCGTCGAAATATCCTCAAATTCAACTGGGTCCTGCACGCTATAGTCAAAAACATAGAAAAAAAATTTGCTTCAATTATCTGCATAACTTCATACACTTTTGGATGATATAATAGTGAAAATGGAACAAAAATCGTGATCACAGCGCCCCCTTTCGTCGAAATATCCCCAAATTCAAATAGAACCTGCTTGCCATAGCCAAAAAGGTAGAAAAAAGAATTTAGTTCAATTTGAAGCATAACTTCACACTCTTTTTGATTATACAATGAGGACGGACGGACAGACAGACATTTTGTAAAAACATGTTTTTCGGAATCTCTGACCCCTAAAACGGGTAAATCCGTCGAAAACCGTAAGTCGAAAAAAATTTCGATTACAATACTTTCTTCTATTATAGATAGAAGAAAGTAAAAACGTCATTGACTAAGGGCGTGGCTTCTACCTGACAGAAAATGCATTTATATCACGTTGTCAGTGCTAGTTTTTAATATAAGTAATTACGTCAGTAAATTTCGATGTGAGCACCCTCGGTAGCTCGAAGAATGTCAAGGCGGTATTTCATTTCTCACAACGTATTGCACAACGTTTGGGCTGTCACACTAGACACAGCATCTGTGATCCTGTCCTTAAGTGATTTGATAACTTTTACTTGTATTGCAAACATTCTGTCCTTTATCAACCCCCAAAAGAACAAATCTGGAGGAGTTGATCCATCCCGTCTGATCCATCTTCCAGGAAATTTCCGTAAGGTCTTTTATATTAAATCCGTACACTGAAAGATATTTACTGATGAATAAACATGTGAGATCTATCTTACAAAAAAGTTACGAAAGACTTTCATAAGAGGGTAGAGCTTCTATTGTTTTAAAACGCAGATTTCACAAAAACATATCAGTGCTAATGTGTTAAATTGAACGAAAATTAATTTGAGCTTAGCACAATCATGTGTTAGCTTAGAAGGCATTCGTCACATTTTTTTTTCCTATAAATTCTTTATACGTGTTAAATTGTTACAGTTACCTCCTTTATCATAAATAATTCAGTTTTCATGTGAATTATTAAAACATAATTTTCTATAATTTCATGAACAAAAAAAAAGAAAAGAAAAGAAAAGAAAAGAAGGAAAGAAAAGTGAAAGGGGTGGTGTTCAAAAGTAATATATAAATACCCTTTTTTTTTTTTTTTTTTTAACAATCAGTATTTTTCTTAAATGAAAACTGTTAATACGGAAAAAACAAGCTATGTCTTGTATAGCGTCTTTTATCTAAAGTCTGAGTTATGGAGTCCAATATCTTATCTTGTAAGCGCTGCCTATCAGTGTAGGGATTGAATTCCTTGCACGTAAAAAATGATTAAAAATCCCACCAAATAACCAATTTTCAAGGACACAAAATCAGACAATGCCCTGTGCACAAAAACATCTTGGTCAGGCCCTGATGCAGAATGCATTCCTCCGAATTTCAGCCTAAAGACCATACAGGGTGGTCATAAAGTCTTTCCCTGATTAAAATAATTTATTGCAGAAAAACTAATATAATTAGACATATGCTTGTTTCAATATACTGTAAAGACATTTATAAAGTTTTTAATACAAGTACTTACGTCAGTAAACATCGATGTGAGCACCCTTGGTAGCTCGAAGAATGTCAAGACGGTATTCCAATTCTCGACACGTATTGCCCAATCTTTGGGCTCTCACACTAGACACAGCATCTGTGATCCTGCCCTTCAGTGTTTTAATATCTTTTAATGGTGTTGCAAACATTCTGTCCTTTATGTCCCCCCAAAAGAAAAAAAAAATCTAGAAGAGTTGGTCCATCGCGTCCGATCCATCTTCCAGGAAATTTGTCATCAAGGAACTCACGAACGTTGGTATAGACTGGACTAAAAAAAATCTTAAGAATATGACTTTTTTATAATAAAAATTGCCCCATATTACTAATTCATCAGAGCTGCTCAATCATGTTCAGTGGCACTAAACAAATAGAAAAATCTACAAAAACAAAATAACACCCCATACTAACTCTGCCGCAAATTATCGTATAAAATGTAACTTGTACCAATCGATTATTAACATCATTTACTGTACTTAAAATTTGCTTAGGAGGACGTCATCGTATAAAAATTGTACTAAACTTTGAAATTTTCAATACTAACACCTTAGTTCTGACATATTTGGGTTCTGTGTTGAATTTTATCTTCGGATACCAAACGGAAAGTCATTTGGCCAAGTAGTTTAAAAATTATGCATAATAAAAGTTCTGAACTCTTAATATTAAATTCATTTTTTATCGTTTTCGATTTTCGGTCAAATAAAATCGTATTTCATAAATTGGTAAAAAATAAATTATGCCACAACAAACATAAAAAATATCAACGATTTATCATTTATCTTGCATTATTGGATAAAAATAACACTTTTAAAAAACATAGATCTATCAGATTTTTTTTTTTTTACTTTCATCCTTATTATCTACTTTGGTTGGTCTTTTTCATTGTTGGCAGTGTTTTTCCAACATAAAGTTAAGTATACGTAATACATAAAGTAGCGACACAATCAGTCGCGATAATAAAGACAAGAATCCTTTTCTTTGAATGCCGTCCAAGATTACGAAGACTCTTTTCATAAGCTGACTGACTCGTGAATAAAGATAAAGAAACACAATAAGTGAAATTTTGTCAGTGTCACAACAGTTTCTTTTATTACGATTTTATCATAATAATAGTCTGTGGTATCATTTAAGCTGTTCCAAAATTTTCTTTTTTTATCAGTATATATATATTTTTTAAATTCTGGTACATGGAGAAAGTACTAATATATATACAGATTAAAAACATGTGAATTTTTTATACATATAATCATATTTCCTAAACCAGCAATTTATAAGCCAATTTATTCAAAAAATTCTTCATAAATAACAACGATGTATCATTTATCTCTTATCATTACAGAAAAATAACTCTTCAAAGAATATATAGATTTATCAGAATTTTTACTTTCTTCTATCTTTACAAGAAGAAAGTATTGGATTCATGAAAATTTTCGACTTCCGGTTTTCGACGGATTTATACGTTTTAGAAGGTCCTGAACACGATTTGTCCATTTTTAGAAAATGTCTGTCTGTGAGTCTGTCTGTATGTGTCATAAATTTTGTGGGCGCTCTATTTCAAGAACTAATGCTCAGAATTTAATACAACGTTAGATTCAGTTAGTCCCTGATATAAATTGGTGCCGATTAGTTTTTGGTAAAAATCGCCCGGCAGGTGGCGCTGCTATGCAGCATTTTTCGCGATTTCCGCAATAGCTCTATCTCAAGAACTAATGCTCGGAATTTAATAAAACTTTATATTCAGTTAGTCTCTGATATAAATTGGTGCTGATTAGTTTTTGGTAAAAATCGCCCAGCAGGTGCCGCTGCTATGCATCATTTTGCAGGGTTTACACGATTTTAGCGATAGTCATATCTCAAGAAATATTGCACGGAATTTAATAAAACTTGAGTTTCAGTTAGACCTTGATATAAATTGGTGCTGATTCTTTTTAGTGTATGAGAAACATAGAAGAAAGTTTTGGGATTGACACATCCGACAAGTTTTGGTTGTTGTTGTTTTTGGCATCTTTTTTTTTACACTCTTTTGTTTAACTCAACTTGGTTTTTGTATGTGAAGATGAAATTTTGTAATCGATTTTTCACTAACTTTCTGATATGCTAGAATTATAAAACTTATGTGCAGGTGTGTTTCCGATGACAGTACAACATTTTAATGCTTTTAGAACTGAATTATAAACTAATATATAAATTTTAAGGAATTGTTCCTGTTGTCCACCGCAGGTGATAAATCGACAAATGTTCCTTTTGATTACAACTGTATACCAGTTGCAAGAACAATAGATTTAATTATGCGCCAAACCACGCGCGCCAAAATACTCCAAATGGCTGCGAAACTGCATCATTGCAGTTTTAAATACTAAAAAGTAGAAAATAAATTAATTTTTAAAAATTACGTGTAATAATTAAAAATAAAATATTATCAATTAATAGTTTCATATTAATTAAATTATTATTATTCATAGAGAAATCAATTTATAAATCCTAAAAAAATAGTTTAAGTAATGTTTGTTTTTCTTTTCTGTTGCGATATCTTTTTTTTATACCGTTAACCAGGCCCCAACCTGCCGGACTTGAGTGCCTAGCTTGACGAGTTAGTACCTGAGCGCGGAGCGATAATTGCCTGATGCACAGCATGGCTGTGAACCACCTGACAAAAGCCTTGTTGGCATCGCTCTACTGGTCTCTGTAATGGTTTACTACAGTTTTCTTTGTTTACCGGTTCAAGGTTTCTATTTAATTTTGTTGAATTGGCAGATTTAAAAAAAAAGGAAAAATTAAAGACGAGAAAGGAATTGGTCTCGTAATTTAGAACCTTGATCAAATGACGAGACCTTCACCTGACAAGGCACCTCTAGAGGTATAATTCATATGAAACTTGGAGGACTTTGCACCAACCGCGGATTTTACATGCACCAGGTGCCATTAGCGCCATATCTTAAGAAAAAATAGAGCAAAAATCATAATTTTTTGAACAAATTCATTAGCTCGCGCTTTCCCTTAAGAGTAGATCATAGCGGTGAATTTTTGTGTCCAGTGCCTACGTCAAATTCACGTATTGTATCGGAATTTTTGTAGGGGAAGATCATGAATTTCAGTAATCAAATTAGGCGTGATTTTCAAGGCAAACATTGAATGCATATAAAAGAGAGTTTTTCTTTTTCAAACTTCTTTTTCTTTTATATTTATTCATTTTCAATACTTTTTCTCATAAAGTTAAATATTTATCACCAGTATCAATATCAGAAAAAATAATAGCGATACACAAAGACAAAAAATTTTTACTTTGAGTGTTGTTAAAGCTTACAATGATTCTTTTCAGAAGCTGACCGGACTCGTGAATAAAGATCGAGAAACTTGATAAATGAAACTTTGTCAGTCTCATGAAAGTTCCTTTTCTTATGTTTATGTTATAATAACAGCTTGTGGTACCATGGCAGCTGCTTAAAAAATTCATCATATTTTGTTATCGTGTTTGGTGATGCAAATAAAAGAACCTTTATCCAAATTAAGCGCAAATAAATCTTCAACTACATATACTTGCATTTCACAATCTATAACAATTTGTTAGCGATTATGCCACATAACCATTATAACTATCGAGGATTTATCATTTATTTGACAGTGTTTTATAAAAATAACACTTATAAGAAAAAAATAAGTTTATCAGATTTTTTTTAGTTCTATTTTGCCATCATCTACTGTACAGTCTTTAGCTCACAGGTTACCAAATCCTGAGAGCAATTACTCCCGCAGGTTCTGTATATACGTACGTATGTATGTACGTACGTAACGCGATAACTCTTGATAGAATTATCCGATTTGCTTCAAATCTGGTACACAACTTTATTCTGATAAGGCGCTTCCCTGATTAGATTTGGAGGTTCATTGGTTAAGTATTAAGGGGGAAACGGGGGGGACTAATCTCCCCTTAATTTAGCTAAATGGGTATTTCATGCAAAATTATCCGATTAGTTTCAAATTTGGCATACAGGTTTATGCTGATAAGGCGCTTCCCTGATTAGTTTTGGAGGTTCATTGGTTAAGTATCAAGAATTAGTTTGTATCAAAAGTATATCTCATTTCGGAATTTGCATGTTAATTGTCGATTTCTTTATTTTTCGTAGGGCATTAGTCTTTGAAATAAGAATATAATATACAATTAGTGTAAATATCCTGTGAGCTCAATGCCATCAGTTTAACTGGCCGCTTTACTTTTTTCTTATTTTATTTGTTACAGAAAATTTACCTTATAAACTAATGCCTTTGAAATTGATATTAACATCAGGAAAAACAAAAAAACATATATAGACAATAATCCTTTCCTTTGAATGTTGTTCAAGCTTACAGTCATTGATAAAGTCGTAAAAAAATCATAGTGTATATGTAACAGGTAAAATGTGCACAATGGAGAATATATGCTATAGCTTTACTTGAAAAACAGAGAGTATACGTAGTATATCAATAACATAAAGAAGGCATACGGCGTATATCATCCTCATACTCCAGTAAAGCAATGCACTGTAAAAAATACAAAAATTTTTTAAGCTAATAAAATTTGATATAGCCACGTACAAAAATATACAAAAACCTCTTCCAAGCTACCGACGATTCCGAAACGCGGTCGTTATCTTCAAAAACCTCAGAAACCAATATTTGTGATTTAAAGAAGCGTTTATAAAAACAACATTAATATACTAATCAGTTTGCTCAAACCGGAATATCGGTCTTTAAGATTCTATTAATTCTGAATTAAACATTTTAAGCTGCGTAACTGAATTAATAAATGCAAGAATTACAAAATAATAATAATAATAATAATAATAATAATAATAATTTTAATGTTAGTGTTAATGCTCTTATTTTATCCTGTTTGTCTGTAAAATATGTTTGTTGAACAGGAAAATGTTTACTTGAGAGTGAATAGCATCCAAAAAATCTATATTTCGGGTTCAAAAAATTTATTAATACACTGTAAAAACTATTCGAAGTGAGAGAAACGACAAACATTTCTTAATCTAATAAAATTTGATGTAACCACATACGAAAATATACAAAAACCTCTTCCGTGTTACCGAGGTCGTTATCTTCAGAAAACTCAGAAACCAATATCGAGATTTAAAGAAGCGTTTATAAAAACAAAATTTCTTTTGCTGCCACTGATTTCTGAAAAGGTTTCCTAGTAGTTTTTTCAATGTACTAATCAGTTTACTCAAACTGGAATATCGGTCTTTAAGATTCTATTAATTCTGAATTAAACATTTTGAGCTGCGTAACTTAATTAATAAATGCAAGAATTACAAAAAAAAATGAACTTTAATGTTCTGTTATTTTATCCTGTTTGTCTGCAGAATATGCTTTTTGAACATGAAAATCTTTACCAGAAAATTAATACACTATAAAAACTACTCGGAGACGTTTCCAAAAATCAGTGGGAGCAAAAACAAAAACAACCTTTTTTTTATTTATAAATGTCTTTTTAAATCTTAAAAATGTATTAGTTTATGCATTTCCTCAATATATAAATAATCTGAATCGTGGATAAATCGAAAGAGATTATAGTATATTTTTGTTTTTGGTTATATTCTATTTTCCTAGATTAAGAAATATTTGTCTCATTTTACAGTGTGCTTACAATAATTATTTTCAGAAGTTGACTGGATCATGAATCATGAGCAAGAAACACAATAAGAAAAACTTTTTTGAACAGTTTATTTATTTTTTGTTTTTCTAATATAACAAGTCTTGGTATCACAACAACCATTAAAAAAAACATTCATATTATATTTAGCATATATTTTTTTTATCAGCTTTGGGACATAAACAAAATAACTTTTATACATATTCAAAGAAAATCTATTTTCGATTACATATAATCTATTTTATAAGTGATTTTTCTCTACACAACCGATGATTTATCATTTATTCCGCGGTATTCCAGAAAATGACTCTTCTATGAGAATATTGCTTTATCAGAATTTTATTGTCGTCCGCTTCTTTCCACCCTCTATTGCACATTTTAGTTTTCTTTATTGGCGATAGCTTTCCCCATAAAGTGAATTATTTGGCAATAACATCAACATGAGAAAAAGACTGTCGAGATGCGTAAAGACAAGAACCTTTTTCATTGAGTGCTGTCCAAGTTTACAATGATTCTTTTCGGAAACTGATTCGTCTCTAAAGGTCAAGAAACACAATATGCGAAACTTTTTCAGTGTCATGACAGTTTCTGCTGTTACAGCTTTATCATATTAACAAATTGTGGTATCATAGTAGTTGTTTAAAATTTTTGTGTTTCTTTCAATAGGTATTTTTTTAATCCGCTTCGGGATATAGATAAAAATACTTGTATACAAATTAACAGAAAATCAATTTTCGATTACATATAATCGTATTTCATAAACCGTCAATTTATAAGCTATTTATTTCACATAAATAAAAGCAGTTTATCATTTATGCCACATTATTTCATAAAACTAACCTAAAAAAATATAGATTTTTCATAAGTGTTTTTCTTTTATTTTCAGTTTTTTTTCTTTTGAACGGTCATTTATCTTTTCTGGCAATATTTCTCACAAAGGACGTGTTTGATCTTAATATCACCATAAAAAAGTGGGTATGCATAAAGACAAGAATATTTTTCTTTGAGTCCTGGCCAAGATTACAATGATTCTCTTCAGAACTTAGCTGACTCGTGAATAAAGATCAAGAAGCAAAATAAACGAAACTTTATCAATGTCATGACAGTTTTTTTATTTTGTTTTTGTTTTTGTTTTTTATAATAATAAGCTTGGTATCATATTAGTCATTTAAAAAATCATCTTATACTCGGTATGCATTTTTATCCTCTTTGGGATATAGACAAAATAATTTTCATGCATATTAAGAAAAATCCCTTTTCGTAATCATATTTCCTAAACTGGCATTTTACAAGCAATTTATTCTATACCAGCGGAGAAGACCGAGCAATGCTCGTTTACAAATAGCTTTGTGTTCAACTTGATATAACATTAAATTCTCGCTCTATTATTTCTATAAAACATTTTATTTTATAACAGCATTATTTACAGAAACAATCAATATTAGAACTACGTACATATTTCTAAATTTTACATTATTTGCATATTTACATCGAATACATTACGGATAATAATTGTTTCACATTGAAATGCATTGACCTGTAGTGACCTCAAAATTACATATTAATCGAATTTTCTCAAACATGTGACATAGCTCAATCGTCTTCTTGTACCCCAAAATGGTAGGATACAAAATTTAGTCAAAATCGTTAGAGCCGTTTTTAAGTTAAAATTTGCATATATACATATATATGCAAAATTTACTTGTAATATAATATACAGGGTGATTTTTTTTAAAGTTGTGAAAGTAAAACACTATAACAAAAGAATCACTGATCCAAATGACCTAAAATTTCACCAGTATGCTCCCAAAGCAATGGGATTTTTTTGGCATGGTTAAAAAAAACTTAAAATCGCACCGACAGATGGCGCTGTAAGGTAGAAGAAACAAAGAATATCGTCTGTGGGAGGAAGATAATGAACGGTACTTTGAGAAACCATCTTCCGTAGACCCTCTGTCGTTATTGGACCTTTTCTTAAATTCTTAAATGTCCTAAATCTCCTAAGAGCAGTTGCTGCGCTGTCATTATACTGATAATACAGTTTCACTAACAACTCACGGTCCGTCAATGGCGCAGTCATTGCGAGGATTTCCGTAGAATAATGAACACAAGATGTGCGTACTGCACGTTTTTAGCGCCAATGTGCGTGTGCCGGACGCAAATTCGTCTCCCGACTTTACTGCATGTACAGCGCCATCTGTCGGTGCGATTTTAAGTTTTTTTTAACCACGCCTAAAAAATTCCCATTACTTTGGGAGCATACAAGTGAAATTTTAGGTCATTTGGATCAGTGGTTCTTTTGTTATAGGGTTTTACTTTCACAACTTAAAAAAAAATCACCCTGTATAACGAGCAGGGAAAACCGAGCTATACTCGGTAAAAAATAGCTTTGAGTTCAAATATCATGACCCATAACCAAAATGACCCACTAATCAAATTTTCTCGAAAATGTGACCAAGCCCAATTGTATTCTCGTGCCCGAAACCCGTAGGATATAACATTTAGTCAAAATAATCTGAGCAGTTTTCTAGATAAAGTTAACTTGACCCACAGTGATCCAAAAATAACCCGCTAATCGGATTTTCTCGAACATGTGACTTAGCCAAATGATTTTCGCGGGCTCAAAAAACGTAGGATACAAACTTTAGTTCAAATCGTCTGATTCGTTTTTAAGAAAATAATAGCTTGACCCATAATGACCCATGACCAAAATGAACCACTAATCGAAATTTCTCGAACATGTGATCTAGCCAAATAGTCTTCTCGTTCCCTAAAACTGTAAGATACAAAATTTAGTTCAAATCCTCTGAGCCGTTTTTAAGATAAAAATAGTTTGACCCATAATGACACATGACCAAAAGGGCCCACAAATTGGATTTTTTCGAGAATGTGACCTAACCCAATGATTTTCTCGTGCCCAAAAACTGTAGGATACAAAACTTAGTTCAAATCGTCTGAGCCGTTTTTAAGATAAAATAGCTTGACCCATAATGACCCATGACCAAAATGATCCACTAATTGAATTTTCTCGAACATGTTACCTAGCCCAACAGTCTTCTCGTGCCCGAAAACCATAGGATGCAAAATTTAGTATAAATAGTCCGAACCGTTTTTAAAAGAAAATAGCTTGACCCATAATGACCCATGACCAAAATGACCCACTAATTGAATTTTCTCGAACATGTGACCTAGCCCAACAGTCTTCTCGTGCCCGAAAACCATAGGATACAAAATTTAGTGCAAATAGTCTGAGCCATTTTTAAAAAAAAATAGCTTGACCCATAATAACCCATGACCAAAATGACCCACTAATTGAATTTTCTCGAACATGTGACCTAGCCCAACGGTCTTCTCGTGCCCGAAAACCATAGGATACAAAATTTAGTGTAAATAGTCTGGACCGTTTAAAAAAAAAATAGCTTGACCCATAATAACCCATGACCAAAATGACCCACTAATTAAATTTTCTCGAACATGTGACCAAGCCCAACAGTCTTCTCGTGCCCGAAAACCATAGTATGCAAAATTTAGTGTAAATAGTCTGAGCCGCTTTTTAGATAAATTAGCTTGACCCACGATGACCTAAAAATGACCCACTAATCGAATTTTCTCAGACATGTGACCTAACTCAATGATTTTCTCATGGCCGAAACTCGTAAGGTTCAAAATTTAATCAAAATCGTTAGAGCCGTTTTTTAGATAAATTAACTTGGCCCGCGTTGACCCAAAAATGACCCACTAATCGAAAGTTCTCCAACATGTGAGCCAGCCCAATAGTCTTCTCGTGCCCGAAAATGCTTGGATACAAAATTTAGTCAAAATCGTTAGAGCCGTTTTTAAGATAAAATTTGCATATATATATATATATTATATATATAACCACACACAAGATTTGCTCGTATTAGAATATATGATAACCATCATCCATATCAAAAGACACAATGACAAAAATTCTTTTCTTTTTAATAATGTCTAGTCTAGACTAACATTGATTCTTTTCAGAAGCCGAGCCGACTCGTGAAAAAACACAATCAGTGAATTTTTGTCAATATCATGACAATTTCTGTATTTTGTTCTTTTAATTAAAATAATAACTTGGTGAAGTAAACATTTAAAACTTTAATCTAATTAAACGCTCGCACGCTCCTACATGTTTGGTAGGAGTTTCATAGTAGTAATTTCGAAAAATTAGCTTTATTAAAAAACGCAAATACTATTTTTACCGTTAATACTACTGTAAATTACGTATGTATATCTCCTACATGATATGTAAGAGCCTACGAAATCTGTTATCCTGAATATGCAATTTTTTTAATCATTTTCGGGACATAGACAAAGTAGCATTTTCAAGATTCAAAGAAATTTCAAAATATATTGTGCATTTTTAAGCATTAAACCACGCATTGGTTTGCTGGCATTTAATTTATTTAATTAGAAAATAGACGACTAACATAAACTCGCTTTTCATTTAGAAGTAAATTGACAACGGTCGCGCAGCTTATTTTATTTTGATATGTTAAATTTTTGATTTGTAGAAAATAATAATAGCTTGGATAAGTTATGTAAGCATTTTCCAAGTTCCTCTGGGATTCGATAAAACTGCGTCTCAATTATTTTCGATGTATACTTTTGCGATTGCACTGTTTACACTGTTTAATATTTTTAATCCTAGTTGCTGAAAAGAATTTGCTTTCGTTCCATTAGTATTATAGTTAAATTAAGTTCATTTACGACACCCTATTTTAACTTTGATTAATACCTGTATTAATGATTAAAGCATAATACATAACATTTACACGACCGAAGAGCTTTGGATATACAGCTCCTGGCAGTGGCGTAACTAGGGAGGGGGTCCAAATGCTTTGGATACCAGCAATATTGTAAAATTTTCTACTCCTTGATTATCGCAGAAAGTTCTCCGATTAGATAAGGCAAAAAGAACTTTACAAAATTAGTGGTATCCAGAACATCTGGATCCCCACTCTGGCTACGTCACTGGCTCCTACATTTAAGCTACATTTTTCTATAAATGAATATAAAGTTTTTCAGTTCTTGTGAAAGAGAGTTCAGAAAGTCACTAACACGAGAAATACCCGTGATGTCAAAGTTCATTGCTTCACTGTTACATATGATGAAAGGCTTCTATTCCGGAGTGATTAATCGCTATTTTCCCGAGTAATGCGTTGATCGATAATATAAAGTTCTCTTTCTTCTCTTTAATTAACATAATGTTTTAAGTTCAATTCCACTAAACGAGATTATTAGTTGGATTTTTTTCGATATTTCCCAGCAATCTCATGTGTGGGATAAAATAGTAGATTCAGATTTGTACGATGTTTATCGAATTCAGGTTTGGGATTGGGTTTTCTGAGTGTGTCAGCTGTCATCAGCTCGGTTGGGCAATATTTCAAGTCTATTATACCTTCCTCTTTAACCTTTTTAATTGTGTGAAACCGAATGTATATATGTTTACTTCTCCGAATATATATATCGCTTTCTGCCATTTTGATACAGGGTTGATTATTTTCGAATAGGGTAATTAGTTGTTCTTGGGGTAGATCTTCTAAAAGTTTTATAAGCCATAATGTTTCTTGAGATGCATTGCTCGCTGAGACATATTCGGCTTCTGCTGAAGAAAGTGCTATGCAGCTTTGCCTTTTTGTTATCCAGTGTATTGGCAATTTCTCTAACATGAATAGGTTTCCTGTGGTAGATCTTCCAGTTTTTATGTCACCTGCCCAATCAGGGTCTGCATAAACTTCAAGAACAGGTTTATTTTTCGAATTTAATGTTAAGTTTAGATCTTTTGTAGTGTTTAAGTATGTGATTATTCTTTTTACAGCTTTCCAATCTTTTTCTCGTGGTGTTCATTCTTCCGGCTTAATATGTTCACTGCAGATGAAATATCTGGTATGGTTACTGTTGAAATGTAAAGTAGTAAGCTTGTCAGTATTTAGTATTGTTTCGTAATAGGTTGTCGTGTTCATCTAGTCGGGTGTAAACTACTTCCATAGGTGTGCTACAACGTTTTGCATTTTAAAGATTAAAGTTATTCACTATTTATTCAATTTTTAATTGCGTTCGTAATTTTATAAATACTTAGCTCCTATAGTCGTCGTCTGGTCCGTCCGTCTGTCCGTCTTTCCGCATATAACAACTCAAAAACGACCCAACCGAGTGGTTGGAAATTTGATATATATAAACGTTCCAGAATTTTGTCGAGTCATTTCAAATTTTATGAAAATCGAATCAAAACTTAAAAAGATATAAATAAATGTTTTCTTCATTCTATTAAATCCTATCACACGTAATCTATATAATAAAAGCACAAAGCATTTGACAGTCGTCAACAGTTCCAGGATGGCCTTTTCGCTTTTTCATATGCCTGGCGGGCCTTTTTATTCAAAATTTCGATAAAAATTACATTTTTAGAAAAAAAAATCAAAATAAATTTATGTTTTAGAGATGACTTACGTTCAATTATGTATATATTCTGCAATAACTTCAGTTGAAATTAGGTTGGCAGGTCAAATTCTCGATCCATTAAAGTGAACAAAAAAGAGATTCATTCGTCGTAAACGTTTAAAATGGAGGTAATCGTTCGCAAAGCTTGGCGGTGTAGCCGTTTGTCGTAGCGATCATTGCAGGAATCGATAAAGCGATCTAGGCCAATCATATGATAGACATGTTACACGTACACCAATCAAATAGACCGTACTCATGTGTATAATAAAAGCCATAAAGAACAAATAGGTGTGTATTGCTATACAATTGAGTTGACAAACAATGATGTCAGCTGGCCTTTCCTTATAAGCTAATCAAAGTTTAGCGAAATTATGTTATGTTAGGTGCAGACAATATAATGCATTTCACTGAAATAATAAAGCTGATTTTTTTTTTTTTTTTGCATTGTCCTGTAGTGGATATGTGCGCATAGTATAATTTTAATGTAACAGAATTGTAACTAGTTGTTTGTAGCTATTGCACAAGATCTGAATATTTATAAAACTAGTTATAGTACAAACGAACCTCATTTGTCACGTTTGTCGTACAATTTCAAACTTGTTCATTTCTGATTTAAGTAGAAACTTTCTTATTTTTTATTTATATGTAATCCAAAGTAATTTCTATTTTCTCTTAGATCTTTCAGGTCATATTCCTTCTTAAGGTCGTTTATTATATCTGATGTTTCTTCGATTCTCCCGCGATTAAAATATTATCTACATACACTATGATATATATTTTTTTTTCGCGTATGAAGAGACTGGAATCAGATGTGCTTTGTACAAAATTTAAACTTCTAAGACTTTCGGATACTTTTATGTGTCACGCTATAGCGGCCTGATTCAATCCGTAGAATAATTTTTCTAATTTACATACTTTATTTTGTTGATTCGGTGCGATATACTATTCGGGTTGCTTCGTGTACACCTCTTCTTGTAGGCTGCCATGTAGAAACATAGTGTTGATATCTATGTGATTTACGTTTAGCTTGTGATGTAATCCTAGTGATACTGTGATACCTAGTGATACCTAGTAATACTGTGTTCGGATAGTTGTGTCAGAGACTGATGGTGCAATTGTTTCATATTAATCTACTCACGTATTACTGACTGTATCCTTGAGCTACTAAGCAAGTTTTGTAACTTTAGATTTTTCCTAGGTTGGATAAACGTTTGACCTTAAAAGTCCATTTAGATCCGATGATTTTTTTTGTCGGGCGGAGGGTCGACTAATGTCCCTGTTTTGCTTTTTATTAGGCAATTCAATTCGTCTTCTGTGGCTTTAAGCCAATTTTGCTGTTCGTGTGGATTATTCATTTGTGTTATTTCGTGCCAATTCTCTGGTTCAGTTGTTGTTACGTTTTCAACTATGCAGACGGAATCTGTCGGGTGGTACCCCTCTGTTTGATCTATTGGATCGTCTTGGTACTGCAGATGATTGTTTGGATTCGAGTGGGGGCTCTTGAGTATCGTTAATCTCGATTTCGAGGTAGTTTTTTTGCTTTTGCAATTGTTTTGTACTATCAGTGGAGATTTCTTCAAGATTTCATTTTTCCTCGGTGAGGTTTCTTGAGCGTTTTGTGTTATTCTCAAGAAATTTGACCGTTCTCTCGAATATTATTTCCTTGTCTTTTTTGTGTATGCGAAATCCTTTGGATTGTGTATCATATCCGACAAAAATGCCCTCTTAAGCTCTGTCATCTAATTTTCTGCGATGCGACTGATTGATGTATACAAAGGTTCTGCAGCCGAAGACTCTTAAATGTTGGAGATTAGGTTTGCGTTTTTCTTTCATAATTCGTATGGCGTTTTGTTATTCGCTCTTGTGAGTAGTATGTTTTGGAGATATGTGGCAGTGTGTATAGCCTATCCCCAAAATTTTTCATTTAAGTTTGCTTCTGAGAACATGCTTCTTGTCACAACTACTAAACTATTACTTTCCTCTCAGCTACGCCGTTCTGACTCGGACAATACGATATCGTGAGCTGGTGCCGTGTCCTTTAAGTATTTCTCTATTTTTTAGCTTATGTATTCACCTCCATTTTCCGATCTAATTTCTTTCGGTTTTCTGCAGAATTAGTTATTTACAATCGCTATGAATTCTTTTAATTTTTCAAATCACTATTTTACAATAACAAATATTTTGTTATATATATCGAATAATCGTCGATGAATGTCAGAAAATACGTTTCCCTCCTAATGTAGGTGTATTTATGGGACCACATACCTCGCTGTGTATCAAATCATGAATTTGATTTGATAGCTAGAAACTAGTAGATCTACCACAGGACACCTATTCATGTTAGGGAAATTGCCAATACACTGGATAACAAAAAGGCAAAACTGCATAGCACTTTCTTCAGCAGAAACCGAATATGTCTCAGCGAGCAATGTATCTCAAGAAACATTATGGCTTATAAAATTTTTAGAAGATCTTAACCTACCTCAAGAACAACTAATTACCATATTCAAAGATAATCAATCCTGTATCAAAACGGCAGAAAGCGATAGATATACTCGTAGAAGTAAACATTTGCCCTGTTTGCAGCTGATTTGGGATATGGCGCTTGCTTTGTTCTTGTTTTAATGCATGTTTTTTAAACTGTATAATGCCTGCAATTTCCAATTTTTAACCCGTTTGCTAGTTGATTTTTATCTATTGTTTTAATCGCTTCATAATCTCTGTGGTCTAGTCTTCTATGCCATAATTCTAAACATTCTTTACTATTGCAGCTAAATATAATGTTTGCGTGGTTTTCTGTTGTTGTTAAGTTGTCTAACTGTTCAGCGTACAAGTTGATTTTATTTTTCGCTTGCATGTAAATTTCCCCCGTTAAATGTTAAATCGCATCTATCATTATCAAAAATTAATTTACATCCGTTCTTTATAGGTTTGCTAAAAGAAATTAAGTTGTACTTTAGTTCGGGGAAGTACGAGACTTCCTGCAGTTTTATTAGTTTTGTTTTACCATCGGGGTTTTTATATTTATTAAGACTTCGCCTGAGCCGAATGCCGTGAGTTTATTGGCATTCGCAATAATTACTGTTGATTTTTCATAGTTATCAATTTTGCTAAATAACCTTTTGTTATTAGCAATGTGCGAAGTGCTACCGTTGTCCAGAATCCAGTTTTTTTCGCGGTTTTTCTGTTATCATTACCAGATCTTGAATTTGATTGTTTTTTGTTTTGTTTTTTCATTTCTTGATGAAAACATGATGAAAAAAACGATTTCATTTCTTGATGTATTTTTGTATTATCGGTTTACGTTCCTTCTGCGATCTTCGGTGTTAGCATAGGGTTGATGAAAAATGCTTTCATTTATTTTTGAGATAGTTATTCGCAGATGTGTATTGTGTATCTGCTCTGCTGATGTCAGCATTCTTTATTAGAATAATTTTCCATTCTGTAATGACTACAGTATTTATTATAGTTTTTATTATCGCTATTAGTGAACTTCCTGTGCGTTTTAAACGCTTTTTTCAGACTATCTGCTTGTTCAGATATTTTTAGGCGGTGATTATATTCATCGGTTAATTTACTTGTAATACAATCTGGAGATAATTCATTTTCTGGTCTGACTTCTAAGGCTGTAATGAGTGCATTATAGCTAGGCGGTAACGAGCATAAAAATAATGTGGATATATGCGAGTCATTTATATCTTCACCGATTTCAGATAATTTGTCTACAATTTTTAATATGTTTGTAAGTGCTCTGTCAAGTTTCCGTGTTCGGGCATCTTAGTACTATATAATTTTCTTCAGAGGTAAAGTTTGCTCGCTAAATTGGCTCTTTCATGTGTATTCATTAGTGCATCCCATGTTTCCCTTGCCGTAATGTTTTTCACGTGTACTATTTATGCATCTTCTATGCTTAGATTAATTAGAGCCCTGGCTTTTCTATCTTTCTTTTGTCAGTCTGCAGTTAAAGGGATTGGTGGATTTTCCGATACAACTTCAAAGAATTCTTCCTTAATTAAAATCATTTCAAGCTTAAATTTTCATCGGAATAATTGCTCTAGTTCAGCCTTTTTATTGTTTGACTTTCTTTAAAATAAGCCATTTTTACAACTCCCTCCTTGGTTTAGAAATAAAGAAACCCTTTGATTTTTTTTTTTTACTCTAGCTTTACATTCTCGCTACTTTTATTCTTTACGTGGCATTTAATTATTTCTACTTTCAGCTTTACATTAAACAGCTTATTTGAATTCTAAATATTGAGACATATCAGTCTCATGATCTGACGGCGGTCACGCAGTTTACCTTATTTTGAAATGATCAATTTTTCATTTGCAGAAAATAATATTATTTTAGACAAGGTAAGTAAGCATTCCTCTTACCTTTTTTACATATTATACAGGATTCTCTGGATTTCGATCCAGCTGCGTCTCAATTATTTTCAATGAATCCTTTTGAGATTGCACTGTTTGCACTGTAAAATATTGGAAATCCTAGTTGCTGAAAAAGAACTTGTTTTTTTTAAATTTATATTATACTTAAATTAATTGTATTTACACCACACCATTCTAACTTTGATTAATACTTATATTAACGATTAAAGCATAACATTTACACGAGCGCGGAGCTTTGGATATACAGCTTCTACATTTAAGCTACATTTTCCTATAAATGAAAATAAAATTTTTCAGTTGTTGTGAAAGAGATTTCAGAAAGTATTTAACACGAGATATACCCATGACGTCAAAGTCCATTGCTTCAATGTTGCATATAATGTAGAAAAAGGTTTCTCCTCTGGAATGATTAATCGATATATTTCCAAGTAATGCGTTGATGGATAATATAAAGATCGCTTTCTTCTCTTTAATTAGGATAATGTTTTAAGTTCAATTCCAGTAAATGAAATTATTAATTGTTTTTTTTTGTTTCTTTTTTTTTTTGTTTTTTTGTTTTTTTACATAAATATGCATACATTTCAAAATATCTATTTGAAAGTTATTTTCAAAACTCTTTTTTCAACTTGTAGTGAAATGAAACTCGTAATTTAATTTCACTAATTCTGTATTCAGTCTTTAGTCTCAAATGTAATATCCAACATTAGTCATTTTAAATATGATTATTAAAAATTGTAACTACGGCAATTGGTGCTTCTCTTTAATTAATGAATGAAAGTTTTATTGTTCTAATAGTTAATATATGTAAGGAAAATCTCTTACCTGTTAAGGTCCTTCCACGGCGACATCAGGTATCCAGTGGGTATAATTATTCTTTATTTATTAGAACGGAATATCCAATTTGTATGGTTTTTCTAGGAATTGATTCTGATGAAAATACACAATCACTTAGATACACTATTTTAATAAAAAGAAAGATTTCTGGTTAAATTTAAATATATTCGAATTACATTAATTTTACTATTTTATATATAACATTTAATTGGGAGAAAATATTCTGCAATGTTTATTCTTTAAGAGCAATTTAGAGACTGGCAGTTATTAAGTTCTAAGAGGAAAAAACACATAAAAGTTAAGTATGACATCACTAAACCTTGAACTTTAGAGTTCACATAAAGTCATCAGTTTTTACCGAGTATTGAATAGATATGTAGAAAAATCTTTTTCCCCTGCACACGTGTTTATTTTCACTCCCTCGTTGCAACCACTTATTTATTTTATTAATGGATAATTAAGTTGATTCATGATAAATGTTTATAGTTCTGAAATCACTTTTCTATCATAATCATTAAAACTCTCACTTCGAGGAGAAAAGCTCCTATGCTTAACCACTGGCTCTCCTCGAGTGTGTGATTTAATTTCATTTCACTGAAACAAAAATAGAAATCGTAATTTGTATGAATGTTTTATCTTTTTAAACATTATTCTATTTCATCTTTCATCTATTATTCCTATTTGTTTTTTATCAAATAAGTTTTATACTGTTAAATGATTGTCTGTTTTCTATTACATATAATCACATTTCATATGTAGACAATTTATAAGCAGTTTATAGCAGGCAACATCATAAATATTTACGTTATATCACTTTTCAACAATTATCGCGTAATCACACGTTTAATAAAATGTAGATTTTTTTCGTTTACTTTTATTGTCTTCTTTATTGACTCTTTTTTTCTTTGATGACAATACTTTTCTTGCTAAAGTGATATATTTGGCATTCATATTAACATAAAAATAATAAAAAATTGTAATACATAAAGACAAAAATCTTTTCTTTGAGAGCTGTCCCAGGTTACAATGATACTTTTCAGAAGCTGAGTGATTCATGAATAAAGATCAAGAAACACAATAAGTGAAAGATTGTCAGTGTCGTGAGAGTTTATTTATTTTGTCCGTGTGATAATAATTATACTTTGCTATCATAGTAGCCTTTAAAAAAACTTATAATCAGTATGTATATTTTATCACCTTTGAAATATTAAGATTAAACAGATTAAAAAAGAAAATGTATTTTTTATTACATCTTATCGAACTTTATAAACTGTCAATTAAATTGCAATATTTTTTTATCATAGTCATCATAAAAAATCACATAAATAGTAATCATCATATATATCAATAATTTTTCATTAATCTCACATTCTCGAATAAAAACAAATCTTCTAAGAAAAAATATATTTATTAGATTTTTTTCGTTTATTTTTAGCATATTCTTTTGTGCAGTCTTTGATCTGCAAAGCAATATTTTTCTTCATAAAGTGAGGTTTTTGGCATAATTTTCAGCACAAGAAAAAGACAGTTGTGATACACAAAGAAAAGAATTATTTTCTATGAGTGCTGATCAATCTTAGAATGCTTCTTTCAGAAGCTGGCTGACTCGCGAATAAAGATAAATAAACACAATAAGGAAAACTTTATTAATACCATTGCATTTTTATTATATTTTTCTGCTTATTATTACTTAATTTTAAAATACACATCTAAGATTAACTCCCGTATTTATTCGCATAATTTACGATCCTGTGTTAATTATACGCACCCCTACTTTTGAAAGAAGATTTCTAAGAAAAAGGGATTTAAAAAAAACAACTTATGATATTCAGATAAGGCATTTTTGGTATAGTCTAAAATAAGTAAACGGGATTTCATATTGCTCTAACTGCATATATTATGACAATTTTGATTTCAAAATCAGATGTAAAATCAACTTTTAGTTTAGGTCTCTGTATCCAAAAGAGCATATTTGGTGTTTTGTTCCTTGTAACTTTTTATTTTCTTTTGCTCCAAGAGTGCAGATGATTTTATGTGTGTGACCAATAATATTACATCAAAAAAATTCATATATTAGTGCTTCCTGACAAAAATTAATCGCTCTATGTTCTGTGCTGCGCAGTTCTAAGTTGACTCAGCCAAAATCAATATGTCAATGGTGAACACACGACGATAACAAGAAGGAACGCAGTCATGAAGATCTGGTGACGTGTCAAATAGAACTCCACCATGTGGCGATCAGGTGAATTTCGCCGCACTGCCAGGCATAAAAAATTGTTAAAATCGAAATAGTCTCGCATAAGGGGGGCTAGTCAGCGCGTCTGGTGTAAAAAAGGGAGCCTGGTCTAAAAATAATCCCTCTATGTTAAGACCAGTAGCCGGAAGTAACGCGCTACAAGTAATGAAACTACAGTAGTCTGTACTTTTTTCGGAACTCTGTAGTGTCTCTACATTTTTGATAATGTAATGCAGTGAGTAACGCCATGCAAAAAATCAGTAGTTTGCAGAGGACAGTAGAGCTACTTTTAATGCTAAGGAGAAAACACCATTATTCTAGTCCAGTGATTGTAACTTACTTCTTTTGTGCAGATGTGTTCTGCACAACAATTTGCGAATGTTATCAGCAATGCATTGTATCAGCAATGCAATCGTCAGCAATTTTTCGATCTATACAAGCTGGTACATTAAAGTGCCATAATCCAAATCAATGAAATTAATTTTCTTGTTCGAAACACTTGTCTATTACTTGTCGAAACACTGCAATATACACTACTAGCGGCCCCCCCTCGCTTTGCTTCGGGTTAACCTTGAAAACTTTCATCTCTTTGTGTTTTCTGTAGACCTTTTTAATGTGTACAATAATTAGTACATTATTTTGATAAATCTTGTAGGGCTCAGCCTGCGTTTGCAATGTATAAGCGGAAAAAATGAAATTATTTACGACATCACATTAAAAACCTCAAAAATAACAGTATTTCTCCACTATTTAATGGATATACATATAAACCTTCCTCTTGAATCACTCTATCTATTAAAAAAAACCGCATCAAAATCCGTTGCGTAGTTTTAAAGATTTAAGCGTACATAGGGATATAGGGACAGAAAAAGCGACTTTGTTTTATACTATGTAGTGATTTATCTGAAATTACAAAGCAAAACATATGGTTATTATACATATAAACCTTCCTCTTGAATCACTCTATCTATTAAAAAAACCGCATCAAAATCCGTTGCGTAGTTTTAAAGATTTAAGCGTACATAGGGATATAGGGACAGAAAAAGCGATTTTGTTTTATACTATGTAGTGATGATAAGGCCAATGATGACCGGTCACTTGTGATTTTAGACGTTTTGTTAAATATCTATAAAAATACATAAGGAATTATCCTGAAACTTCAGGCGTGTAAACAACATAGTTGACGAAGATTTTTTTCCGAAACCCCATAGGGGGACGTCAATAAATTGCAGAAAAACGAATATTTTTTGGATAACCCTGTAAAACCTAATATCGCAAAAGCGTTGAAACAGTAGCACATGCTTAGGAGGCTTCTTTTAATAAACTATGTTCATTTTTATGAGGATAGCATGTATACTCGTGGAGAAATTAAGATTTTTATAAAAACAATCCCAAATTTCACCAAGTGTTTTGCTTATAATATTCAGAGTTCTTAATATAAAAAAATGTTCTTTTCAGGAACGATGACACACAACATTATATATAATACCCTGCAATCAGAATCACAAAATAAAAAATATTGGATGAAAAATGAGCAGGTTTACTATATATTTTTTCACTGCGCATGCGCGAATTCAATCAAATTATACTGTACAGAATATATTAGCTAAATGTATGGACCAACTTTTCTGAAAGACTCAAAAACATAGCTTGAAAATTCTGATAGTAATCGTCGATAGAATAAGCTCGAAATTCGCTGTTCCCAAAAGGAAGCAAAAAGATGAGGGGTTGTATTAAATATACAATGAAAAAGCAAAAAGATGAGGGGTTGTATTAAATATACAATGAAAGACACTTCATTCTTATTATGCAACTTTCATAAGCTAGTATATTCGGATAAAACCCCTCATCATTTTCGTAGAAATTTGGGATTGTTTTTATAAAAATCTTAATTTCTCCACGAGTATATATGCTATCCTCATAAAAAGGAGAATAGTTTATTAAAAGAAGCCTCCTAAGCATATGCTACCGTTTCAATGTTTTTGCAATATTAGTTTTTACAACGTTATCCAAAATATATTCCTTTTTCTTCAATTTGTTGACGGCCCCTTATGGGGTTTCGGGAAAAAAATCTTCTCGGAAATATATGACGTCTATCATGTTGTTTACACTCCTGAAGTTTCAGGATAATTCCTCATGTATCTTTCCAGATATTTAACAAAACGTCTAAAATCGCAAGTGACCGGTCATCATTGGCCATATAGTGTATTGTCGAATACACTCATTATTAGATCTTCATGTTCCAATGCCGCGTTCCTTCTTTAGCAATTATTTTATTTACAGATATATTACTTTTTAACATTTTAGAGAGTAACACAAAACATTCTTGCATGTCATTTTTTATTACATTTTTATTTTCCTTTTACATTGCATTTATTTGACTGCATCACGACAGATCCCTTATAAACGAGAGTCCATTGCACTATACTTAATATGTGTACTCAAATTGAAGTTTAAATTAAATCCTTTGGCAAAATCTGAAAGTAAATAGGTAGCGACTACTTTGTAATGTAGTTTGTAGTTGCTACTTTTTAAAAAAAATTATTGTAGTTGCAGTTAACTACATTTTTTATAAAGTAATTGTTATTGTAGTTCGCAAAAAAACAAAAGGTTGTTTTTTGACTATTGAAGGCATTTGATTAGATTGTTCGTGCTGTAAAATCATATTTAAAAAAAAAGTTTTAGCGCACAAGTTAAATTTATAGCGGTCTGCTTTGCGAAAAAGAGCCGTTGGAAGAGAATTTAATGTAACTGAATCCCTTGTTCGATTCTCGCATGAAAGAAACATTTATAAATGCATGTATAACTCCCAGTTTTGGGAAATTCCCTGAAATAGAAGATATTGGGAAAATTGAAAGTGATGTCAGAAATGTTGAAACTGTTTTGGAACACAATTTTTTCAACAAATTTATTTTTTAACATTAATTGTTTATTAAAATGTCATAAATATCTTAAAGAAAGTCTTTCCTTTAAATTTTCTTGAGCATTGAACGTAAAAAATCTCTTAGAGCTTTCGGTTAAAAATGATTTTCACCTTCGTACATCGGGCATCTTTAACATGGATCGCCTTGTTTTACTAAAACAAAAATTGAAATCGTAGTTTGTCTGGGGGATTTCTTAAAATTATTATTTTCTATTTCTTTTGTCATTTCTTATTTTATTTTGTTTCTTTCTCAATTAACTTAAATATCATTAAATGACTGCCAGTTTTCTATTAGATAAGATCATGATACATAAACTGGTCATTTATAATCGATTTATTCCACATAACATCATACAAATGAACTATTTATCAGTTATCCCGAATTATCCCATAAAAATAAGCCATTTAATAAAATAGGTACAGATTTATCAGCATTACTTCGTTTACTTTTAGCAGTTCCCTAGTTTACTTGTTTCTCTTTGTTGGCGATACTCTTCCTCTTAAAGTGATATATTTGACATTAATAATAACATCAGACGAAAAAAGATAGTGGAGATACATAAAGTCAAGAATCCTTTTGTTTGAGGGCTGCCTAAGCTTACAATGATTCTTTTAGAAGCTAACTGACTCGTGAATAAAGATCAAGAAACACACTAAGTGAATCTTTGTCAATGTCATGACATTTTCTTTATTTTGTTCGTGGTATAATAATAATAGTTTGATATTATAGTAGCCATTCCAAACATTCATCTCAATTTTACTCAGTAATTTTTATTTTTATCATTTTTGGAATGCACGCAAAATAGATTTCTTAAAGATTTAAAACACGTGGGTAAGTGTGATCGAAGATCGCACAAAGGGTTTCGTTTAATATACCTTTCAAAACACTTTATCTTTTCTTTAATAAATCGAAATAAATTTCATTTTCAAAAAAAAAAAGTCTTGTTTTTAAAGTAAAAATTTACCGGTCTACTTCTCTCGTTTTTTCGAAAATCTGAACCGTTACGGTAGCGGGCGAAGGCGTTATTATACTCTGTCATAATAATATCTGTCGTGTGGACTAAATGCGATATTAAAAAAAATCAATTTCAAAATTAAACATGTTGTATTACACAAAATTTCAAATCTGTAACATTCAAAATGTTAAAATATACCAATATGTCCATAATCGGGTTTCGATCATGATTCAATACGTTCCTCAATCTCATATGACGTTATAATCACTTGCTGACGTCATATCTACTTGCTTTCTCTATTACTCATATTGATACTCTCTTTGTATTATTCTCAAACATTTGAAAAAGTCCGATAAACTTTCAATAGGACGTCAGATTTTCTTTTTGATTCTCTAATGACGTCATATTAAGCTGCTTTCTGTATTTACACATACTCATACTCCTTGTATGATTGCGAAATGTTTGAAAATTTCGGTTTTATTACCAATATAACGTCATATTAATCTGTTTTCAATTGGTGAAACGTTTTATTTCACTTTCATTTTTCACGTGGAAATCTTTCAATAGAAAATTAATTATTGTAGAAAGAATTTTATTGTGGATTTTTAATTGTTGGCAACTGCTATAACGAAAAATTTTTCAATTTAATAGGTAAAGGCTGTTAGATTTTTGGTTTTTTATCTCTATATATTAAAATAATAAGATTTTTTCAAAATTTTATGATTTTGAGCTTCATAGTAGGTATTCAGCTATAAGTACACAAAATTTCAAGTCTAAAAGTTATACAGTTTCTGAGAACCGGCTCTGTGACGGACAGACAACGTAGCGGGATGAATAGGGTTCCGTGAGATGAATGAAACCCTAAAAAATGAAGATGCAGTTTAACCGGGAAAATACGAACCCAAATAATATCAAATAATCGGATAAATCGAAATTATATAAATTCCCTGCAAATTGTAAGATAGTTACGGAAACATTTATATAGAACAGTTACATTTACGGAAACATTTATAAAGAACGTTTACATTTACGGTTACATTTATAAAGAAGTCTCCATATAACGAATAATTTTTTACTCTCACTTAGGTGTAATTCATTGTAAATGATTTCTGCAATACAGTCTACATTTCTAAGACATAAAATTTTTATATAGATTTGCCAGCACCTTATTTATTGAATTAGAAAGTATACATCGGTGTTTAAATTACAAGAGAACAACAACAGCTAAAAAAAAGATTTGTGAATGGAAAATGAAAGCAAACGCACCAATATTTTACTGATTCTAGAACCATGAGAATATTTACATATGTTACAGAATCTAACTGGTGTATCTAAAGCAGTACTGTCAAATAGACAAATGTGAATTCCCCAAACGGCTTTAAAAGTCTCTCCAAATCAGTGATTTTTTTCAAAAAATTTCCCAACTTGGTTTCTACGCAAAAAGTAAATTTTTAATTTAGCAAAATAAAAAAAAATATTTAACAGTAAGAATCTAAAAAAATTCTCCAAATCAAGTTTTTTTATTTTAAAAAAATCCCCTTTTAAAAAAATAACTTACTAAAAGAGTTTTCATATTTGAGACTACAAAACTCAATTGTTCACACTTTCGTAGTGTAAAAAATGAAAAGTAAATGCACACAATTACAAAATCTGAAAAATAAAGTATTTTATCAAAAGTGTTTATCAAGAAATAGTGGCAAAATTCACATAAATCTTAATACAACTACAAATCTAATCTGACATAGACGAATCAGATACGGGAAATAATGAAAAAATTCCCCGAGTTTTTCTCTAATAATGTTAAAACTCTCCCAGAAGATTCCCCGCTGACACTTTTTCCCAAAAAAATTTCCCATTAACACTTCTTCTCCCCAAAATTCTCCTAAAGGTTCAGGATTCCACAAAATAGGGAGGGGGGTAATTCCCAACTGAAGGCTGCATATAGAGGAAGTAACTAGTCACTGCTATTTTTACTTTCTTTTAGAAGAGTACGTTCTAAAGAAAAAAAAGAGTTTCTTTCTTTCTTCCGAAAGAAAGTATCTCTTTTAAAAGAGTTACTTTCTTTCTTCAAGAAGAAAGTATTGGATTCGTGAAAATTTTCAACTTCCCGTTTTCGACGGATTTAACGTTTTAGAAAGACCTGAAAACGATTTGACTATTTTTGAAAAATGTCTGTCTGTGATTCTGTCTGTCTGTGTGTCTATATGTGACAAATATTTTGTGCGCTCTATCTCAAGAACAATGCACGAAATTTAATAAAATTTTGGATTCTATTAGACATTCATATAAATTGATGCTGATTAGTTTTTGGTGTAAATCGTTCAACAGGTGGTGTTGATATGCTTAATTTTTCACGATTGCCGGAATAGCTCTGTCTCAAGAACTCATGCGGGGATTTTCATAAAACTTCAGATTCCGTTAGACGTTCACATAAGCTGCTGATTATTAGGTTTTGGTTAAAAAATCTCCCAACAGGTGGCGCTGCTATGCTGCATATATTAAGATTTCAAAACAGGTGGCGTTGATATGCTTAATTTTTCACAATTTCCGGAATAGCTCTGTTTCAAGAACTCATGCGGGGATTTTCATAAAACTTCAGATTCCGTTAGACGTTCACATAAGCTGCTGATTATTAGGTTTTGGTTAAAAAATCTTTCAACAGGTGGCGCTGCTATGCTGCATATATTAGGATTTACCTCATTATACTGATAGTCATATCACAAGAACTAATGAACGAAATTTAGTAAAAATTTCAGATTTGGTTAGAATTTGATATAAATTGGTACTGATTAGTTTTTGATGTCAATTGCCGAACAGGTGTGCTGCTATACTGCAATTTACGATGCACGAATTTTCATCAAACTTCAGATTCAGTTAGACGTTGACATAAGTTGTTGGTGATAAGATTTTGGTGTAAATTGCCCAACCGGAGGCTGCATTTTTCTGGATTTTAAACGACTTTAGCGATAGTCATATCTCAAATACTAATGCACGGAATATCATCAAACTTCATATTCTGTTAGACCTTGACATAAATTTGTGTGATTAGGTTTTCGTGTACATCATATAACAGGTGACGGTGCTATGCTGTTTTTCTTACTTCTAAGTGCATAATTTAAAAAAAAATACTCTTTTTGTAATGATAACATGTATGAGATAGAAGAAAGTTTTGGAATTGACACATATGACTAGTTATCTATATATGACTTTGAAATTTGATATAAATGACAGTTATATCAACAATGTCGAATATTTATGCCTTTAGAATCTCGGGGCGGAAAGAATAGTTCTTTTATAAGACCAGAAATCATTCTTTGCTGGTATTTTTAAATATTTTATTACATGTTGACACAAAACACACACATCACAATACGGCACATTACAGGTATATATATAAGACTTCACTTTCACATTTCCGGAGAACAAAAAAAACACACACGTTCTATTTACATCACCGCTCTTCGAAAAAAAACTTCTTTCGGCTAAGCTCACGCGTCAACTGATCAAAAAGTCTCCTTTTAGAGCACGTGATGCGCTGCGCATCTCGCCGGAAGGGTCCATTTCCTCTGGAAGGGGCTTTCTGCGTTACACAGTTTTATTTTGCATCGTAGACCCCCCCTCCTCCCTCTTATTATACAAATAACTTTAACTAAACGAGTAATGAATTTTGTTGTCAAATTCTTATTACACAACACTCATTTGTTAAGAGGCTACTTCACTCAGGCGAAAACACCTGTTCGCTAATGTTAATCCTATGGGGGAAATAATTTACGATATCTCGTTCGCATTTCAATATTTTTCAATGTTTTTAGCTTTGGATAGCTGGGGTCAATCTCTATGCACGCTCCTTTGTACTTTTTCGATTTTGATTACAAGTTTTTTTTTATTAAGATACTTTCACTTTCGGAACCGGTTTCCAAAGTAAAAGTATCCTCAATAAAAAAAACTGCAAAAAAAATCATTTAAAAATATTGGATTGCGAACGAGATATCGTAAATTATTTCCCCCATAGGATTAACATTAGCGAACGGGTGTTTTCGCCTGAGTGAAGTAGCCTCTTGACATGTTCAGCTTTTGCGTCAGAGTTAAGAAGAATAATAGAGTTCGTACCGATGCACACTTTTATTTTTTTTTTGCTTTATTAATATCAGTATTTTTATAACGATTTGCTTTTTTACAACGGGCTTTAAAAGTGCAGTTATTTGATTTGCACTTTACATTTTGGCACTTATAAAGATTAATAAAATATATAATATGCCAAAGTTTAAATATCTCAATTACATCCTCATTTGTACATGAAATGTTTTCACCCATCCGTATTAGTATAGAAAATGATTTGCCTGGGCATAAAACATTCCACTTCACTTAGCATTGCTATGTCCAACGGAGCATTTCATTTTCGCCACCGTGCTGCTGCGAACGGGTTAAAAGATTCTGTCACGTTAGTCCTACAATGAAAATAAAGAATGTATATACGCTAATTTTTTCTTGTTGTTTTATAGACCGTTTAATTGACAGTAATTTCTTTTCTTTTCTTTTTTTTTTTTTTTTTTTTTTTTTTTTTTTTGGTACAAAATGCGGAAGTTTTTTAAGCAATTTCTTTGGATAATAGGATGAAACTTAAAATATCCACTTAAAGAGCATCATAATCATATCTTTAATCAGGACGATAAAGAGAAAAATTTGTTGCATAAAAGTTAGGAACTATATTGCACTTTGCTCTTATTTACATATTTATCTCCATTTTTTTTATTTTTTGGGTTGTATTTATTATTTATTTCTTCATTTGTTTATTTTGGGTGGCTTAGTAAAACTTTGTTGTCTTGTTCATATGATTGTGTCAATGCTCCCCATACACAGAACAGACATAAAACTTGTACTTAATTACTAATATATAAAACTATAAATTGTAAGCACTTTACTCTTTTTTTACATATTTTTACCTCCATTTATTTATTTATGGCTTGGCACATATGATTGAAACTACAACACCTTAGATACATGACTGAATCTATTAACATAAATGAGATATAATCAGATGAAGCACAAAAATATAAAGAAATAATACGCAAAAAAAAAAAAAATGTTTTTGTAATCCCACGTCATTAATATTCAAAAGCAGAAATCATAAACAGCTGACGCATTATGAACAAAGGAATACTTCAGATAGAATAAACTTGTGAATGTTATTTAGATCCTCCAAAAATAATGGAGAGGAGGCCCCCATTATAATTTGTTTCTAGGAAACAATGTGACCACAGCTGGCAGATGCATTAAATAAATGCGGTGAAAGTAAACATGTAACTTGTTTTAGGTAATTCTCGCTTCTTCTAAATAAAAATATAAACATTTTGATGCATAAATACTTTTAAGCTGAAACTTTGGATGTTTTTAGCTCTGACGTTTTAGCACAAAAATGCTGTAACGCTCTCAAGTAAATAATCCTATTTTGTGGGATGAGGGGGGAGGGGGGGGGGGTAAATCCCTTTATATAATTACCAACATGAATTGTAAAAAATTTCAACGTGCGTTTGGCACCGAAAAAATTAGCCTAGTCCTTCTTCTTGTAAATAAAATACCGCGTACAGCAAGAAAGTAAAATGCGTTACGGCATACATTTAACATTTAAAAAAAAAAAATACGGTCTTACTAAAAATACCTACGAAAACTGAAAATTACCATATTTTAAAAAAGCAAAACTTGTTATACCTTACGTTTTTCACAGAAAAAATTAGTGCGTTCTTCTTCAGGTAACTAAAAAAACTAAGTAAGAATGAAAAGCACGTTATGATGCGTTGTAAAATATTTTGTTTTCTTGTATTTTTTTTTACTTTATTGCTTTTATTTTCTTCTACTTTTTTGCTTGTACGTTGCGATGTATGTTTATAGCTGAAAAATATAGCTTGATAATCAAATTTTAATTGCTTAATAGGCGTATAGCCAACTTAGTGAAAAAGTACCCAAGCCGGTACTCGAACCCAGGTCATCAACGTAGCGCACTGACGTTCTACCACTGAACCTCTTGGGAACGATACTCAGCCTGGAACTTTCTCACTATAACATGTTAGAAAGGCTACAAACGCAGCACTGCTGATGACCCGGGTTCGAGTCCCAGCTTGGGTACTTTTTCACTATGTTGGCTATACGCCTATTAAGCAATTAAAATTTGATTATTATAAATGAAAGGCGTGTGAAATTTTTTGTGAAAAATTTCCAAAGTATTAAATATATGAGTAAATATAGCTTGGTCAACGAAACGCACATACCATATATTCCTACATGTAACGCGCACTTTTGAAAAAAGAAAATTGGTCAAATTTTAAAGATGCGCGTTATAAGCCTACAAAAATGAAAGATTAAAAATTAAGTATATGAAATAACTGTTATTTTTTTTAATTATAAATATTTTTATAAATGAAATATATAAATTCTATTCAAGATTTTTTTTCATGGTATATTTTTATAAAAACCCATTCAATATTAATGGACACATGGAAGAAGACGTGATTATTTGAATGAACGAGAGTACGATTCCAAAAGCAATGTGCGGATCAAGCAGATTGGCTTGGTAATAGCGTATGGTCCTCACTTTCCATCGTTTATTTTCATTATGTTTGTACTATTTATTATATGTTTTAATGCTCTTTACTGTACTTTCATGCTACATACCTTGTGAAGGTTTTTTTGGAAAAAAGAAGTTGCGCACAGGGGATAATAAGGAAAATATTCCTAAATATAGAAAAATGCTGTCTGAAATCGTAGGTGCGGCTCATACGCCGTAATATATAGTAAGATTCTTACAATTCGGGCTGAGTCACGCCGCCATTTAATTGCCCGTAGGAGAAGAACGATTGACCACGCGCGTGGGCAACAATCGCTGATTGGTCTATTTGGGCATCAAAATGTTTGATGATTCAGCCTGTATTATAGTAGACCTAATATACGGTATGACGTATCTAATATTTCTGGCCCTAATCCTATTTCGTAATTTACTGTGAAATTTATGATTGTGATTATACAAAAACTGGCTTTATATTTTCTCATTATGTGACGCCAGTTTTTATGTGATTTTGACTATGTTTATGTATGTTTATAAATAGAATTATGTTTCATGGAAATAAATTAAATAACTGTTATTTTTTTAAATTATAAATATTTTTATAAATGAAATATATCAATTCTATTCAAGATTTTTTTCAGGGTATATTTTTATATATACGCATTAAACAAAATGCAATGAAGAAACTTCTGAAGAAAACATTTAATGGTCATTAAATAAACCATGAATAAAGGTATAAAACATGCAGTACAAGACAAGAAATAGACGTCATTTATCTTTCTAAGCCGTATTTATTATATTCATTCATATAAATAACCAAAATAAATTATTTAGAATAAAAAACTGCGAAATTTAAGAAGAAACATTTTATGGAATGCAATGAAATTGCGGCATTTGTCTTATTTTATTTTCGTGAAGTAAATTTTGCATTTATAAAGCATATTTTAAGAATTCCATTTCTGTTTCTGGGAGAATTGAATTCTTATGTTTCCATGAAATGGGAGGTACTCGAAAATGTTTATTGCAAGCGGGAAAAACAACCGTCTCTTGGGAACTTCTGAGTATAACAATAATATTTCAGCTTCTTCACTTTTCGTAGTAATTCAACTCCATGTTTCTCAACTCGGTTCATTTTAAATATAAGTAAGCCTAAAAAAATACGTAGAAAGAAACAAAAAATAGAAAAAATAGAAAAGAAAATGAAAAAATAATTTACATATAATAATTGTTGAATTCAACAAAGTGGATTTAGGGGAGTAATGATATATTTATTACAAATAAAAATATGCGGAAGTAAATATTCTTTTTTTATATATATAATTATTAAGGAATACAACCATAGTTTCAAGAGCACTTATTTACCAGCTTTCATCATCATGTAAGATTAGTAAAGAGTAGTTATCCTACAAAAGAATATAAACAGTACATGTTGTGGCAGAACATGTTTTTATCTTTGGCACGATAACTACTCTCTGTTACTATCACCTGATGATGAGAACTGATTATTAACTCCTGTTGAAACTACGAGGGTCATTCTGAAAGTTTTGCAATAGGAAAAATTGACATGCGTGAGGGCATAAGCGGCGGCCGCTTAATTAAAATATGAGCCCACTGTAGGTCGAGTGTCAAATTTCTCCATATTAGGTGGCTACCTGTGCTAGTTGAAACCAGTTGCTATTCTGACTCACTTACACTGTGGATGTGGATATCGCGAGAACATTTCCACATCCTGAATTTTTCCGATTTAAATGAAAAAGACTATTTTAAAAGAATGTCAAAGAGTTTTTCAACTTCTTGTCTTTCATATGCAACCATATTTAGATGATTTCGAGAATTTAAGCATAGAAAATATCTTATTTTAAAGATGACGGGTGAAGTGGAAGGCCTGCAACGACATCCTCAAATGAAAATGTTGAAAATCTAAAAAATTAAAAAGACAACCCATATATTATATATAAATGTATTCAGCAGACACTGAATATTGGATCGGCAGCAATTTTTAAGTTGCTACATAAAGATGTAAAAGTGAGGAGGTTTTGTAGCAATTGGACGTTCCATGAGCAGACCGAGGAGCAAAAGCAGACAACAGTGCCATGGTGCCAAGAAATGTTGGTAAAATTTGATTCTGGCACCTCCAAGCGTGCTTATGAAGTTGTTACGGAAAATGAAACATGGATTTAATAATTGGATCCACAAACTGGGAGACAATTTTCAGCTTGGGTGTTTGAAATTTAAGAACCACCAAAGAAAGTAAAGCGGTCAAGAAGCATCGGCAAAAAAATGGTGGCCACTTTTTTTTTTCAAGTAACCATATTGCCTCAGTATATTTGGAAGAGCAAAAACCTGTTACTGTGAAATGGTATACAGAGATTTATCTACTACATTTAATTAAAAAGTTGGAAGAAAATTGACCAAAGACAGGGATAAGAGACATTTTTCTTCACCATGACAATACCTCAACTCAATCTGCTTCAAAAACAAAGGGCTTTTTAAAAACAAATCAGATCCAATTGGTTGGGAATCCACCATAAGTCCTAACCTTGCTCTATGTTACTTTTATTTGTTTTGAAATATAAGTAAAGCCTTTGTGCCATAAGATTGAGAAGTATGAATATTGTGCTGGAGTGCTATGTGACCCTTCTCTAAGAAATCCTCCTGGATATCTGGAAAAAATAATTTAAATCTGGTTTTAAAGAATGAATACGAATGGTACGTATGTATACTGAGTGTAAAGATGATTATTTTAACAAAAAATAAATTTTTTATATGCTGTAGTGTTTTGGTATTGGAAAACTTTCAGAGTGACACTCGTATAAATGTGTTCTCTAGTAATTATTTGGAAAAAAAAACATGCGTATAAAATTGTTTTAAACTAAAATTCCATTTCTGTCTTCAGCAGCTGAAAAGATATAAATAAGAAAATCATACCATTTTTAAAAAAATGAATTAAAATATTTATCATCTAGATATAAGTATATCATACAGCTAAAATCAAATTAATATTTAAACACATTTTTGCATCAGATAATCCATAATACTTTCTGTCTTAATTAATTTATTTATTTTTATAACTTAACTTAAGAGGATATATTTCATATATTTAAAAATATTATTCCTTAAACAGGAGCTGATAAAACATTAATTTATCAAAAATTTATTGGATTAGAGAAATCGCGTTTGATAATTATTTCACTTGCCAAGGTGTTTAGTCGGAAAAATCATACGCTCTTTGAGCATTTTCGTAAAAAATTCACACTTTCTGATTCTTTATTCTAAAGGTGGTATACACTTCTAGAATTGCCAAACTTTAAAATATTTTAGATATCAATAACTATGCCAACACACATTGCTGTAAAATTCTGTTTTCCGTGAGATTTTTTAAAATAAAGAAAATTGGAAGATAACTTAGATATTATTTCCGGAACAGAGTGATTTGGATTAAAAAATACTTTTTAATTTTTTAATTTCCTTCATATTGAATACATTCATAGTTTAACACATTATCCCCATATTTACATACATAATTTTCTTACTTTTTTATATACCGCTAACTAGATCCCTACCTACCCGGCATGAGTGCCTAGCTTGACGGGTTAGTACCTGGAAGCGGGGCGGAAATCGCCTGTTGACAGCATGCCTGTGATCCACCTGATTATAGTTTTGTTGGCATCGCTGCAGTGCTCTCTAGTGTTTTGCTACAGTTCTCTTTGTTTTCCAGTTGAAGGTTTCTATTTAACTTTGTTGAATTGGCAGATTTAAAAAAAGCAAAATATAAGGAAGATAAAGTAATTGGTCTCGTAATTTAGAACCTTGATCAGGTGACGAGACCTTCACCTGATTAGACATCCCCAAAGCTATAATTTACAGGGAACTTGGAGGACTTTGCACCCACGACGAATTTTACATGCACCAGGCGCTTTTAGCGTATATCTGCTTCCATATCCCATATTTTGCATATGATATGATTTGCATACTTGTGTATGAATCTGTCTTTGTATCTTATATGAAACATACTTATAGTCAACGGGCTGTCTAGGTATAAATAAAGCTCCTATAAGTGAAGCTGACGCATATCCGTCTTGTTGCCAAAATAACCGCCATGTATGTACCGCCAGAGCAGAGGTTTTCAGTCCCCCTCCCTAGCACTCGGCATCCACCATTGCGGTAAGCTAACCCGATTTAGCTTAATTTTTGTTACGCCTTTATTAAACAGCAGGGATTATTCAGCCTGTAGTGTAGGAGCTTTAGGTATAATAAAATAGTTATGCAATAATGGGTAAACGATGAAACCACAAGTAGCGTTATCTATCTCGTTTACTATCATCGGAAACGGTACAAGATAAAGGGAAAGGGCAATTACGTATAAAGCTGTAGAGCGTCCGCGTTTTAATATGATGTCATGTCTCACGTGTAAAAATAACTTTATTAGAAGTCCTGAAACGTAATTTTTTATAGCATATTACCAGTTTCAATACGCAACATATTGCATGTAGAAGTGTGGCATTATATGGCAGACGCACATCCATTAGTAAAACTAACGCAGATAAGCAAAGTACAGTTTATTTTGATAAGAAAATTAATTTAACTATGGTCAGTGTCTCCGCCATCGGAACACATGCAGAAGGCATGATTCATTACTGCTGATAAGGGGGAGATTGAGCATACTTAACTTGATTTTTTTCAATTAAAATAAAGTCCACCTTTCTTACATGTGTTAGTTTTATTAGCAAATGGGCGCTTGCTTTATAATTTCCCCATATCTCGTACCAGGGACGGCTCATCAGATAAGGTAATGGAGTCTTGTTTATGGATTTCTTTAAACTAAACAAAAGCGAATTAAAATAGTTCTAATATAAAAGAAATTTAAGATAGCAATTTCGAATTGTTTATCATCATAAAATATTCAAAAATTCTACGCTTTGACCATAACGAATAACAGAATTATCCATATCTTTTTTAGGGAGGATGGATGCTGAAAATGTTCTAGCCGCTTGTAATTCCGATTACGCGTGAATGAATTATCTGAGGGAAGGAGAAGAGGGGAGATACGTTACTCGTCAATGGTGTCTGGAGTTCAAGTTATTCAGACTGTCGGTGGAAACGGTGGGGAATATTCTATTTTCATTAAATTTATATTGTTTTAAATGTTATATTTTCAAGCAGAAAACTAAGTATGTATTTAAAAATTGCTTTAATGTTTGTAAATTAAGGAGGCATACTTCTCTTAAATCTTCAAGAAATTTGTTTTTCGAAAAACTTATATACAGGGTGATTGTAAAAAAACTATCCCGATATATGAGCCCATAACTGTCATATCGTTCACAGAAACGGAATGAAATTCTGGCCTAAAGTATATTGAGGTATGTGCTCAAGAATCACGTGAAAAACAACAATTAAATTCTAACAGTTACGGTTACAGTGAGAAAATTTCGAAAATTTCAAATGGCAACACCTACTTTTTTTATTGGAATGTGATCTTCGTAGTGAAAAACCATAAAAAGTGTTGGGACGGTACCCTGTAGCACGAAAATCGCCGGCGCTAGACAGACTAAGAAAAATAGTGAAAACAACCAATAAAGGACAGAGAAGCAACAGAAAGTGAAACATTTTATTGTTCAGTGCTATCCACCATTTGCCGCATGTAAAGTGTCGTCGTGTGTAAAATGGAAAATGTATGAAACACAATAAAATGTTTTGTTTTCTGTTGCTTCTCTGTCCTTATTGGTTGTTTTCACTATTCTTCTTAGTCTGTCTAGTGCCGGCGATTTTCGTGCTACAGGTACCGTTCCAACGCTTTTTGTGGTTTTTCACTACGAAGATCACATTCCAATAAAAAAAGTAGGTGCTGCCATTTGAAATTTTCGAAATTTTGTCACTGTAACCGTAACTGTTAGAATTTAACTGCTGTTTTTCACGTGATTCTTGAGCGCATACCTCAAAATACTTTAAACAAAAGTTTCATTCAGTTTCTGTGAACGGTATGACAGTTATGGGCTCATATATCAGGATAGTTTTTTTATAATCACCCTGTATATAAGAGCAATATTTTCTGCGCATTTTAAAACAAACTTAATAAACAATTTTCTATAATTATGCTAGTTATGACCAGAAACACTTCAGGTTATCTCTATGTAAGCAATGCTTAAAAAAAATTAAAGTCGTTTATTTCAAATTCTTGATTTTTTTTTTTAATTGCACGCAAAATTTTTCTTGGAACATTTAAAATTTTTACAGGCAATCTTCACAGATTCATAGCTTATAATCTATTAAGCTTATTAATATTTTTGGTACTTTTTTTGTTCTCGATTATAAGTTTTTAAAAGCCTATTTTGGGAGGTTGTGCTGGTGGTTGGGGGGTTGGATAGGTTACCAACTCAGGTTCTGCATACAAGAGCTGGACACTATACTGGCGCATGCCTGGTATTTCTGATAATGAAGATTAGTGAAACAATAGCGATAAGAGGTGTTATTTAAAAAGAGACGGTAAACGCTAATGGAACTGTATTAATTTTCCTTAGGTTTCTTCTCAATAATGATCAGGATAGCTTCGTTGTTATTAAAAAATTGCAAAAAGTGTTAATCCATGAATAAAAAATTACTGACGGATTGTTATATTTTTATAAGATATATCAACATTTTATTTAAATCTACAATCTCTTTATTCCGATCCAAATAATTAGAACTTAAAAAAATTCCTGATGTATGTTTGAAAAAAAATTGTATATTTTGAAACCACTGTATCTCGATATTGTTTCTTTCCCGAGAGATTCGAGGTACACATGTTTGACTGTACTCAATGGCAAGCGTGTACTTTAAAAATTATTTCGCAATATTGTGCTAATTAATTCATTATTAATTTTTGACAAATTTTACTTTTACTATTTCACCTATTACTTTTCTTTGATAATTATATCAGTCAGAAAGATAAGAATTACTTGGAACCTAAGAGCTCTGTGAAATGCGAAATGCTGTAAATGAAAATAACAATTACTGTCTGGAGTAAATCCTTAAATAAATTCCTCATTTGAAAATAGGATTAATTTTCCAACGGAATTATATAATTAAGAAAGTTATACTTGTTTTATGTAAGCGGTGTATGACTACATGATGAATATTTTGTGGGTAGTTTTTGCCTGCGTTAACTTTTAAACAGTATGTATTAACTTCAAAACAGCATGTGTTAATATCTGCTATATTTTTATTGCTTTATCATTTTATTTCCCTCAATAACAGTAACAAATTTCATTGCCAATACATCTTTCTTTAATATTTAGTCAAAAAATAAATAAATAAAAGTATAGTGACCTTAATATTTGTTTGAAGTATTATATGCAATAAAAAGAAATACAGACTGGTGTAAATCCTTTAAAAAAATAATCATTTGAAAATAATCTTAACTTTCCACTGATATCATATAATTAAGAACATTATATTTGTTTTAACCAAACAGTCTGACTTTATGTTGAATCTTTCATGAGTTGTTTTTGCCTTTGAAGTTTTTTAATGGCATGTGTTCACTTTGAAAATTATTTCGTAAAATTTTACGGATTATTTTCTTATTGTATTTTGATAAATTAGATAACTATTATTATTGATTAACTATTTTTGTTGCGATAAATTCTCTTAAATCTTTTTCAAATTTCTTTTCGTGAATATAGAGTAACCAATGTATAAATTACTTTGAATCTACAATCATTTGATGCACGATATGCAAAAAAGGGAAACCAATCTAGAGTAAATCCTTAAAGAAATTAATCATTTTAAAAAAGGCTTAATTTCCCATCGGAATTACATAATTAAAAAAGTTATACTTGTTTTAAGTGAACCATCTGCATTTATTATGAATCTTTTATGTTTTTACCTTTGAAATTTAATAAATATTTATTTATTTTATCCTAAATGTCATGTGTTCACTTGGAAAACTATTTTATAATATAATATTTTGCGGATTATTTCCTTATTAAATTTTACTCTTACTGTTTTGCCTATTATTTTGCTTTAAAATTTATATTGAGTTAAACAAATAAAAATTACTTTGAATCTAATAAATATTTGAAATGTGATATACTGTAAAATAAAATAACTATCACAGTCTGGAATAAATCCTTAAAGAAATTAACTGTGTAAAAATAAACTTAATTCTCCACCAGAATTATATAATTAAGAAACTTAGGCTTGTTTTAATAAAACTGCTTTGATGAATGAATTCTACATGAGTATTTTTTGTCTTTGAAGTTTTAAAAACATTAATTTGTATTTAACAGCAAGAAAACTATTTCGTTATATTTTGCGGATTATTTCATTATTATACTTTGACAAATTTTACTCTTGCTGCTTCTAAATTCAGTTTAAAAAGAAAGAATTTGAACAAGAGCAGAACTGATACGCTACTGCATCTGTTGTGAAAAATTCAATATTGAGCACAAGGTCCTCCAGGGAAATCAAGGGCTTTGATATCTTCTCGAATTTTTAAGATGTTTAGACTTTTAACTTTTGATCAACGAAGAAGTATGAATCTCTTGACATTCGACTCGAAGTTGAAATTTAGCAGCTGCTCTATTAAATCTAGTTAAATAAATAAATAATTTCACAAAGAAGTGCTTCTGGTGATGAATAAGTAACACGGCTATAACAAATGTGCCGGCAAATAAATTATACGCATATGTCAGGATAGTTTGAAAAGAGAAAATTGAAGTTTAATGAAAATGTCAAGTTTTCTTTCTGATACGGTTTTCAAAGTGTCACCTTATTGAATATTTGAATGCTTTCTCTTATTCAGTGACAAAGGCATGCGGCTTATTTAATTCGACAGGTGAATATTTCTTTAACTTGTTTTGAAATCCCGGCAAATGCTCACGAATACAAAGATGACATCTATTGAATATTTCAAGGGGTTTTGAAATGTCCAACAGTTTTAAAGTTTTAAAGTGTTGCTATTTTAAATGTCGTTCTTAGAATTCCCAATTTCCATTTACATTCCTTTCATCTTTGAGTTATATGTAAACAAAGTAAAACATTTTTGTTTTGCATTAACAAATCGTGATATTGTGCACATTAGATAGTTTGCTCTGAATGTTATTATAGATAATTTCATTAAATACTATGTAGTAAAGTGTAATGCAAAATGCTGCAATGATTACGCATGTTTCTATATATCGCATCTTTCCCACTAGACAACGTAAAAGAAGAGAAAATGACTTTTCAACAAATTATAAATAATGAACAAATCATCACAAAAACATACACTATATGTCATACTAATAGCTGAGAACGCGTACTTTATAGTATGTAAATTTCATAAACACCAATTAGTATGTTCATTATGTTTAATATTTTAATATGTGTTCTGATTGACTTATTACAATGTAAAAAAGAATCTATTTTTCTGCTATTGTCTGTCTTAGGCGCAGACAAGCGCGGATCTTGACTTAACGTGTATAAACGAACAAAAGACAAAAATTTACGACTGTGCAAGAGTCAAATAGGGACCGAGCCCGCGAACTGAAGTCCGGCCCTCAGACGAAATTAGGAGCAGGACTGCGGACAAGTCATCGAAAGTCTACTCAGCAAATCTCGGAACTAATAATATGGGCCATATAATAGACTGGTCCTGTAATATTCATGGAGGACAGCAAGTTACGCCCTCTGAAAAGTTGTTATATTCCACTGTTAAAAATTTGCAGCAAACTGTCCAGTCATTTGACCGTTTTTGTAGAAAACGGTTACATTACCGTAATTTAACAATATTATGACCATAAAAAGAGCAATAATACAGTCAGAATACAGTTGAATTACGGCTATGTAACCATTTTCTACAAAAACGGTCAAATGACCGGACAGTTTGCTGCAAATTTTTAACAGTGTCCGCTGCACGCAATGTGAACGAGAAATTTCATGGTTGTTTACAGATTTTCAATTTTTTCTCAGATGTCTTAGATTATTGAGTTTTATTTATGGAGTAAAATCCTAAGAGCATGAGAACTCTTATCTCTGAATTTGGGAGTATACTTATGAGTTCTCAATTTACTATATTTTACTCTGAAGATAGAGGTATAGTGATGGCTAAATTATCTATACTCAAATTACAGTTCCGGTTATTGGAATTTATTTGTAATAAGTAAAGTTTAAACAATTGTCCCAATGATAGATTTTATACTTATGTGTGTGCCCATTGACAGTTCAGCCAATGACGATGCCATCTGCAAACTCTTCAGATAAAGTTCATGCCATTGTGAGATCTTCATGGTAACTGAAATTTTTATTGTATGTCCATGTAACATACTGATATTTTTTAAGTAGTAGGGCATGATACCTTGTAGAGGTAGTCATTCAGTTTTATTTAGTTTACGATATTTCAGTTTATGAAAATAATGTTTTTAAGTCTTATTGGTAATTATTTTATTTTAAAGTTAAGCAATTTAATATTGCACAAGGTTAATTAAATTTATTAACCAATCACGATAATAAATATGGTTATCAAAGTCAACATAAATGTTACTTGTTTGGATCATGTGATCCCTAGTACGTGCTACGTGGTAGCATGTTTCAGTTTACTGTTTCTTGTTTGGATCATGTGATCCCTAGTACGTGCTACGTGGTAGCATGTTTCAGTTTACTGTTTCTTTAAAATTTTTTTCTTGTAAATATTTATTGTAAATAAATATTTTGTGTTGGTTACTTAACTCTGTCTTTAATTTTACGCATAAAGTGGGCTTTAATTGTTACGTTTAGAAATACAGTAATTCTTATTAATATTCAATAACGTGCATGCTTGTATCATTAGCTAGTAGTTCATAAGTAGGGATTTTTCGAAATTCACACAACGCATGAATTTATTAAGACTTAATTAATTTAATTGGAAATTTTACATTTAATTAGTCATTCCCATCAATCCCCCAGAACTGTGCGATCACTCTTGTAATGTTCACTTTAAAATTTTTACTTACTGTATCTCTGTACTGCCGATCTCTGTACTGCCTGGGTGGTTGGCTAGGATGTTCGGGATGGGTTTCTAAATACGTAGCCATTTTTTAAAGGGTATAGCCAGGTTTCCTATTAAAATATGCCCTTGAGTCAACCAGATCGAGTCCTACAGGAATTGATAGCCCTTCAATAGAGATGTGTTTTTGCCAAGTTCGAAGCATATATCTCAAACCCATGGGCAGTTATGACTCTTTATGTGCGTTTTGGAAAAAGGTGCATTGTGAAGAAAGCATTGATCGAATTTTCCCGAAAATAATCAAGGATGCGTAATATTAAAATACAAATAGTGGATATTATTTTCAGATTATTTCCTGCAAAATAGCCAGTTTTATAAAAAAAAATCTTGTTTTTAATTTAACTTTTTAATTAAGAATATATCGAAATTTTTCAGTGACCACCTTCATGTTTTTACCAAAAATACTACGAGGTATGATGTATATTTGGTATGATTTTAAACTCTCTACGATGGATGCATCATAGAAAAATAATTAAAAATGTGCTCCAGGGATGGGGGAGTTGCAAATTGCGTGTGTTATTACAAGTTCATACACAGTTTTATGTACAGTTTACGTATGTAGTTATGTTATTGGTGGTAATCATTTGAAGAATACAGTTGCGTTTTGTTCGTTGACAGTTGGCGGATTTTTTTTAATAGTTTTCGGCTCAGTTTGACTTAACACTGTTGTTGATTAATCGAAAACAGTGTTAACACACTGAGGAAAACACAATCGGGGAAAACTTCCACCAGTAAATTTTAGTAGACATTTTTGCCTTATTTAAACACTCTAGTCACAAAAAAATTACTGTCTTGAATAAGAATGAAATTTCTCTTCATTTTTACTGGTGGAAGATTATTCCTTTGGTCGTCCGGCTCTGAACGGGAGACATGAATTCACGTCTTTTGGAGATCTGTAATTCAGCCCATGGGCGGTGCTTTTGTGTTTCATATGTTACATTATTTCTCAAAGAAAATACACAAAATTCGCGATTTTACAATTAGAGTACTATGCATCTATTACATACATCTTTTTATAATAGAAACACATGGTGACAAAAATTTTTGTTAAATAACGAAAAAAGCAAATGCAACGCCCATAGGCGGGGCTTCATCTTTAAAAGACGAAAAGCAATGTGTTAAGTATAACTGCGCAGAAAACTAAAAACAAAATCATTCAACTGTCAACTAACAAAACAAAATGCTTTCCTTCAGATGATTGCTACCAACAGCATAGCTACATGCGTAAACTGTACATAGAACTGCGCATGAACTTGAAATAACACATGTAACTTGCAACTCCCCCCACCCCTGGTAAACATTTTTAATTTTTTTTTCCATGATGCACCCAGAGTAGAGAGTTGAAACTCACACCAAATATACATCATACCACGTAGAATTTTTGGTAAAAAAATGTAGGTGGTCACTGAAAAATTTCGATATATTCTTAATTAAAAAGTTAAATTAAAAACAAGAATTTTTTTATAAAACTGGCTATTTTGCAGGAAATAATCTGAAAATAATATCCACTATTTGTATTTTAATATTACACATGCCTGATTTTTTTCGGGGAAATTCGATCACTACTTTCTTCACAATGCACTTTTTTCCAAAACGCACATAAAGAGTCATAACTGCCCATGGGTTTGAGATATATGCTTCAAACTTGGCAAAAACGCATCTCTATTGAAGGGCTATCGATTCATGTAGGACTCAATCTGGTTGACTCAAGGGCATATTTTAATAGGAAACCTGGCTATATACCCTTTCCACTAATCTTTCCAACACAAAGATATAAAACAATCAAACATATGAAAAAGTAGTTATGACAATTATTATTATGATGATGATCAACTGTGTATGGTGATGATTATTGTTGGGCTGAAATATTTTAATGCATAACGCATGAATTGAGATAGTTTTTGGGCCGTTCGTTCGTACCATTTGCGTTGTAAACAATTTCCCAAAGGTTCTACATCCAGGAAGGCAGACATGAAATATCCAATGAACGAAGACATCTCAGCTGAAAGTTTTTTATTGATATATAGCAAGTATAAGATGTAAGAACGGGGTGGTCTCGGGTATTAGAGGCTTAGAACAGTTGTTGACAGAGCAAGAGCTAGGAGTGATCTGCCGTTTGGGCAGTAGATTGTCTCGCCACGATTCGATAATACATTGAGCCAAGAAACCGCAGACGCGCAGAAGAATTTATGGACGTTAAGGATAATTAATATAAATGTTTTGGGAGGATGTAATGAAAAGGCTACCAAATTTGGCGAAACCGTAACTTTTGTGAATTTTAGAGGACACAGGCGGGCAACCCGGTGGGAAAAGAATTTTAGTCAAAGGAAAAAGTTACTTTGTATCTGGGAAATTACATTACTTGCACAATTTGTTTATGAACAGAAAAAGGTTGGGCGCCCAAGCAGCTGCACAATGAATGTCCGGAACACATAACATTACATCTGTTATAACCGCATTGGAATTAAAATAGATCTCTAACGTACATGCTGCATTTAATAAAGATAGACTTTCATATGAGAAAAGGAAGTAACACTTGAGGTTTTAGAATAAGAGATATTTGAGCGAAGAGAATATTAATTAATATATTAAAAATTAAGTTAGGAAGATAATAATTTAGAATAAAGATATGTATAAATGATTCTATATCATATACATATTCTCCCCTTCGACAAAATGAGATAAAAAATGACGCTGGCTCAATGTACATCGGTACAAACTGCTATACGTACCTGCAAAAAGTTCAGCACACAATTACACTTGGAGACCACCCAAAAGTACACAATAAAACAAAAATACAAATAAACATATAGAAATAAAAATATATGCAAGTACTTGTTTTCAAAATGTTGCACTTTCAGTATGTGTGCAAAGGTACCTAAAATGATTTCTTTTTAAATCATACAAATGTTCTGTTTCATTCCTTTTTTTTCAAACAGCTGCAGCATTTAAAAATACAGAACAATATCATAATTATCATTTCAATAATACTCGTCATAATTGACGGAGGCCTATATATTTTTCATACATATGTATATGCATGTATGTGTGCACAATTATCAAAATCTTCAATGCTAGCAATTCTCATAACGATGGTAACATACATATCTGCAGATTTCTTTGATTTTAGCTAGCTTTGCTTAAAAAAAAAAAATTATCATAATAAACATCAATAGCAATATAATATGACAACAAAAACTAGTTTAAATTGGAAAGTAAATATAAACAAATACAAATGTATATATATAAACAATAATTATGCATATATAGATAAAAGTTGAATATAAGCAAGTGTTTTCCTTTATTCAAGTGAAAATAAAAATCTATGAGGCAAAAATATGTTAAAAGTAGAGTGATACTGTGCAAAGTATGAATACTGACAATGGGAAATAAAATTACGTGCAAAATTATGAATATATCGCATAAAAGTATTATAAAAATTGTAAACAATATGGCAAAAGAACTGGTGCATATGAGCAAAAATTGGATTAAAAATTGTTTGTAACATTTTTATCCATTAAATTGTAGTGTCCCCAAATATGATTTTTTTTTAATTAATTGTAAAAAGTGTGGGATTTATAAATACTAAAAAAATATAGGAAAAATAATCATATAAACTGAAAAGTAAACTCCATAGGTAATTATGCGCTATCAGAAAGTACGTGTGTAAAATGTTGAAAAAGCAGTCCTATCGTTCACCATATGACTCATAGACATGTCATATGAGAGGAATGCAAAAAGAAAATTTTATCTATCTAGTATATCTATATTTTGTATGTGTGTAGTGTAGAGTACTTCTGAAAAAAAAAACATTTACCAGAATGACATTTACAAGACATGTTTATAAAAATTAAATCCTATAAATTAAAGAAAAATGTTTTGTAAATGTGTAAACATTGTACGTTGATGAGAGAACATGAAGTAAATGTGTGAAAGAAGTATTAAAATTTTCCTATACCATTATTAAAATTCAATCCAAAAACATTGAACTGATGAATTCCATGATGTGAAGTTAAATTGTTATGTAAGTAGTTTTTTTTTTTTTTTAAATACATGAAGTATATCATAATCATGGAAAGAGATACGATGAAAAGTGTGAAAAAACAAAAAACATTGTGATAGAGAAAATAAATTTTTTGAATAAATGTCATGTCAACTATCTATTAAAATGATTGAAATTGAACCAATTTGTGAAGAGTCACAGTTCAAAAATGATGTAAACTATTAAATTTAAATGAACCGACGAGAGAGAACCATTGGAATTTTTGCATAAAATGAAAAAGAATGTGTCTAAAAATAGTTTAAAAAGGAAGAGTACATTGTAAAATAAAGAGAAATGAATATTCCAAACAGTATAGAGAACCAATGTAAACAATTGCATGTGTAACAGTGAATGAAAGACTACAATTTTATATCCAAAGCATTCTGCGAAAAAATCATTGTAAAACTTTGTAGAAAAATATGCTATGTACCCCTTTGTATTGCAAAAATGCTCTGAAAAATTGTAGAAGGGAGTATCATCTACGAAAAGTCTATCAGCACTCAAAAGAAAGAACTTTGTAAGAAAATAAGACATTTACGTTGGGCGCTAATAAATGACTTTCATGGAAGATACTGCGTGTAATATGGAGAGACCAGAAAAGTGAGATATTCTGGTAAAATGCAATCGTAAACCAATAGGACTGGAGGAAACAGCAGAATTTTTTTTAATTTTTGAACCTTGTATCAAGTAGGTTACCTGTAAAATATAAACGTTGACAAGAGAAGATAAACAATATTTGCATGACCTGCCAAGAAAACTGTTAAAAATAAACATGGTAAATATTGAAATTTTAAATATTACCTGAATATGTGTCCTGACAAAATAATAAAAAAAAAATGCGTCTTGTTACACATCGAAAACATGTAGGGGAATGTCAAGATTTCAGTGTACAATAGATAATAGAGCCAATTTTTAAAAAATATGCAAAAATTTAAATATGAAACAGCAATTAAAAAAATGCGTGTGTGTGTGTGTGTATACCCGACAAACTATTTGTGCCTAGGATGACGAGTACTTAAGAATGTAGAATGTACGATGAAAGAAAATACGTACTAGTTACTATACTAGTTTCGATGAACAACGTGAAATATGTAAATTACTTGAATACGATGAATTTTCAGAACACATTGAACAGAACATAATATAAATCGATGAGAGAGAATTAAAAAGAAGGCGTGCAATCTGAGTACTTGAAAAGTACAAAAAATCACGACCAAAATAAAATTAAGGCGTGTGCAAAAATTTTAACAGCATAAAAATATATTGTACGAAGTGAGTAATACAATGTAAAATGGAGAACCTTTTCAGAATTGCAAAAAAATAGAACAAAAATTTTACGCCAGAAATTAAAATGACAAAATATGACATCAAAACTTTGAAAAGTGCAAGAAATATTTCACACATAAACACAATGATTGGCCGGTCACCTTGCTTGAATGTAAAATAAACAAATTATCGTTCACTAATCCTGCAGAAATTAATCAACGAAAAGATGTACTTACACTTAACGTAACTGTTAAAATTAAAAGTGTAATTTTAAATTATTCCATGAAAAATATATATGAGGTCCTTGAATCGAGAATTATACAACTGCATAAAATGTAAAGAAAAATTATAAATCTTGAACTTACTTTTTAAAAACAAATTTGTGTAAAAATGTAACAAGACGTTGAAAAAAATCATATTTCAAGTATGTAAGTATGCTGAATGACATATTCTACCTAAAAGTTAAAATTGCCTATGGAAATGATTAAAACATGAATGTCTTTTAGTCAAATGAATTATAATTTCAGAACTGTACGAAGATGAGCATAAATAAGAAGAATGCTTAGAAAACTGATGTAAATATTATAAAGTACATAATATTTTAAAAGTTAAGTAGATAGCACTATGACATGACCAGCAAATATATCTAAAAATTGTAATTAATATCTGTGGGAAGAAGAATAATCGTGTGTGCAGATAAAAACATCCCTAAAAGAGACCAAAATATTTAAAAACTAAAATATACATGGCAACACTGATGTAATTCTTTTTACTTATTATTATTATTGTTTTAACCATGCCAGTATTCTTTTACACATATATATCTAAACTCTTTAAAATATAAAGAAGTATTATAATTTCTGAGTTACTAGCTTGAGAAAAAATATAATTTAAAATACTTTTGAAATACCAATTTACCTTTTCTTTTCCATCACCATAGATATCTCGACAGTGAAAAATTTTTTTTGAGAGAATCGAGATATTGATAAATCTGAAAAGTACATACAACAAGAGGGACAAGGCCTAGCAAATCACTATGAAAGAAATTATATAAATATTTATCCCATCACAGATTTTATAGAAATAATGGGCCAAAAATATAAACACAAAAATTTTAAAATAATTAAAGTTTTTATTTTTATTTATTTTTTTTTTAAATATGAGAATGAGCATTACCACAAATTATAATATTTGTCAATTTCTCCTGAAACCTATAAAAATTTACCTGTAGTGCCCTAGTATAGATCAAAAACATTACATACACCAAAAATGAAAATGTTACTTGCATAAGCGAATGTTTCATGGATATATCCGGGATATTCACATTCGATCAAAACTTTGGGGCCAGCCCGTCATATATGGCAAAATGTAAATATATATACACGAAACAGAGCTTATAGCATCACACATAACATAAAAAATGACCTACACAAAAACAAACAACATATAATGTAATGCAGTTTACCTTTTAAGGAATTTCAGGTTATTAAAATTCTTTAATGGTATAAAATGGATGGTGTTAAAGCAAACAAATATTCATTATAGTTAACTAAAAATGCTCAAAAGAGTAAAACTATAAATTTTTATGATATAGAGCTTTTAAACCGAAAAATTCTTGATGCAATGTTATTAACCAATTAGTTGATACTTACTTACATAATCTATCAATATCAGCTTTCAAAAACAATAAGTAGTTCAAAAATATATGCAACACTCCCATATACATTCATTATATGTGAAAATTCTCCCCATCTCTATTAATTTGAAAAAATCTGATAATCATCTTGTTTTTGTTTATATATATATATATATATATATATATATATATATTTATAGAATGTTATGAAATAGGAAAACAGCTTTTAATATGCATAAAAATCTAGAATATAATATTTAAAATATAAAATGCTGACGAAAAATGTATTACTAAATTTTTTTCATTTGAGGAAAAAATCATACTCTGGTTGTACACAATTATTAAAAAAAAAAAAAACATATATAATATCATATAAAATGTAACAGGCATATAGAAAAAAATTGTGAATGTTTGCATGACTAATTGACATACTGATTAATGAAAATTTCAAAAGACATTAATTTAACGAGATAAGTTTCCAAGGAAACTTGCACCTATATTTTAACAAATTAAATTTTAAACTATTTATCTACCTTTATTCAAACGAAAGTAAAGGATATGTCATGCACTCATCGAAAATTTAAATAATATACTAATGAAATTATTTATAATCTTCATCGTTTTATACAATTAACAACAAAAACAGTAGGATTTATTTATACAGTTTATAATATATGCATGAATATAATTTAAGTTAACGTATTCAGCACGTGCAATCATAGATATAAAAAAATTACCTTAGAAAATGAAGATAATTTTTTTGATAAAAACATTATGTAAAAGAATTTTGAGAGGAAAATACTGCAGGCTGAAGGAAATCATTAAAACATGCATATATTAAATAATCTTTAAAATATGTACTTACGTCTTTGAAGAATAAAACATATATCCCACAGTAAATTTTAAAAAAATCACACACTTAAAAATTCAATAAGTCCGAAAAATGTATCAGCACTTATACGCACAACCTTGGTCCGAAAAACAAATTTCTTTGGGGTTTTTTTTTACATTATGTCAATAACATTATGTCAATGTTTTTTAACTTTGTGAAATTTTGATGGAGCGCGGTAAGGAAAAAGTTGCTCTTAAGAGGTTTCGCGCAAAAGTTCCGTTTTAACGGATGGAAGAAATCGGCGCATTGAACAGCTGGGATCAAAGAAAGCTTTATCGTCCGGCCAGGCAAAATAAAAACCGCCGACATTGCATGTTTTGATAGCGAAATTCTTGGACCGCAGGAGAAATTTACTATGATCGAAGAAGAAAAAAAAACATATCTTCACAGCGAAAATTTTTATCACAAGTCAGTAAAATCCCATCAGTAATGAAGAATAAATTTGCAAACATGTGTTTTCATTTTCTCGTTGGCGTACAATTCGTTATATATTTCTTTTATTGTAGTGTACTGGAATCCGACGTTCACGTTTACTTGCGTTAAAATGTTCATGCTCTGATAATAGTAATAGAATTACGACATATTGTTCTTAAACATCGGGATACATTTTTCTTCTTTTAGTAAAATTTTGTAGAATGAAGCAAATGAATGAAATTCGGATCATAAACGGGGCTTCAGGAAAAATTGTATAGCTTGAAAATTGCGATCCGGAAATCCGGAAGAAAAAATCCACATAATCCTGAGAAATACAGAACAGTATCGCTTTAAAAATCTGTTATTTCATTCCGAGACCATCTGAGACCATTCGATATGATTGGCAAATGAACGAAATGAGATGAGATGATTGGAGATCACTGGAGGGGTCCGGGAAAGGATTGGAGAGGAACTGGATACCATCTGGATAGGCGACAGGAGAAGACCGGAGACCGTAGACATGAGGCCAGAAACCGGAGTTCACAGGATGCAGGATACAGGAGGAGAGCAGAAACGGAGATCACAGGATACATGATACAGGAGGAGACAGGAGACGGGAGACCACCCCGACTGTACTATAATCAATTATTGCCTTCCGAAGTCGCACCAACTGTGTATGATGATGATCAACTGTGTATGGTGATGATTATTGTTGGGCTGAAATATTTTAATGCATAACGCATGAATTGAGATAGTTTTTGGGCCGTTCGTTCGTACCATTTGCGTTGTAAACAATTTCCCAAAGGTTCTACATCCAGGAAGGCAGACATGAAATATCCAATGAACGAAGACATCTCAGCTGAAAGTTTTTTATTGATATATAGCAAGTATAAGATGTAAGAACGGGGTGGTCTCGGGTATTAGAGGCTTAGAACAGTTGTTGACAGAGCAAGAGCTAGGAGTGATCTGCCGTTTGGGCAGTAGATTGACTCGCCACGATTCGATAATACATTGAGCCAAGAAACCGCAGACGCGCAGAAGAATTTATGGACGTTAAGGATAATTAATATAAATGTTTTGGGAGGATGTAATGAAAAGGCTACCACATTTGGCAAAACCGTAACTTTTGTGAATTTTAGAGGACACAGGCGGGCAACCCGGTGGGAAAGGAATTTTAGTCAAAGGAAAAAGTTACTTTGTATCTGGGAAATTACATTACTTGCACAATTTGTTTATGAACAGAAAAAGGTTGGGCGCCCAAGCAGCTGCACAATGAATGTCCGGAACACATAACATTACATCTGTTATAACCGCATTGGAATTAAAATAGATCTCTAACGTACATGCTGCATTTAATAAAGATAGACTTTCATATGAGAAAAGGAAGTAACACTTGAGGTTTTAGAATAAGAGATATTTGAGCGAAGAGAATATTAATTAATATATTAAAAATTAAGTTAGGAAGATAATAATTTAGAATAAAGATATGTATAAATGATTCTATATCATATACATATTATGCTTAGAAATATTTTCATTGTTATTTTGATGAACATGGGTACATGTATTTAGATACATTTATCAAAGATACTGTCGGTATTTTGCATATTAATACTTAACTACTGTCACAGATGTTGTTTCATAGCTACTGCAAGCTGTCTCTGAGACCGCTTGATCGGAAAATGATTAAAGGTCTTGTTACACAAAAAATATAAAAATAAAGAATTTATTTTTATTTAAAAAAAGAATTTTTTGGAGTTAAATGGCCGTTAAATTAAATTTATTAATCGTATAGTGGTTAGTTAGAAAAAGTAACATTACGTGCAGTTGAAAACTTTAATTTTTTAAATTTACCAAATTTTCAAAATAAGAGTTATTTAAGATATGTAAAATTTCCTAGAATTACGAATATTTGAAAACATAATAAAAAATATATGATGGAATAATTAACAATGAAAATTTCTTACCTGGAAAATGGGAGAATGCAGATTATCAAAACAAAAGTGACAAATAATTTGAAATCACGTTCTATGACACCATTTTAACAAATAAAATCATTTATTGTATAAGAAATCATAATAAGAATTTTACGGTGCAGAGATGACCTTATAAGATATACAAAAAAGATAGATGTGAAATCTTTTAAATAACTATAATATTGATTAACTTGTACACAATTTCTTACGTTCCATTATCATACACAACAATCATAATTTCTCCATAAATCAGTTCTTTCGTGATAAAATACGCTATATTTAGATGACAGAGTCTGTACAACCAGTTTAAATATTGTTTGTAAATAAGCTTGCTATAAAATATAGGTCTATATTCAAATAATGGAGTTGTTCAAAACAAATTATTAAATAAAATTTATCATTCTGAAGTTTTAACATTCTTTCATAACAGCTCTCAGATCTTAAATAGTTTTTTTTTTTACTTCAGACCTGGCACTTGCTAATTCAAAAATTCTTAAACACAAGGCATCTTAGTAGGACTCCTTTCAATAAATTTAAGTGGAAGCGTAATATTGATTTGGCAGAATCTGATTGCAGGTTAGGATATAAAACATCGCGCAGCATAGATGTTGGATGAAGTCGGAGCCGTAAAACATCGTGTAGTGATAAAAGTTGCTCTATAAATAAACAATTGATTCCCCTTTTCCATTTCGATATGGGATGCAGCGTAAGATTCTATTCTTCTATTATAAAATACACGGAGGAGACAAAATGAGGGCTGGTAAAATCTTTTCTGTATGCCTTATTTTCTCGATACCTGGCTCGAACGCTACATCTTTTACGATTTCTTCTTAATGCAGTATTACAGAAATTCAGGATTTTACTAGATTACTTTCGATCAACCATGGAAATCATCGCAATATTACGGAGTCAAGTTGAAGGCTGGATTTTATGCACAGCTCAACAACTGACTCCGTATTTATTCGAAGATATCAATTTTACGTCTTCTCTGTCCTAGATTTGCAGCTCGAATCCCCGAAAAATTCTCAAGAGACGCTTTCGCGACTTAACTTTTTAAACTTTCCGCCAATCATAGAAGCGCGCGTGTCATTCGAAATTCTTTAGGAAGCGTGGGTGTAAGCGTCCCTACGAGGTTCAATGAACTTTTGAAAAAGGATGGAGCAATATTGATAAAGAAAGCTTGTATTTAGCTTGGGAGCGAAGCGAAAATTAGAAAATGCTTCAGACTCCGCCATTTTCTTTAACCCTTTCAGTGCGGAATTTTTTGGGGCTTTTTTTTTCTGCTAAGCCCATGACGCACTACAGTGAGCACAATACACGCCGTGAACGCCTAAACGACTTTTGTCGACGCTTAATGTAGTCTACAGCACCAACCTCCTAGATGTCGATGTTAGTCGACTCCCGCACTCGGACCCTTATGTCGACTTCTGTCGACTCCCGCACTCGGACCTTTATGTCGACTTTTGTCGACTCCCGCACTAAAAGGGTTAAGCGGCCGATTTTAAAGCCGAAAAATAAATAAATTGTTTATTGTTTTAAAAGGGCTTAAATTTGGATTAAATGAGTAATAAAACTTTGAATAATGATTACAAAACGATGTAATTCATTGTTAAATTATGATTTTTATTTTTAATTATTTATTTTAAGCTAAAATATATTATTTAATTTCGATTTTGAAATGGAGAAGAAGATCGTTGTAAATATTAGATTTTAAAGGAATTTTGAATGGAAATTTTCTGAATTAATTAAATATTTCTTTTATTATTTTAAAAATATTAATCCATTTTAAAATGTTAAAAATCTAGAACTAAAATATTTAAATTAAAGAAAAATAAAGATTGTGGAAAGATTTGGAAATTGAATTTAAATTATTAAAATTAATTTAATGAGAGAAATCAGCTTAATTAATATTCAGATTTATAAATGTAAATTATAATGTATAAAGATGTTACAAGCATCTTGCAACAGGGCTTGATAATTCATAGGATATTTTTTCCTGCACTAAATTTTACGTACAGGATTTTTATAATTAAAACTCAGCTATTCAGAAATTTTTAGCAACGGTACTAGAGCTTCAAACGAAACAAAATTTCACTAGTGTCTGTAGTTAAAGTTAAGTTGAAAGATAAATGTTAAACAGTGAAAAGTGAAAAATTCAGCGGTCTTTCAGACCGCTAGCAGCAGTTACAGGTTAAGCACACAGTGATAACTTTACAGCGTAAAACTTTAGAACTTTTTTCATTAAGTTATATTTCTAAATCTATTCATAGTATACGAGTTACTTCCAAAGCTGCAAATAACAGAATTTTTGTTGTAAACTACAGTATAAAGGTAGTGGTTCTAATTAAACTCTATCAAACATCTATACATATTATAATTTTCTAGATTGGATTTAATAAATCGAATGGAAATATTTAATTAAATGGTGGTCTATAAAGTAATGTAGATCAGTTGCTTTGTTAAACGGGGTGATTCAAAATGAATGATTAAACTTTTAAGTGTTAATCACATGTCATTCAACTCAAATTTTGCAGCTCTATTAAATTTAGTTAGTAATAAATAAATAATTTCATGAAGTCGGTTTCTAGTGAAGAATGAGTTACACTACTATAACAAACGTGTCATCAAATAAGTTAGACACATATGTCAGGGTAAGTTTAAAAAGCGAAAATTTACGTTTATTGAAAACGTCAATTTCTGTTTCCGGTGCGGTTTTCAAAGTTTCATCCTACTGAATATATGGATGTTTTCTCTTATTCAGTGGCGTAGGCATGCGACTTATCTAATTCGGCAGGTGAACATTTGTTAAGTTGTCATTAAATACCGGCAAATATTCTCGAATACAAAGATCACATCAGCTGAATATTTCAAGATGGTTTGAGATATCAAGCAGTTTTAAAGTGTTACTATTTCAACTGTCGTTCTTAGAGTTTTTATCATTCATATATATTCCTTTCATTTTTCAGCCATATATAAATAAAATAAAACAACTTATGTTAACTTCGACAAAGCGTAATATTATATTCATTAGATAGTTTGACGTAACTGTTATTATAGATATTTCAGTATATACTTGGTAATAATTTGTGTCATGCGAGGTTATTAAAAATTTTTCTAGTGTTGTCAAATGACAAAATTTTGATTTATGGTTATTTTATATATAATCTTTAATTAAAGTAATCACAAATTCTTTTTAATACACCGAATGCTTGACTTATGATTTCCGTATTTTAAAAATTGTAAAAGAAAACATAAATCAAATTTTTATAAGGTGTCATCTGACAGCGGTAGAAATAATGTCAACTAATCAAAAGAAGAAATATGAAAAAAACGTAAACTATGATAAGTAAACTTCTCTATATAACTTTGAGGAAAATAGGTACATGTATATCGAATTGTTAATTAAAGATACTCTCATTATTAAATATTTATTTTTGCATGTGAAATAAATAGTGATAGCGAAAAAACTTCCGAAGAAATTTTTTCAGTGAATTATATTTACTAACCAATTCGAAAGATATACGAGATACTTCCAAAGCTGTAAATTGATAGAATTTTTGTTTTAAGCTACAGTGAAAAACAGATGGTTTCAGTTAAACTCTTCCTTACACGTATAGAACTTATAATTTTCTAAATAGAATGTAAAGGGTCAAATGAAAGGATTTAATTGATTAAGTGGTGAGTTGTACAATAGTACAGATAGCTTGCTTTGTTATACCCAACTATCCAAAATGGGTGAGTAAACATTTAATATGTGATGAAGTGTGAATCTCATGACATTTAAATCAAAGTTGAAATTTTGCAGCTTCTCTATTAAATTTAGTTAGTAATAAATAAATAATTTCATGAAGTCGGTTTCTAGTGAAGAATGAGTTACACTACTATAACAAACGTGTCATCAAATAAGTTAGACGCATATGTCAGGGTAAGTTTGAAAAGCGAAAATTTACGTTTATTGAAAACGTCAATTTCTGTTTCCGGTGCGGTTTTCAAAGTTTCATCCTACTGAATATATGGATGTTTTCTCTTATTCAGTGGCGTAGGCATGCGACTTATCTAATTCGGCAGGTGAACATTTGTTAAGTTGTCATTAAATACCGGCAAATATTCTCGAATACAAAGATCGCATCAGCTGAATATTTCAAGATGGTTTGAGATATCAAGCAGTTTTAAAGTGTTACTATATCAACTGTCGTTCTTAGAGTTTTCATCATTCATATATATTCCTTTCATTTTTCAGCCATATATAAATAAAATAAAACAACTTATGTTAACTTCGACAAAGCGTAATATTATATTCATTAGATAGTTTGACGTAACTGTTATTATAGATATTTCAGTATATACTTGGTAATAATTTGTGTCATGCGAGGTTATTAAAAATGTTTCTAGTGTTGTCAAATGACAAAATTTTGATTTATGGTTATTTTATATATAATCTTTAATTAAAGTAATCACAAATTCTTTTTAATACACCGAATGCTTGACTTATGATTTCCGTATTTTAAAAATTGTAAAAGAAAACATAAATCAAATTTTTATAAGGTGTCATCTGACAGCGGTAGAAATAATGTCAACTAATCAAAAGAAGAAATATGAAAAAAACGTAAACTATGATAAGTAAACTTCTCTATATAACTTTGAGGAAAATAGGTACATGTATATCGAATTGTTAATTAAAGATACTCTCATTATTAAATATTTATTTTTGCATGTGAAATAAATAGTGATAGCGAAAAAACTTCGGAAGAAATTTTTTCAGTGAATTATATTTACTAACCAATTCGTAAGATATACGAGATACTTCCAAAGCTGTAAATTGATAGAATTTTTGTTGTAAGCTACAGTGAAAAACAGATGGTTTCAGTTAAACTCTTCTTTACACGTATAGAACTTATAATTTTCTAAATAGAATGTAAAGGGTCAAATGAAAGGATTTAATTGATTAAGTGGTGAGTTGTACAATAGTACAGATAGCTTGCTTTGTTATACCCAACTATCCAAAATGGGTGAGTAAACATTTAATATGTGATGAAGTGTGAATCTCATGACATTTAAATCAAAGTTCAAATTTAGCAGCTTCTCTATTAAATCTAGTTAGATAAATAAATAATTTTCAAAATACTTCTAGTGAAGAATAGGTTACGTGAGCATAAAAGTGTCAGCAAATAAGTTATACACCTATCTCAGGATAAGTTTGAAATGCGAAAATTGAAATTTAATGAAAATGTCGAGTTTTCTTTCTGATACGGTTTTGAAAGTGTCACTGTACTGAATAGATTTGAACGTTTTCTGTTATTTAATGACAAAGACATGCGGTTTATTTAATTCTACAGGTGAATGTTTGTTTAACTTGTTTTCAAATTCCGGAAAATACTCTCGAATACAAAGATGACATCTACTGAATATTTCAAGGGGGTTTTGAAATGTCAAGCAGCTTTAAAGTGTTGCTGTTTTAAATATCGTTCTTAGAATTTCCAACTTTCATTTACATTCTTTTAATCTTTCGGGCACATGTAAACAAAATAAAATAAATTACTATAGCTTTGACAAATACATTAGATAGTTCACTTTGAAAGTTATTAAAGATACTGTACAGCCTGTATACAGATACTGTGCTGCATAAGACCTTATATCGTGCGAAGATATTAAATAAATCAAAAGCATAAAAAATATTGAATAAAAAATATTATGATAAATAAAGAGGTACTAAAATAATTACAAGTTGCTAATCAGCGTATATTTAATAAAATTGATATTAAAGCATTAAACACACCAACTTTATCTTCAAAGTCATCTTCTAGGGTAGTTGACTGACCTTCGCAATGTGGACACTTCAACTAACATATTCGCAACGGAGATCAATCAACTACCCCAGAAGATGATTTTGAAGATAAAGTCGAAATGTCCGGTATTTTTAACCCCTTAAGCACTACGACGTAACTGCGTCGTCATGAACTCTTCTATTTGCAATACCAGGACGTATGTGCTGTGCATACGTCATCATTTTAAGTCCAGATTGCAATGTTCAAAGCATCTAGTTTTTTGCGTCGCTTATTGTTATTGGTTTTGTACGGGCTTTATAGCAATGATTATTTTCGCATCCAATAGATGGCGTTACGTGTGTCAAAAAAACTCATTAGTTTTCCGCTGCTTTGTTTCTTTCTTCGTCATTTATTTGTTTATGGGTTGGTCATTCTGTTCAGTTGTCATTCGTAAATTGTAGTGTTTCGCTATAGGTTTTGTTTGTATCTCTGTTACAGATAGTGATTTTATAGAATAATTATGTCAAACAGGGACAGTGATTATGCTCCTAATTTTGATGATCACATAAACGATAGTGATGATAGTTTTGAATCATGCGATGAAGATTGGAACTTGGAACCTTAATTCTGTTTGTATAATATAAATAAACCTTTATTGCATCTCCTTACATTACATGTAATTAAATTATTCACATGTAATTAAAAATAATGGCATAAACTATTTTGACAAAATTTAATATATCTGGTATTCAGCATACTATCATTAAATTGAATATGGTGCTTAAAGAGTTAATTGTGTTTTTAATGTTTTAATATGAATTTTAGTAAAACATATGCTGATTAACAACTTGTAATTATTATAGTATCAATTTTACAGCGTAAGTCTAATTTTATATTATATAAATAAAGTTTTTCATGATACGTATTGATGAAAATGGGTACATATATCTATTATAATAAATAAAAGACTAAAGAGTCAGTAATGTGACCGACATTTCCGGTATAACGTTATGATGTAATTCTACACAAATGCGGACCCAAGGACTGATGGGGTTAACGGGGGTCATAAGCCTCAAACAATCTTCCTAATGGGGGGGGCGGAAATATGTTGACGAAACTATGTTTCTCTTTAGCTTCGTTAGTTTTACCCTCCGTCCGCCCATAAATTAAGAAGCTAAGACCGCCCCAGATTCTGCGGTATTAAATACATGAGAAATTATTTTAAAATTCTATTAATACATTTTCTTATAGATATATATTTTGGTATATTTATCTAAATAAATAATTTTAGAACGAGGCATCTGGTGAAGAATAAGTAATGGATGAATAATAAACGTGTCAGCAAATAATTTATACGCATAAATGTGTAAAGCGAAAATTGAAGTTTAATGAAAATGTCAAGTATTCTTTCTGATACAGTTATCAAAATGACATATTACTGAATATTCGAATGTTTTCTTTTTTTGTAACAAAGATATGCGGCTTATTTAATTCGGAAGGTGAATATTAGTTTAACTCGTTTTAAAATCCCTGGAAATATTCTCGAATACAAATATGACATCTACTGAAAGTTTCAAGAGGTTTTGAAGTGTCAAGCAGTTTTAAAGTATTGCTATTTTAAAAAGTTGTTCTCTGAATTCCTACTTTTCAAATTTCAGCCATATATAAACAAAATAAAACGAATTACTTTAGCTTCAAGAAATCGCGATATAGTTTGTACACATCACAATGCTACTAAAATTATTGTGAAGCAAATACCGAGTGATCAAAAAGTAATAAATCAAATAAAAAATGAATAATTCGAAAAGTGCCGGCAATAGCGTGAAGCGATTTTCATTGAAATGTACAAAAAGACATGAGATTACTTTTTTAATAATGAAAATTGTATTACGAGAATAATTAGATATTCCCTCAACAAGAAGTGTTTCAGTTTTGTCAGTATTTTGTAGAGCAGCGCAGCATGGTTCACAACGCAAATAGGATTTTAAATGTTCAGTTTAACGGATGTCATTAGTAAGAATAGCTTTCAGACATTTCAAGATGCTCTGCGGGGCAAATGATTTCTGTTGTAATTTCAGTCCTGTAAGGGCTTAAGAAGACCAGAAAAGTTTAAAATGACGAAAAATGTATTTTTTGTTGTTATTTTTCGTAGATATTCTTTAAACTTTTACGAAAACCGTATAGTTATTCAGATAGGAAAAGTCCTAAAATTACGGCCGTACGTGCAATATACGTTCAGCAGCGATCCGGCGATTCCTGCGAAGGGAAATACTTTATCTCCAAATGCTGTTTTTCAACGGTTTTACCACAATAATATTTAACAAGTTAACGGCTGTACATATTTCTGCTCTTTAATGAAGGAAATTAAATTCTGTTCAATCTATACATTTTTGTATAGATTACACGTATAGATGTACACGTTTTGTTTTGTAAATATCAAACAAACAGAAAAAATAAGCTATAAGAAAAATATGATTAATTTTTATGGATTTTAAATTTGTTATTATATATTTTTAATTTTTTTACACTTTTTTTTTCTTTTAATCAAGAGACAACGTAATAAACAGCATGCAGAATAAATAACGATTGAAAAATATAGAACTTTATCTTCACAATCACGGCAAGAGTAGCTTTTTAAGATAAGTTTATCGCACAGTCTTAAAACTTTAGTTAATGTTTACTACAAATTAACAAATATATATTTTTGACTTGCATAAAACATAAATATTTAAATGTAAAAAAAAGTAATAGTCTCTAAATTAATTATTGGCTTCCTAATCCACGATCAAACTTCAATCATTGCCGGCCCGGCAACGTGGTTGGTAGCGAAGGCGACAGCCACGGTGAGGGCCCGTGGTTCGAATCCCGGTAAGGCATGGATGTCATTGTGTGTGTGTCTTCAGTGCTGTCTACTTCCTTGTGTCTATCCCATCCCCAAGAAGAAGATTTATGTAATTTGCCAAAGTCCTGTATGTATTTCTGTGAATAAAAAATATGGATCATTCGAGACAACAGCCTTGTAGCTTATAGGTCTCAAAGCAAAGTCCGTCAAATGTCAAATGACTTCAATCACTTTTCGTCATTTCAAATTTTTCTGGTCCTCTTGAGTAGCGAAAGGAAGTATCTTTGGAATCACTACAGTGCATGTTTCCTAGTAGCAAATCAATAATATTGGTTATCTATAAGTGCCAAATACTTCATTGTCGGAAATAATTTCAATTAAATACCAATCAATAATTGTTCGTTACATTGGAAATATTTACAAGGAACTGCCAGTATTTCAGAAATATTGCATTTAAAATGGAAATGTTTGCAATAAAACGCCTATATTTCAGAAACAATGGTCTTCCGACGAAAATATTTGCATTAAAATGACAAATTTATTTTGGCCAAAGTTTGTGTAATATACAAATTTTGTCTGTGGCGTAGAAAACTAGTTGTTTTAGATTAGAAATGAAAAGCGGCGTGCACCATTCCTAACAAAGGGGGAGATTTGAAAAGAATGACACATTTTGAATGTTTCTTCCCGACAGTGAATATGGTTTCTGTAAAACATGATTTACCCGAACAAGTAAGCTAGAGGGTCATAGTCGGTCGTTTAGAGCTTGTCCAATCGCAATTTACTGTAGCATAATTTCTCGATGTGTCCCAAATTATCATTTCCAATTACAAAATTTGTATCTGGAAACAGGAAATGTTAGCCGAAGATCAGAATAACATCAACAACATAAAATGAGGCCAGCAACAACACAAAATGAGGATCAGTATTTAATACTAACGGTCATAAAAAGTTGTCTTGTAAAAGCCTCTTTACTGCAATAGTCCATTCAGAGGACTTCTGGTACAAACGTTTTAAACTAAATTTTTCGAAAATGAATCCATCATGTTATGTTGTATTCTAGGACATCTATAGTTTATTTTCATTAACCAGGCCACCATGCTGCCCAGAGAAAATGGGCCCAAGATCCTCTAATTTGGGGAAGAGATTAATTGAACAACGTTCTCTTCGTTGGCGAGTACCCTTTTAGAGGTACTTCAACCTACTTATTGTTCTCTTCTGACGCTACAGCAATTGGGGATGGGTTCCTTCTCGTAAACAATAAGGGTCATTCCCTGTCAAATCACCCAGAGCATGGCACTCACCATCACCAATTTTGATAAAATTTGGTGTGTTTGTAGAACTTTTAATGCTGATTCCAAAAATATCAATCATATTGAAATTGATCAAATGGTTTAAGAGTTATAGTTATGAGCTTTTAAAGATCTTCCAAGATGGCCCATTTTCCGCCATTTTGAATAGCGCATGTGACGACATAAAAGTCTATAACTCCTCATAGGTTTAACCTAGAACGTTAATTTTTTTTTGTTTTATTCAGAATAAAGTAAACTTTTATTGAAACATATTTCTGTTCAGTTTATTCCATTAAATTGCTTTCAAAAAATTATATTTTGGAATTTTTTTTTATTAAAAAAAGGTGTAACTTCAACAGCCGATTTCCCTCATTGCCCCATCCCCTTCAATTTTCATCTAATTGCATACACAGACAACTCAAAGTGTGTTTTGAAGCCTGATAAAAAAATTTAATGGGTAGTTCACAGATATTTTGTTTAAAGAAGAATTTCAATTTTACTGACCTTCCAAAAATAACGGAAAACACAAGATGTTTGATATTTCTTTTATTATCAGAAATATCCTACATATTTACATCTAAAAATTTGATAAGGTTTTATTTATCTTACATAAAGATAATATGTTTTATAAATGTAGCTAAAAAGAAGTGGAATCTCATGGAAATAAACAGGAATGCTAATAATGAATTTCTGCAGGACTTAGAAATATTTTATGCCAAATTGAAATCTGTTGCAAAGTTTCAGTAAATTATAAATAAAAAAGAAATGATGGAAAAAATTCTTCAAATAGTCACATTTTATAGCTAAATCATACTTGTATATTATACCAAATATGATAAATTTACAACTCTTAAATAAAAAAATACAGCGAATAAAAATTATCATACTTTAAAATTACACAAAATGTTCATTTGCTGATTGAAGAAAGATATCAAGATTTGATCTAGAAATTGGTTTGCAGTTCTAATATTTGGTATTTTGTGTGACGTATATGCAGCAAATGTCCCAAGAAAAATGTTCTTAGAGATTTTTTAAAGTTAGAATTTCCGGACTTTGATTCTGAAGATACAATTGAATCTAAACAGTGTGTATGAACTGACAAAGTAGATTTAACATCATATACATTTACTCTGGGTGATTTCATCAATCTTGTTCTTAAAAAGATTGAAAAGCTTTTATCCCCATGCATACATATCCAAGTCCCAAACATAGACATACAGTACATCTTGTATGGTCCCAAAGTATTTATTTGAAAAAAAAAACTTATTACTCATGAGGTTGTCATACAAATGGATTTTAGTGAGAACTTTTCTTTTTGTACTGCAAGATGAAACACAAGGCTACCACTGGATGCATGGATGCTGTACTTTACACACTTGTACTCCATGTAAAGGAAAATGGAACTAAATTAAAAAATGAAAGCCTTTAAGTGGTTTTAGATGATGTGAACCATGATATACCAATGGTTTATCAGACTAAAAAATTAATCATGCAGTATTTAAATAACAAGGTGGCTACAGATTCTGGAAATCAGAGAGATTTATCAATTTGTAAAAGTCAGGTAATTTCGTAAAGGTACTTGAAAATCAGTGAAATTTGTCTATATGCGAAAATTTGTGTTTCCTCACGGGACTGATTCGTCGACAAATAGATGATATCTAAGTCAATAATAGCACACGATGAAGAAAAGTAATATTTTTATATAGTTTTTAAAAGATGCACATGATATGAGTTTTTAGTATTTAACACAAATTAACCACTTCAACGGGCAAAGAGAAGAGAAAATAGTATTTTTTCCTTTGACCTATCTTGGGGTGGCAATTGAAGTGGTTAAGGTGATCAGATGTTCTCATTTTCTGTAGATCTTATGTTGAAGGTAATTTACTCATTTTTGAAAATTTTACGATACATTAACATAAGCTGAACAGATTTTCAGCTTAATCCAATTAGCTAACCCGTCAGATATAGCTATGTCTTAGAATTGAACATTCTTCAGAAAATGAGGAAATTTTCTAGTCGCCATATATTCATTGGCTACTATATGAAGTTGTTGGACTACATTTTGAGTTTGGATTTATGAAACTGTGAACCTGTACTTTATGAATATTGTGCAATTTTTAGGTTTTCTCTTGTTTTTTTCTCCAAAATGACGTTGGTAAACTGGATAAGTATGTTATACGAGGAAGCGGCATATATTAAAAATATCGTATGTGTATCATTAATAATGAAAATCAAGGAAATTTGATAAAGGTAGTCAGGGAAATCAGAGAAAAATTAGGGAACTTCTTTTCACATTTTCTGTAGCCATCCTGAATAATGAGTACCCCTTTGTTACAAATGTAGAATATTTTACTGACAGCTGTGCTACCCAATATAAAAATTGCAAAACATTTTTTAACCTATGTTACCATGAATATGATTTTGGTGGAATAAAAGCAAAATGAATCTTTTTTGCTACAAGTCATGAAAAATCTGATTGAGATGAGGTGGGAGAGACTGTTAAAAGACTTGTGACAAAAGCAAGTCTGCAAAGACTGCTGCATGGCCAAACAAATGTGACTATGATGTACGAATATTGAAGACAGAATATTGAAGTATAACATTTTTTATTATCACAAAAAGTGACATGTTGAAACTGTGTAGCAATATATCTCAATGGATGCAACTTGCTACAACAATTCCTGGAACACATAGTGTGCATTATTTCGAATCTACAGGAAATTTATTAATATGGTAGAAAAAGAATAAGTACTGATGAAAAAATTTCTGTTTGTTAATCTTTTGATAGAAATGTTAGAGACTTTGAATATTCCATCTCTTAACAGTTATGTAGCATGTTGTATATATGAATCGAATTGCTATATAAGATTAGTTTCAGAAGTCCACAAAGTAGAAGGTGATGTAACTGTTAAATTCATGTATTCACAATGGCCCATCACCTCCGTAAAATTGGCCAGAAAATGACAGTTTCAATCACATCCTTTGTGCAATTGACATCAATATCACAACTGGTAGAACATATAAACTTACTGATATATTCAGTGCTTTAATAAACACCAAGTTGGCAAAACATAAAATGAGAGGGAAATAAAATTGAAAGATAACGTAAACAAATTTTAACTAAAACAATTTTGTGATTTTTTCATCAATATTACAAATAGAGTTAATTTTTTTAATTAAATATATTTACTTTAAATTGTTATTGATGTAGATATATTTTAATAGTGTATTGTTACTGTGTATGTGCTAAAGGTTATTTTTTTAATTTTAAAATACTATGATAATTTTTACTTGACAATATTTTGTATTTAAGAGTTGTAACTTTATCATATTTGGTATAATATACAAATATGGCTTTGCTATAAAATATGACTTTGTAGAATTTTTTCCATCATTTCATTTTTATTTATAATTCACTGAAGTTTTGCAACAGATTTCAATTTGACATGACCATATTTTTACGTCTTGCAGGAATTCAGTATTAGCATTCCTGTTTATTTCCATGGGATTCCACTTCTTTTTAGCTACATTTACAAAAAAAATATTATCTTTATTTAAGATAAATAAAACCTTATCAAACTTTTAGATGTAAAGATATATGATATTTCTGTTAATAAAAGTAATATCAAACAACTTGTGTTTTCAGTTATTTCTGGAAGGTCAGTAAAATGGAAATTCTTCTTTAAACAAAATGCCTGTGAACTGCTCATTAAAATTTTTTTATCAGGCTTCAAAACACACTTTGAGTTATCTGTGTATGCAATTAGATGAAAATTGAAGGGGGGGGGGGGGCAATCAGGGAAATCGGCTGTTGAAGTTACACCTTTTTTTAATTAAAAAAATTCCAAAAAATAATTTTTTGAAAGCAATTTAATGGAATAACCTGAACAGAAATATGTTTCAATGAAAGTTTACTTTATTCTGAACAAAACAAAAAAAATTAACATTCTAGGTTAAACCTATAAGGAGTTATAGACTTTTATGTCGTCACATGCGCTATTCAAAATGGCGGCAAATCGGCCATCTTGGAAGATCTTTAAAAGCTCATAACTCTTAAACCATTTGATCAATTTCAATATGATTGATATTTTTGGAATCAGCATTAAAAGTTCTACAAATACACCAAATTTTATCAAAATTGGTGATGGTGGGTGTCATTTTTAGAAAATTCTGGGTGATTTGACATGGAATGACCCATAAGCAAATCCAAATGATGCTCGTCTAGTGGGTGTTTTGCTTTTGTATGAAGGGATTTTAATAAAGGATTGGTGATCATATTCTGCAGACATAGACTCAATTGAATATGTTTGGAAATTCTATGGAGAATGGCTGCTGGTCAGCAGTCATTCCTAGATATAATTCAGCAGCTAGAACTCTGTCTTCTACAAGAGTTTAAGATAATACGCCAAGCCTTCCTGATAACCTTATATTTCGTGCCTCACAGGTGCACGATATTATTTTCTGTCAAGGTAAACAATACCTGTAATTAAAATTAATTTTTATCCAAAAAAAATCGCATGTTTCTGTTCTTCTTTATAAGCACAAACTACGCATTTCGTGATTAACGACAACTATCGTGAATAAAATATAATTATTCTTAGCATCATGTTCTTTTCTCATAGAACACCAAAGAATTACGAACGAGCCAAAAAAAATTTCTTTACCAGCTAGTTTACAATTCCAGTACATTCTAGAAGATTCCAAACATTTTTAGAACACTTTCGTCGAAATATGAAAATGCCCTAGGTCAACCACTTTAAAACACCATATCTCCCACATCCCCACACAATGGTCTTCGCACATTCCAGAATGGTCTCGACTCGTGCGGTCCATATGTAAACTTAATAAAAAATATTTATATGTATGTGTGTATATATATATATATATATATATATATATATGTAAAAAAATATATATGTATTAATAAAATATTCAAGAAAATTCTAGTACATTCTAGAAGATTCCAAACATTTTTTACAACACTTTGGTCAAAGTATGAAAATGCCCTAGGTCGACCACTTTCAAACACCATATCTCCCACATCCCCACACAATGGTCCTCGAACATTCCAGAATGTTCTCGACCTTTCCGGTCCATATGTAAACTTAATAAAAAAATATTTATTTGTATGTGTGTATATATATATATATATATATATATATATATGTGTGTGTGTGTGTGTGTGTGTGTGTAAAAAAAATTGTATTTATAAAATATAAAGAACATTTTAGAACATTCTTGAAAATTCTAGCACATTCAAGAAAATTCTAGTATATTCAATAAAATTCTAGTACATTCTAGAAGATTCCAAACATTTTTAGAACACTTTTGTTGAAATATAAAAATGCCCTACGTCGACCATTTTCAGCCACCGTGTCTCCCCACAGAATGCTCCTCAAACACTCAAGAATGTTCTCGATCCTTCTGGTCCATATGTAAACCTAATAATAAAAAAAGTATATATATATATATATATATAAGGAATTATTGGGAAGAGACTTTGGTGAGAAATAAGTTGGTGACACAGAAATAAGTTGAACTCGGGACCTCTTTTCGGATCGAACTCATTTATTGCAGCATTTCTTCGTACAGTCATCTTCGCGCGTTCGACCATTTACGTTAAGTTTTGAACACTGCATGGCCGGGGGTTTAGCTGACCGCTCAAATCTGCCAAAAATCTGTCCTCCTGTCGTTGCATGCCAGTTTTAATTAGAATTTAGGATATATTTCAGCAGAGGGAGAAACAGTCAAATTGGGAGGGTCATTTTTAATTGGTAAAGTTTTGGCTGGATAGTTTTGGCTGCAAAGTGAAATATACGGACACACACGTTTTTTTTATATATATATATATATAAGGTAGATTTTAGGCCCCTGTTATGGCCATGTTCCTGATACGGCCATCTCCCTATTATGACACTATTATTCACTTGCTATTATTCATGTAGGTTGTGGAATTTGACGTCCATTTCCTGTTTTATGTTTTTGGTGTGATCTCTTCTTTGTTTTTATCTGAGAAGTCTCTTTTTATGCACGTTTTTAAAAAAAAATTTATGAATATCATTATACTATGTTCAGTTTTTAATTATCTAACAATCGGTGCTGTCGTTGATGGTGTACATTTTACGAGTTGTTCAAAATCAAATGATTTTCGTGGAAGCTGATATGGCCAACCAGGTGGCCATATCAAGTGCCCTCTGCAAGCCTAGGATAAAGACATTTTTATTTGTGTCAATTGCGATAAGTAATTTGTTTTAACAATTTTTTAAAAATCTAAAAGGATTTCACTTTTTTTTTTTTTTTTTTTTTTTTTTTTTGAAATAAAAACTTGGAATTTTAATGTCAATTTTATAAACAACTTCATTTTTGATGAAAAATCCTGTTTCAAATCCCCTTTTGAATAACAAAAAGAATTATTGAGTATTATGTTTATTTATTTTACACCAAAATTATTTAATTTGTACCCGAACAGTTTTTTTAAGTTGAAGAAAATCACGATTTGTGAAACATGGCACAATGGTGGCCATATCATGTGCACATGTTCCTGATATGGCCATTTTGTAGACTTTTGGAATTCCTTTTTTTTTTTTTTTTTTTTTTTTTTTTTTTTGGACTACTAAAACTATTAACTACTAAAACTGGACTACTAAACTTTTTTTTATGAAAGTCCATTAACTTGAGAATGTTAAAAAAATGAGTTTGATTTTTTTTTTTTTAAATGATGGCAAGGGAAATTCTTAATGTTTTGATGGCGATATCAGGGGCATCCGCCTTATATATATAGAATAGATATAGATAACTCTTTATTGTTTTTTCATGCAACATATCTCTTAAAGTTTTTTTTTTTTTTTTTTTTTTTTTTTTTTTTGAAAAAAAGGGGATTTTTATAATACGGCGAATATACCTAAAAGCAGAAAAAATACAGTCTCACATCGTAGGTGCACATTATGCGCCAAGGTGCTTTACACGCTTGAATATACGGTATATGTAGTCACTTTTCTCAAGTAAGATTAAAATTGATATATTGCTTTTCTCTGTAATGTCGAAATAAAAATTACTGTGGTTTTTACGATATCATAACACAAATGTTAATGATAATTAGATAGCCAATTAAAGGTAAGCAAAAAGTCACTTATGCGCATCATTTCTCTTTTCAAAATATAAGAATTCATTATAAAGAAACATGCAAAATCTCTAAACATGCATAAACAATTATGAATTTTAATTTTCTAAAATTATTCCAATTCTAAACTAAAAATATTTAATCCAAAATAAATAAAACTTGAGATTAATAATTCAAAGAATGTATGTATAACTTTCCGAGAAATGAAAATGCTCTCTTATTTATTTATTTATTTTTTAGAATTAAAGTATTCGACATGAACATTTATTTGAAAGAATAATGAAATTCATGATATAAATAGTGAAGAGCTGTTTTGTGTTGTTTTAATTCAAGGCACTTCGTAATAGAGGGATAAGTGTACTAGGCAGTGTGTAATGAGATTTAAAGGAACCATGTACTTTAGTTTTAAAAGGTTCTGAAAACAAGAATTTCTTTCGAGTAGTTTAAAAGCTTTGATATTTGTTTCATATTATAGGATAGCTGTAAGTTTATACTGCATTTATTTTCACTTGAACAATTATAAGAACGAATGAAACAAACAATATTTTTAGCGGCAGAGTAGAAAATATTTTCTTTTGTTGAAAAAGCACTGTTATCAAAAATTATAGAACACTCCAATTATGAAAGATTTTTCAATTTAAATCTTTATTTATTCTGTTTTATTGGATCAGATTTTTTGATTTTTTTAAATACAAACCAATCTACAAACAATAAAAGAAAATTTTTAACAAAATCTCTTTCACTTAAGATACATCGTCAAAATCAAAACACTTGAATGAAAGATAATGAATTTTAAATTTTTAGATGTATTCAACTTCTAAGATGAAAATATTTAATCCAAAATAAACGAAACTTGATATTAATAATTCAAAGAATTATATCTTTCCGATAATTGAAAATTTTCTTTTATTTTATCAATTATTTTTGTTTTCTTTTGTTTATTAGGGTTAAAGTATCCAACTTCAACAATTATTTGAAAGAATACTGTACTCATGATAAAGCTAGGTGAAGAGCCGTTGTATGTTGTTTCATTTCAAGGGACTTCATAATAGGGGGATATGTGTACTCAGCACCTTGTTATGAGATTTAAAGGAAGCAAGGACTTTGGTTTAATAGTTTCTAAAAACAATTTATTTCGAGTACTTTAAAAGCTTTGATATCTGTTTCATGTCATAGAATAGCTGCTGGTTAATATTACAGATATTATCTTTTGAATAATAATAAAGAAACTAAAATTGTTAAATGAAATAAGCACTATTTTTAGCGACAGAGTAGTTGTTATTTTCGTTTCTTAAAATACCACTGCTATTTGAAATTACTGAACACTCTAATTATGAAAGATATTCAATTTAAATCATTATTTGTTAAGTTTTAGTTACATCAGGATTTTTTTTTTAATACAAACCTATCCACAAGCAACGAAAGATAATTTTGAGTAAAATTTCTTTCACTTAACATACATCGTCAAAACCCCCAATACGTGAATCAAAAACAATGAATTTTAAATTTCTAGACGTATTCAACTTCTAAGCTAAAAATATTTAATTCAAAATAAATGAAACTTGAGATGAAAAATTCAATGAATTTATATATATATATATATATTTCCGACAGTTGAAAATATTATTTTATTGTTTTCTTTTATTTTTCTTTTGTTTTGTTTTCTAGGATTAAAGTATCCAACTATAACATTTATTTTAAAGAATAATGTACTCATGATTGAGATATTGAAGAGCCGCCGTATGGTGCTTCAATTCAAGAGACTTCATAATAGGGGGATAAGTGTACTCAACACTATGTAATACGATTTAAAGGAAGCAAGCACTTTAGTTTAATAGGTTCTAAAAACAACAATTTATTTCTATTACTTTATGTCTTGATATTTGTTGAATATACTAGAATGACTGTTATTTAATATTACCGATATTTTCTTTTAAATGGTAATAAGAATGACTAAAATAAATTGTTAAAGAAAATAAGCTCTATTTTTAGCGACAGAGTAGTTGTTATTTTTGTTTATTAAAAAATCACTGCTTTTCAAAATTACAGAACACTTTAATTATGAAGGAGTATTCAATTTAAATCGTTATTTATTAAGTTTTAGTTGCATCGGGATTGTTTTTAATACAAACCAATCCACAAGCAACGAAAGATAATTTTGAGCAAAATTTCTTTAACTTAACATCCATCGTCAAAACTCCAAAACGTGAATCAAAAACAGCGAATTTTAAATTTCCAGAAGTATTCAACTTCTAAGCTGAAAATATTTAATTCAAAATAAATTAAAGTTGAGATGAAAAATTCAATGAATTTATATATATCTTTCTGACAATTGAAAATATTCTTTTATTTTTTATTTTATTTTTATTTTGTTTTGTTTTTCAGGATTAACGTATCCAACTAGAACATTTATTTGAAAGAATAATGTACTCAAAATTGAGATAGTGAAGAGCTGCTGTATGATGTCACAATTCAACAGCCTTCATAATAGGGGGATAAGTGTACTAAAGGAAGCAAGTACTTTAGTTTAATAGGTTCTAAAAACAACAATTTATTTCAAGCCCTTTAAGCCTTGATATTTGTTTAATATCATAGAATGACTTAGTTTATGTTCCAGATATTTTATTTTAAATAATAATAAGAATGACTAAAATTGTGAAATAAATTAAGTACTATTTTTAGCGATAGAGCATGTGTTACTTCCGTTTGTTAAAACGCACTATTATAAAAAAAATTATAGAACATTCCACATAAGATTCTTCAATTTAAATCTTTATCTATTAAATCTTAATTGAATCTCAGTATCTATATATATATTTAACAAAGTAGACTTTTTTACAAAACAACAGTAGACAAAACATTTTTGATTTTTTTTTTCCTTTTTTTTTTTTTTTTTTTTTTTTTTTTTTTTGATACAACGTTAAAACCACTAAACTTTAATAAAAAATAATGAATTTTAAATTTCGAGAAATATTTAACTGTTAAGCTTAAAATTTTTCATCCAAAATAAATTAAACTTTATAGTAATAGTTCAGAAAACGCATCTATAGCTTTCTGAAAAACGAAAAAGCTCTTTTGTTTGTTTTTCGTCCAACATGAACACCTATTTTATGACAACGTTTACTTATAATTGTTTTTTAATCAATTTATTTTTCAATTTTTGAAAGTTATAGGTGTATTGAATATGCTTCTAAAGGGGTTTTTTTTTAATCTATTCATTATTTACGTTGCTATAGCCTGGCATTCTTGGTGGTATTCTGGCCAGAAAGACATTGCCAGGTTATAAAACTGTGAAAATTTCTGCACATATAGCTGCAAATTTATTTATTGAAGGAAGATTGTTAAAAATGATGACCGTTTTGGAAATTTCTGTTGGTCTGTAAGCCGGGAATTACGTCATCATTGTAGATGAATTTCGTGTCCAGAATGCAGAACGCGATATGTCCAGCGCTGCCAGAAGTGCTCTCACCGCTAAACGAGAGTAACAAGTCGTTGATATGAAACGGAGGAAGGATTCTTGTATGGCTCAGAAATAGCCAACTAAGAAGTTAACGTAGTTTTTTTTAATAACTTACCCTTTTGAATTTTGAATGTCTGGCCACAAATTCGTGTTCAGCAACCCAACTTAGCAAAAATGTTATGTGTCAAAGAGTTTACAAAGCTTTAAACGCGATTTTTTTCGAAACAAAATTTTTTCAAATCTGCATAGGTTCAATCGACTCAAATGTTCAACTAATTGAATTTTTTTCTTAGCAAAGTAAACACTTTTGACCATGCAATGAATGTGTTAAAATTATCCATGTTAAATATGTTTTACAGCTGATCAAATAACAAAAGAATGGGTCAAGAAATCAACATTAATTTTAAATATGTCCACCATTTGTTGTTGTTGTTGTTGTTTTTTTTACTCTTTCAATGTTTTTCATGTTTATTCCATAAGAAATTATAATAACTAATGTAAATAAATGCATTTCTGATTTCGGACCATGTTTTGAATTAGCTGCAACCTACGTAGATCGACCGTGCTTTTCAAACCCGAGATTTTTCAGTTTGTCTTTAGTTATATATATGACTAATACATATATGACTAGCTGAAGTACCTGCCGTTGTCTGGATGTTTTAAGAATGCTTGTTTAGAAAATCAATTTCAAAATTAAACATGCAGTATAAAAAACATAATAAAAGAAAGCAGTCGGAATGGTATACAAATAAATTTGATGAAAACCCAATCTAAAAATATATAAATTTATATAATAAATTCATCAGAATTCGGCTATAAATCAGCTTGCTTCAATTCATCATTGGAGCAATAAAAACAATAAAGGAAAAATGTCAAACTGTCTTTGAATTGTACATGATGGAACAAACTAAAAAACAATTATTTCAAAGATCATTTTCTTCAACAAAGGTATCTATTAATTTGTACAATACAGCCTTTGTAAGTAACTCGTCTTGAATCTTCAAGTCGATGCTTTTTTTTTTTTTTTACTCTATAACTTTTTAATGCAAGAATCGCATGTTCGCAAAGTCATTTATGATCTGTAAAATGTCGAATATTTGGAAATACTTTCTCATTGAGTTTTTCAAAACACCCAACTCGTTACAAAATGCTTCTATGGTTTTGACTAGACTTTACTGGATGAAGCGGCATTTATCTATTCCTCATATTTAACATATGGTCGGCAAATTGCCATCCAGTATGTTTCCACCCAGATGAACTCTCATTTTTTGGGTTTCGTTCATCTCACGAAACCCTATTGCTCCCGCTCCGTTGTCTGTCTCACAGAGCCATTCTCGAAAAGTATGTAACTTACAGAGTTGAAACTTTGTGTATAAATCAGAATATCAGCTGTAAAGAGCTGAAAATATTAAAATTTGAAAAATTCGTATTATTTTAATAAATAGAGATAAAAAACCAAAATTCTAAGAGCCTTTTCCTATTAAATTTAAACATTTTTCTTTATAGCCGATGCCGAAAATTAAAAATCAACGATGAAAATCTTTCTACAATAATTATTTTTCTATCAGACGATTTCCACGTGAAAAATGAAATAAAAAGTTTCACCAATTGAAAAAAAGATTAATATGAAATAAAATTGATTGACGTCATAGTGGTAATAAAACATGAAAGATTTCTCAATAATACAAGGAGTATGAGTATGTGTATGTGCACAAAACAGATTAATATCACGTCATTAGAGAATTAAAAAGAAAATCTGACGTCATATCGGAAGTTCAATGGATTTTTAATTTTTTTCAGAATAATACAAAGCGTGTATCAATATGAGTAATAGAGAATAGTAAATATATGAGTTTGATAAACATATTGAATCATGATAAAAATCCGAATATGGAAATATTCGCATATTTTAACATTTTGAAGGTGTACAACATGTTTAATTTTGAAATTATTTTTTTTAAATATCGCATTTAGTCCGCATGACAGATATTACAGTGAGAGAATATAATAGCGGGCTTAGACCGCTATCGGAATGTTTTAGATATTCGAAAAAAAGAAGAAAAGACCGGTAAATTTTTACTTTATAAAAACATGACTTTTTTTTTTTTCTAGATGAAATTTGTTTGAATTTATTAAAGAAAGGATAAAGTGTTTTGAAAGGAATATTAAACGAAACCCTTTGAGCGATCTTCGATCACACTTATCCACTTGTTTTAGTTAGTCGCAAACTGCGAACATGCCTCCAAAGATGAGACGATATAAGGCATGCGTTAATTTCATCCGCCATTGTTCCTTTTAAAATGACAGGCAATATTTGTCGGAAATCTCCAGGCAATCCAACAATGGTCCAACCTCCCATCCATTACTAAATCATTGCCTCTTAGTAACTGGAGTGTCTGATTGAGGGCGTGCAAAGTAACTTTGTGTAGCATGGTGCATTCATCCCATACAATGACCTAACATTTTATTTTTTAAAAATCTGAAATCCTTATTTTAGTTCTTCACTAAGAATGAGCTCTGGGTACCTAAAAATTTGTGGAAATTCTAATATACGAGCATACACACAAATATACATGTGCCATACATAAATTTAAAAATAGTGAAAACAAATTCAGATAACCCAAAATGTTAAAATATGCCAATATTTTCATAATCGGGTTTTTATCCCGATTCAATATGTCCCCCCCAAACTCATATGAAGTTAAATTCACCTACTGACGTCATATCCACTTGCTTTCTGTACTTACTCATATTTATTCTCTACTTGTATGATTTTCAAATATTTTTAAAAAGTTCGTTAAACTTCCAATATGACATCATATTCATTTTCTTTTTAATTCTCTTATGACATCATTTCATATCCACCTGTTTTCTGTACTTGCGCATATTCACACTCCTGGTATTATTGACAAATATTTGAAAATATCCGTTATATTACCAATATGATGTAAAATTAATCTTTTTTTCAATTGTTGAAACTTTTTATTTCATTATCATTTTTCATGTTAGAAATCTCTCAATAGAAAATTAGTTGTTATAGAAAGAATTTTATTGTGGATTTTTTATTGTTGGCAACTGCTATAACGAACAATGTTTAAATTTGATAGGAAAAGGATGTTAGATTATCGGTTTTCTTTATTAATTAAAAATTAACTAAACATTATTTCGATTCCGGATTAATGTAGTTGCCTCGGCCGTGTTTTAATACACCTGTACGTACAATTTCACAACTCTAGCTTCCAAACTGTGGATTTGTATAGGAGTGCAGACAGACATATTTTCATTTTTATATATTAGATTTAATTCTTAAACGATTTATAAACATTTGTGAAAAAAAATAGAATGTTCATAAGTCTTGTCCATTGTTTAAAAGAAATATCCCAAAGTTGACCTATTTTTCAGGCTATTACAAGTAAACGTGGCCTTAAAGAATAATAACTTCCTTAAAGAATCAGTTCATAACATTCAATTGAGAGTTGTTTTATGTTGTTTCAATTCAACGAACTTCATAATAGGAGATAAGTGTACTCGACAGTGTGTAATGAGATTTAAAGGACTTTGATTTAAAAAGTTCAAAAGACAAGAATTTCTTTCAGGTATTTTAAAAACTGTGACATTTGTTTCGTGCAATAAGTATTCATTTATATTTTTTTATTATATTTATATAATAAAATAATAAAGAATAAAATAATAATATAATATAAATAATAATATAATATAATATATAAATATAAATAAATATAATATAAATAATAATATAAATAAATATAATATAAATAATAATATAAATAAAAAATAATAATATAAATAAAAAAATAATAATAAAATATAATAAATATAAATAAATAAAATAAATAAAAGTATATAATATATAAATAATATAATATATAAAATAATAATATAATATATAAATACTAAAATAATAATAAATAAAAATATAATAAAATAATAATTGTTATATTTGTATTAATTTGCATATAAAGTAAAATAATTTTCACTTGATTATCAAGGGATATATACTTATCACATTTCTATAAAGAAACAATCACGTGTTTGTTGTTGTTGCTGTTGTTTACTCTTTCAATGTTTTTCATGTTTATTCCATAAGAAATTATGGAATTAATTATGGTAATGAATTTTCGGTGGAAAGATTTTCGTGTGAAGAGATCATTTATGATAAAAAAAAAAATACTGTTATGAAAAATTCTAGGCTATGTTGATTATGGAAGATTCTTTAATTTACATGTACATTTATTAAGTTTAAATTTAACTAGGATTTATATATATATGTGTCTACAAACCAATACGTAAGCAGTGAAATACAATTTTGGATAGAAAAAGAAACATGCAAAATTCCAAAACTTATTTGGACCGAAACTAAGGAATTTCTAAAATTATTCAACATGTAAGCTGAAACTATTTAATCCAAAACAAATTATACTTGAGATTAATCAAATTCAAATAAGTATCTAAATTTTTGCGAGAAATTAAAATATTGTTACATTTTACATTTTAATCATTTATTTATTTTTAGAATTGGAGTATTTATTTGAAAGAATAACTAGGCTTATTCAAGTTTTTATTATCTTTTATCAATCAATTATAAATCAATTATTATGTAAAAAAGGGTGTTTATTTTTCATTTTATTTGTTTATTTTATTATTATTATTTACTTATTTGTTTTGAAAAATAGGGCTCATGATGCTATTTTTAAGATAGCAGGGCTGGATAATTGGTACCGGATCTACTATCCCTTTTGCGGTCCTTAATTATCATCTTAAACTTCTTTATAAAATTTGTTTTGGAGACAGAAAATAACACGATCTTTCTTTACGATTTTAAAATATTTCTTAATTTTCAACTTAGTAAAACAGATGGCAGCACTAACTGAGCAAAATATGCCTCTTATGAAGGAATTATTTAAAAATAATTTAAACATTTATATTTGTTTGTTATTTTATGAAATATCTTTAAAAAAAAGATAAGACAAATTTTAAAGATATAACAAATTAAATTGTTTAAAATTATATATTTAATTAATTGATACTTTTTAAACGACAGAATTTAAAACAAAAATAAAAATATCGTTTAAATTTAGTCATAAAATGAGTTATGAAGATAATTATACCCTTTTAGATGTGATAAAAAGAACTTTGTAATATGACATCAAAAATATTTTTTTACCAGGGGACCAATGCGAGGATTTCTCACTGCAATTTAATATTTTTTACTGATATGTAATATTTTTTTATGGAGGTATAAACTTCTAAAGGAAAATTAATTATTAAAAATATCTGCAAACAGCATAAGTCATGTCAGAATATCATCTCATTTATATCATCAAAGTTATAGGAAAAACTGTGCAAAGCTAGCAAAAAGCACGCGCGAGAGAAAAAATAAAACAATCTTATTTTAACTTCAACTGTATTAGAGGATGACGTCATCCGCTTCTTGAAATCCACGAAACAAAGAAAAATAAATTGGATGCATTTAAAACACAATTTAATCTAATGTAACAAACCATACTTTTTATTTTACCCGTGAAATACCACTGTGTTTCCATCGATTGATGGTGTCTTATTCATCTAAATATTTCAATTTCAATTTTGCTTTTTAACCATAAAACCATAAATATAAAATAAACACGTGCGTAGAAATCCTACTTTATTTTTATTTAATTTAATTTAATTTAATTTTTTTTTGTACTAATTTTTTTTTATATAATCATTGTTGAGCATCATATAATTCGGTATTTTATTTTTGCGTCAGCAGGCATTTGAGGAAAACCTTTCATTTCATTTATGAAAAGAATGCCAATTTAATTTTTAATTAACAGCAATTTTTAATCAAAAAATATGTTTTAACGAAACGTGAATGTACTATGTCAGAAGCCGCTTTTAAAAAAAAACTTGCGAAGGATACCTCATTCGTTTTATGCCTTTCGTAAATTCATAGAAAAAGGAATATTGACAACAGAAATAATATATACCAGTGGACCCATGCGCACCGCAGTCTAATATTTTTTTAACAATATTTAATATTTTTAGATGCAGGTGTGGTGGTTCGACTTAAGTTCCTTTTCTTTTAACACTGGAATCTTGTTAATATTCCAATAATATACAGGCATCCCCCGACTTACGCAATTAATGCGTTCCGAAGACTTTTACGTAACTCGAATTTTACGTAAGTTGAATGTGTAATTTGCTTAAGTAAAGTTTCGTAAGAAACTTCAATATTTATTATATATAGAGAGAGATTATTTACACAGTATTCATTTTTAAATAAAGCATCATGCAGCAGTATTTACTCGGATATAAATTATACAAGTATGAAAAATATAATGGTAAACTGAAAAAACACTTTTCAAATAAATAATATCTTGTGGAATTTGGGATTTATAAATTTAACATTGATGGAGTGATTTATAACAATTTTGAGATTACTTCAAATGACTATAAAAATAAGAAATAATTAAAGAGGACTGACTTACTTCTTCTCCACGAATTTTCGATGACAAGACAAATGAATAGCACTCACAAAATGAAATAATTCTTGATAAACACAAATTGTATTTATTAAGAATTAGATGACAACAATGAATAACGAACAATAAAGATTCGTTGTTATGTGATAATACTGTATATTCCCAACAAAAATGTAACTCTCTCTAATACGTAAAACTATATTATAATAGTTATAATTTTTATCTACATATTTTATTTATAAAATAATTATCAAAAGTATGCAAACGCGTATCAAATGCGTTAGTGAGTTCATAAATGTAATTTTTTTTAAAAAATTTACGTAGCTGCGAATTTACGTAAGTCGCAGTATACGTAAGTCGGGGAATGCCTGTATATTGAGATTTCATCAAGAAGAGTATAGCATTGAGTACAATGTGTTATAGCCGCAAAAGACCACGCCGGCATGACAATCATTATAAAAAAATGATTCGTTAAAATAAATATTCGTATAAATTTATAATCAAGAACAATAAAGATAAAAGTAAAAATATTACCTGAAGTCATCAAAAAAAAAAAAAAAAAAAAAAAAAAAAAAAAAAAAAAACAAGTGGTGGATTGGAGTGAAAGAATTGCACTGCAAAATTTTCATCATCGAATAAATCTTTATTTATAAAGAATCTTGAAAAATTGTATTTCTGATGGAATCTCTTTTTTTTTATAGATTCACTTTTTTTTTTAAATTCAGAAGTGTACAACACAAAATAAACCCCATCATGAGAAAAAATAATGGAATTTTTCTCTTGTGAATTACGGATATGTTGGTTTTAAAAATTAAAACACCATATGATTTTATCAAGCAATCTGAATACACAAAACGTATCACCATTCGAATGAAAACAAGCCACTTTTGCCATATATCATTACTAGCAGACTACGCCCGCTGCGCTGGTCGGTTTCTCCAAAAAGAACCTTGAATCAAACGAAATATATCGATGAATTTAACCTTGTATTTTAAAATAATCTGTACCTTTACCTGGAATATATCCTAAAATAACATAAAAACGGATACTTATTTCACTAAGTTATGTTTTTTAATATGGTTTACTATTACGTTTACAATTTATTACTTACCGTTTTCCATTGATTTATATGTCTTATAGCTACATTTTTTAATAACGGGAATTAAGCTATATTATTCACAACTAAAAAGAAATGGCGTGTACTATCAGTTCTTGGTCGTTGTAAAGTGGATTTGATACGATGAGTATTTCGATGACTAAAATCATCATAACCTTCCAAGAAATCTATAAATTCATGAGGAATGAGAATAGGCACTTTTGGAAGAACAAGCAGACATGAGTAGATGAAGGTATTTTAATTTATCCCAGGTTCTATAGATGTTGCACAAGTACAGGAAAACGTTGGCTGCGCATGGCAGCGCAGGGCACCCGGGCCCGTAACACAATTCGTGAAAATGTTACATGTTGAAAGCAAGATGATTAGCAAGAGAAGTGATTGTTTCTCGTATCATAACATGAAGTCGAATGAAATTACATTTCGCCAAAAGGTTACAATATGGCGATCATTTCTCCAGACAGAGCATAAAGACAATTAAAAATTTAGAGAACAGAGCCATGTTTGGCATCAATCGTCCTAACGAATTTTTCGGCGGTAGTCAACATGTGTGGGAATGCAAAAACCACACAAATGGGGCTCGAGAGAGTTTTCGCATTCTTGAACCCGCGAACCTTAGCGATTGTTATGACTTTGATAAGTACGTTAGATATTTTTGGACCAGAGTTATTCAGATGCGCTTGGGAATCATTGTAATTAAAAGGGTGTGTATGAAGAAATCAGTTAGCAACAGATCTTTGTGACCAAATAAGGAGATGGCAGATGGTAAATCTTATGCTAGCTATTTGAAAGGGTAAATGTGGCGGTTTTCCTTTACATAGCACAGAATATAAATATTTTTAGTGTAACTGAATTAAAAGGATATTAGAATAAACGGAATTAAATTTGTTCCACTGAATTTAACAAAGGGTGGGAAAGGAAAATGAAAAACTTTTTGTAGAATAGTGAGCGTTAAAATAATGAAAAAGGGGAACAAATTTGGAAAAGGGAATTAAATGAGAGGGTAAATAATATATGATGCGACATCATAATTTTAACTTCCCTACTCTTTATTTAAATTATATTTTTCCCCTGCCTTTTTCAAAATTTAATTTTGTTATCTTAACTACAAACAATAATCCCGCCGTAATTTATATTCTTTCCCATTTCATATTCACTTATGCTGGATCTCTAATATCTCACGGCTTTTCGATTAAAATAAAAAAGAAAAGAATTAAATCAGCACAGATGCCTTTTCGTAATTTACTTTCCGAAACCAAGCTTATAATACAATATGTTCATAATGCATTTTTGTGGCCACAGAGTCAGTTAAAATTATGTCTATCTTTTCATCTAGCTCAGATACATGACCTTATTTGGTATTGGTAATAACTCAATCACTCACACCCATGTCTAAAAATAACACAGAGTCAGTTAAAATTATGTCTATCTTTTCATCTAGCTCAGATACATGACCTTATTTGGTATTGGTAATAACTCAATCACTCACACCCATGTCTAAAAATAACACAGAGTCAGTTAAAATTATGTCTATCTTTTCATCTAGCTCAGATACATGACCTTATTTGGTATTGGTAATAACTCAATCACTCACACCTATGTCTAAAAATATATTCTGATTGTTAAAAGCACAAGCTGTTTTGTCTCTCGAAATTCCATTCGCATGGGAAAATATTCGTCGGTTATAATCTTCTTGGCGATATTAAATTTTGAAATGAAGTGCATTCTTATGCCAATATTCTGGCAACCTGGCTCGGTAAATACCATAAGTATGCGGGCTTCCGTCTGAAAGTATTCTCGCCTAGACACTCTGTAGCAACCCTATTTGGCGAGATTCTTGTCATTGGAAATCCAAGTTGAGTCGTAGAAGCAACTCACTCAGCTCCTTGCCTTGCTTCTGTTAATATCATCTCTCCCTGCTATGTTGCCCCTCCTCGGTACTTCCCCGGGTGTGGAGAGATTGCAAAGACTTTACCCGGCATAAGCCCGGTCATTATGAACCTGGATTTATTTTTCATGCTTTGGTATCCTGAATAAAAGCCTTGTATCGACCTATAATGTGTGTACCTATGGATTATTCATGAAATCACGTAACATAAAATAATATCTTCACTTCTACATGGAACCACTACATTATATGGCGCATCTAGTATTTGTCGAGAATTAAATAAAAATAATGCACTCGTGACATCATAATTCACTTTTATATTTTAAAAAGCTACTATAATTTGTGACTCGTGCTGACACATTGCTGTTATCATAATTTTTTTACGCGTGAAGTTTTCGCTATGGTACTCCATTGTGAAAATTGGTAATTTTTGAAATTCAATATTTGAAAAATGGCATAATCAGTGAATTTGAAATTTATATCAAGAAAAATACAATTTTTTACCTTTCTAACGCAGTTTGTCTAACAATTTTCTGACAAATACTTCTCGAGCAATTAAATTTTTTCAGTAACTTCAAATGTTTCATTTTCCGAGATTAATCTGTGGCAACGATTAGCGAAAATCCCAGTCGTCAGCAACGCATAGCTTTTTATTAAAGAGGAGGATAAAGTTCTAGCAACCTAGCATCACTCACATCCGTCATTGCATCTACATTGGTGAAAATGATTTCATCGTTGCCGTAATTAGAGTAAAATATATGGATGACATCAAACCTTCATAATTTAAAAAAGAATACTTCCTTCATATTACTGCTTTCGAAAATACACTCATAATGATTTTTTTTTTCAGAAAACAAGCGACCACCTTCCACGCCAGAAGCAAACATCCCAGTGACGAAAGCGCGCTGCTTCAGCACAGAGAGGGAACGGGGTGGGTTGCCAAAAATTGAAAAACGCCAATCGGCAGAGATAAACATCAACTTTGAAATTACGTATTAAGCTCATTTGAATTTGATTGGCGAGGGGCGGAGCTACAAGGAGGAAGTGAGCTCACGCAAAGAATGTCGTAGGATGTTCTAGCAGAATCCAATTCCGGAAGTACAGACATCAAAACGATCAGTATCATTTTAAAATAAAGTGAAATGTTATGTAAGAAAGAAAAACTTACAGAGGAAGTTTTAAAAAGGAAGGAAGTAAAATAATTTTTGAATGCGAATTTTAATATTAAATGAATAAAGATTAATAAAATATTTCTTAAATTAAATTAAATCAAAATATGGCAGTTGTTGTAAGAAACCACAACAGAAGGTTTAATTTTCTAAAGGAAAATTAAGGACTAAAAATATCTGCAAACAACATTAGTGAAGCCAGAATAGTAATTCATTTATTCCATCAAAGTTGCACAAAAAACTGACCAATGATAGCAAACACAATATATATATCGTATTTTAACTGCAATAGAGGATGACATCATCTGTTTCGAATTTAAAAAAAAAAAAAAAAAAAAAAAAAAAAAAAACATGAGACAGAGAAAAATAAATTGAGCATTTGAATTTGAATTTTGCTTTTTAATCATAAAAATGAAATAAACCCGTGCAGCAACAATCTCCCACTTTATCTTTATTGTACTATTTATTTATTTTATAAACATTGTTGAGCGTCGTATAAATGCTGTATTTTATTTTTGTGACAACACTGATTTGAGGATAACCTTTCATTTCATTTATGAAAACAATGTCGAATTAATTTTAATTTAACAGCAATTTTTAAGCAAAAAACATGTTTCAACGAACTGTCAGTGTATTATGTCGGAAATCTGTTTAAATTCCTTTCATATGGTATCTCATTTATTGTTCTGCGTTTTTTATTTGCTTAGAAAAAGAGATGTTGACAATAGAAATAATATATACCAGTGGACCAGTGCGGGGATTTTGCACTGCACTCTAATAATTTTAGCAATATCTAATATTTTTTACAAGCTGGTTTAAACTTCTAAAGAAAAATTTAGGATAAAAATATCTTCAAACAATTTAGTCAAGCCAGTTTCATTTATTCCATCAAAGTTACAGTAAAAACTGATTCAAGATAGCAAAAGGCACGTGCGAGAAAAAAAAAATAACAATCGTATTTTAACTGACTTAGACGATGACGTCATCCGCTTCTTGAAAAACATGAAACAAGGAAAAATAAATTGAAAGCATTTAAAATACAATTTAATCTAATTTAACAAAACATACCTTTTATTCTGCACGTAAAATACCACTATTTCAATCTATCGGTTTTTTCTTCTAAACATTTCAATTTCAATTTTGTTTTTTAACCATAAATATAAAATAAACGCGTGTAGAGAAGTCATACTTTATCTTTTTTGTATTATTTATTTTTTTTATAATCATTGTTGAGCATCGTATAATGCGGTGTTTTATTTTTGTGGCAACACTAATTTGAAGAAAACCTTTCATTTCATTTATGAAAACAATGCCAATTTAATTTTTAATTAACAGCAAAAAACATGTTTTAGTGAAATGTGAGTGTACTATGTCAGAAGCCGCTATAAAAACCTTTCGAATGACACCTCATTCATTGTTGTGCGTTTTTTCGTAAATTCATACAGAAAGGGATGTTGACAACAGAAATAATATATATGATGACGATTAAGTATTTCAGAAGTTATAGGGTAAAGGGCCCAAATATGAACCACTTTTTATTGTTGTAATTTTTTTGTTTATTTTCAAATGCTCTTTTTTGACCAAAAAATTACCAGTTGTAGATCCATTTCCTCCCTATAAGATTATGGGGTCAAGTTTGTTCAAAAATTAATACAGCTTGAGGGAAAAATAATTGTGTGGTGTGTCATTTGCAGATTTCAGCGAAAGGGGTTCTTAATATAGTATACAATGGCTCTCTAATATGGCACCCAGTGCCCTATTCGGCACACACACCAAAAATGTCAAAGAAAATCAATATTTCAGGGTATTAAAATAAAACGACACATCTTTCACATAAAATAAATTTATTAGACTAGGATATTTAATCATAAAAAAGTATTTTTCTCAAATATAAAATAAAGCTGGTGCAAAGAATGACATAAAATTTTCCTAACTTAAGATAACTAGCCTAAGATAGGTAATCAAAAATATTCAAATGAGTAGTTATGAAGAAATAAAAGTAAACAGGAAAAAACAAATAATTGACATAAAAGTAAAAAACAAAAAAAATTAGATGAAAGAAAGTTCAAAACATGGGGTGCACAGACATAAGTCAGTTTTCCTTTCCCCACAATCTTCGTGAGACCACCTAACTTGCTGGGTGCATCTGTGAAGAGGATTTAACTTCACATGTTCCACTTTCATAAAATTCATCTCCCCAACCCCGTACTTTTTTTAAAATTTTTTCTTTAGAATTATTTTATTTTTCGTGTTATAAAATCTAGCTACTCCCTGTATTTCTCTTGTATTAAGCTTTCTTTAATTCATTCGGAAACCTTTCCTCAGCGCATAAATCATTCCGTTATAAAAAAAAAAAAAAAAAAAAAAAAAAAAAGAAAAAGAATTTATTCCCATTGTAACTCGCTCTTTTCGATCGGCATTCAAACTTTACTCAGATTTTTACGCCTACGCTTTTGTTTGTTAAGGTTTCATTTCTTCTAACTCATTTCATTATTTTCTCAATTGTCCAGATGCCTTTTCATATAATATCTGTAACGTACCAATTCTATTGTTAACGTCAGTTGTATTTTTTAAGCTAACCCCATGAGAAATGCACCATGCGGATTCGCTGGTTTACCAAAATTCCATATCTCCACTGTGGTGCTTAAATTCATAATTTCCCTTCACCTCTCTTCCATAGGCTTATCATTAACGAACATTCACCATCTATCTCTTGTCACATTGTTCTCGCCAAAACAGTACGTTATTTGGCTAATTGGCGTATGTAATTATCGCCATGCCTTCACTGTAATCACAAAAAGAAATTTTATAATACCACTCACTCTATCTCTTGCGGCCTGCTTTTGTTGATCATGCGAGAAAATTAAGCCTCCTCCTCATATTGCATTATTTGCAGGCCGGCGACTTGTGTCAACTGCGACCTGGTCTCAACTGCATTATAATAAACCATATTCATATTTGAATACGATGTCTTAGTCCTTTCAACATTTTAGGAGTCCTTATTTTCTTTCAGAACTGATTTTTCGGATACCTATACCTACATCCTACATAAATGACCACGGCTAAACAATCTCCGTCTCAGCATCTAGAGCTCCTATACTACAGGCTGAATAATCATACCACCATTTAATAACCCAACGCACCAAAAACCAAGCTAAAACCAGTTAGCTTACCGTAATAGTGGGCGGCGAGTGACAGTGACAGGGACGGCAAACACCGGGCTCGGGCAGTTTCCTAATGCTGAGCTGAGTTGCAATATGGCGGTTATTTTGGGCAACAAAATGGATATGCGTCAGCTCCCTCACTTAGTCTTGTCTTAGTTTTGTCTTAGGTGCATCTAACCCATTTTTCTCCCATGCAATCATCAGAGAATTTTGATACACAAAGGCAGGGGTCGCAGCGTCCTATATTTTTTTATATATTTGACACCACTATTTTCAAACTATAAATATCATGGTAGATTTCTTTAAAATTTACAATAGAAGGATATTGTGAATATTATATTTTGAAAATAGTGGTGGGGATTATTAAAAAATATATAGGACGCTGCGACCCCTGACAAAGGGGACACTCAACGTCTTCTTCTGTTTCACTGAACGATTCCGGGTCCATGTCATAGTCTGTGTCGATCAGCGGAAGGTCATCCTCATCGAGCCTATCATCAGATGATTCAATATGAATAGTTTTTCGGCGTCTTTTCCGAGTCATTTTCTTCTCGGCCTTTGAAACACGATTTTTTGTGCAGGTTTTCCTGAAATTAATGTTTTAAAGGTCGATGGCTTTCTTCATTGGTGGGAACACTTACTGCCAGTTTTTTCTTAGCCTTCTTTTTCTTCTTTTGTTCTGTAGCAGTTTTGTCATTATTTTTTTGGCTTAACATCCTCTTGCAGGGAGATGATGTAATATGTGAGGCTTTCCCTGATCTTCATGACGAATAGGAAGGTGGTCGTGAAGGCACAGGTGAGATGTCGTTAGGTGACACGAAGTTTTGAGTATGTTGTAATGTGGTAGCAGGATTCAAACCTTAGTGGAAGAAAGAGCCTGATCAGGCACTCCAGGAGAAAGTGATGAAGCCCGAAGAAGAACACCATATGAAGCATCATTAGAATCGTTTCTGTTTAAAGACTCATCAGTATTATTACTTGGCATGAAATCAATATCCTTGAAAATGTGTCTGTTACAAGGGAATAGTCCAGTCTTCTTAAAGGCATTGATTGAAATTGAACATTGTCGCAATTCTATTGTATGCCTTTCCAAACAATTCAACAATCTGATTGTTTGTCACAACCCTTCCATGGTTGTTCCTCAGCCATGTCTCAATCTCTTGACCATAGTAACAATTGAGGGTAACCATGAACCCTATGTCAAGTTGTTGCATTTTTACTTCAGTTGAGTGAGGAGGTAATGATCAGGGTTCGTACGGCTCCTGGAATTTTGCGACCAAGAAATTCTTCGGTACCAGTATTTTCTTACAGAAAATCTCTCCTTAAAAGAAGAGAAGTGCCACGAGTTTAACCTAGATTTCTTTTTCTATACAGAAAATACTGGTGGAACTCCCTGAAAAATCCCTAATCCGTACGAACCCTGGGTAATGATACAATAGATACCTGATTTTCACGCGCCATTGTATCAAATACAAAATTAAACTTTTTTACCTGCCCATTGGGAAAGCGTGCTACAGGTTTGCACTCCTGGCAAAGAACTATTTGTTTTGATTGGCTATAACATATTACCACAAAATGTTGAAAAGTTCAGTCATTATTGAAATTTCACCATAATGAGGATTTTTGAAAAATTGACCGAACCGTATTTTCGTGCTTTTGATTTTATTGTGCCATCATCTAGTTCATTATTGAGCGGAACTTTTTCATAATGTACGAGTACGAGTAATCATCAACTAACATTTGGAGAATAAACTCTCTCTTTGTCTATCTCTTTCTATTCATAGACAAGGATAAATAACTGTGGTATATACCAACTGCATTTTAAAATAAAATAAATAGATAACTGAAAAATGTTTTCCGCTTCTTTTCAGAAAATCCTAAACCATATGTTTTTCTTTATTATATCGTTTTACCTTTAGCAAAACCTTGTTTCTCTTTTTTTTTTTTTCTTAAATTTATACTTAGTTTTATGTACTATAATGTCTTTAGTTACAATTTCAATACTTTAAAATAGATTTTTTGTTTAAAAAAAAAAAAAAAGAAAGAAGAAAAAGGAAGAAAAAAAAAACAATGGCACTCCGGGAGTGCCGACAGAAGTGAAAACTTGAACAATTACGTGTGTATTTTTTGAATAGTCAGGAAATGTTTTATTGTGCAGGAAATTCTTTTAAATGAAGTGTTTTTTTTTAATTCATTATTATAAACTACTACTACAAAAATTATATCACAATTTTCATTTAATGCACTATTGTACATGAAAAATAATGCATATTATTTTACATACAAAAATTGCAATCTGTTGCTTAAAACGTAAATTTACAAATACATAAAATATGAAATTTAATTAATTGGTATTCTTTGAAATGAATACCAATGAAACTTATGAATTTTCATCCACAATTTTAACAACTCTCAATACATTCATCATTTCTTCCATGAGATGTAGTTTCATATCTTTTGTAATAACATTTATCTGCAAAATAGGGTTCCCGCTTCCTATCGCTCCAAAAATTATGACTTCTCTGCTGCCTGTCTTGTTTACGGTATTCGTGAACATTATACTTTTTTTCTATCTTCATACTGCGCGTATTGTTTGCGGTATCTATAATTTCTATCAACAAACTTTTCTTTTCTATAAAATGATTTCACTTCATTTCCGTATCAGTAACCACGTTTCTTAAAACTTTCGTGAAATATTTCCTTATTTTAATTTTTACTTTTTATATTACTTCTGTCTATTTTCTTTTTCTCGTGCTCGTTAAATTATAATATTTTCCGTGCTTTGTTATTTCATTTTCATCTTTTGATTTGTTCTCGCGAGTTGAGTCACTTTTATCTGTTTTCACCGCGCGTGCTAAATTTATCTTGAAATAATTTTCTGAATTATTTTTATTCATAATACCAATCATTTCGTTTTCTGCACGTGAACTATTTTCTTTTGATACTTTCGCTTCATTGTATGAATTGGCAACATAATTTAATTTGGTGTCGGTGACGGTAACGGTAACGGTGTCGCGAATTCAATGGTTTTTTCTCATCTCAAAAAATGCCCAACGCGCCTAAAGAAGTTTTCACTCCAAAAGAAAAAAAAAAAAAAAAAAAAGGGAGGCAAAAAAAGTAGTATTTATGAACAAACATGGTCTGTTCAGTAAGAGTAAATCTATTAAACTAACATTTTCTTTTCTTAAGGTAACGATTTTGTTTGTATGAGAATGTTTATTTTCTCCATAAGAATATAAAGATTTTTTTCGAAAAGACATTTCAGGTTTTTTTGTCTAGATTTAACGTGAAATTTCGATAGTATACTGTTAAAACATTTTCAAACACTTTATGAGTCATTGCTCTTAAAAAATAATATGTGATGACACGAACTAATTGCTTATAAAACGAAGAATCATTTTGTGTTGTGAATTATACAGTCGAACTCGCTTATAGCGAGCACTGATTGAACGTTATTCCGGTTTTAAGGAACAAACAGAAAGAAAATAATTGACCTAATATAAAAATGCATTGCAGAAATCTCTGGCCATAGCGAGGGAAACTCGAATATATCTAGCAAAACTTTAGCAAATTCACAAAACATTTTACACTTTTTTCTCATTCTTACAAATAGAAATGTGTTAATTAATATAAGTTCTATACTTTTAATGCAATAGGGTGAAACATCCCGAGGAAATCCTTCATACGATCATTTCTGTTAACCCTTCTAGGGGCAAAGTACTTGTATTCCTAAAATGCTGAAATGATTGACTGACCCCAGATTTTACAAAAAAATCTATTTGAAAATATGTCAAAACTTTTTTTTCCACGTACTTAATTAAAGGAAAATTTTCATTCCAAAATTCTGGTGCCAAAGTGGGATTAAGGGATTAAAATTATGTGGTCAAAAAATGAACCAGCTCCCTTGAAAGGATTAAATGATTTAGTTTTTTCTTCTTTAAAAAATGAAACAACATTATCTTTCTGAATTCATTAAAATAATTAATTAGAAGAGAAATACAGGATATGAGCACGGCAAAATCAATATATTTATTTAGTTATTTAGTTAAATTAATGAATAAATGATAAGAATGTTTTCTTTAATTATCATCCTTTCATAGAATTATTTCCTATTTATAAATCCAGATATGAAAAGTGGTGTAAGTGAATGTTAAATGTCTTTTAGTAAATTAATTTTTCTCTTCCAATCTAGAAATGTAGAATTGTATCTGTTAGAAGAATCAGGCTGTAATTTTTATACTTCATCTAATTTTTTACATATTTTCTAGTCATTATATGAAATCTTAATCTTAGTTATTGCAAGAACTATGTAATAAGAAATGTGTGTAATTTCAGGAAAATTTTGTTACATTTTTATTTTCGAATGTTTTTAAACAGGTGATTTTGCATTTGATTTCAGAGTGCCTTGATTAAAAATAGTAGTAGCAATAGGTTCTAAAAACTATTGCAATGTTTTATAAAAGCAATTAGTTGAGAGCAATAATTTTAAAGCTCTCTTCGGCGAGTCATATATGTGTGATAGACTCAAAGATTCGTGTATACCATCCCACGTGAAACACGTGCACTCTGACTTTTAATTTATTTGAAGATTAAAATAATACGGTACTTTTCCAGTATAGGGATCTTGGCATGTTTTTTAGAAGCTTGGCGCAATTCGGGCTTCAGAAAGTGAGATTTGTTGCCAAATGATATTCACAGCCATGAAATAAAAACGTGATGAACTTTTATGCTTGTTTATGTTTGTATATATACATTATGTGATTATCTATATATTATTGTGTCATATACAATTTATTTTTGTTTGTATATAAAGATAGATAAATGGCTTCTTTATATTAAATAGATTGTAAAAATATTGAAAAAATTGCTTGTGTATATGAAATTGTGAATAGGTTGCCAGAAAATATGTTGACAAATTTCCTTTTCACACCAAGGCAATTTTGTTTATTTGGCCAAGGCTCCTATACTGGTAAAGTACCATAATAACTACAAAAAATTATGAGAAAAAGATTTCAAACAGACTTTATTCAATAAAACTTGACGATAATAGTTGGTATTGCAAAATAGAATTTATAAAATATTTCTTCATTGTTTTGCTTTTTGCAATAGAAAATAGCCGTCCAACAATCATTATATAAAGGTCAATCATGACGTAACAAGATAAAAAACTCCACACATAAATCTGAAGTTCAATGTTGCCACCTAATGGAAAAATTCAAAGAAACATACAAATATTATTATTCTTATATAATAATATTAACATACTTAATATTAATAATACAATTAGTATTAAGAATATTATTAGCTTCCAGATAACTATATCTCATCAAAAACGTCACCTGTAAAAAATGCAGCCAAGTCTTGTGACTCTTTTTCCGTAAAAAGTTCTGAGATCGTATAAAGCCAAGTTTAACTATCTTATTAACTCTGAAATTTTCATTCACAAATCACTCCTAGTCTCTACATCTTTAGTTAATTATTATTTTGTGACTCGGCAATTACGTAGCACGAGAATTTGATGTATATAGTTAGTCTTAATCAAATAATAATATAACATATTAAAGTGTAATAACTTCCCTGTGCGTATATAATTTGCCTTAATTAAATTATCCCATCCCATCCCATAACATAGTAAGGTGTAATAACTTCCCTGTGCTGCGTAATTGCCAAGTCACAAAATAATATTTAACTAAAAATGTAGAGACTAGGAGTGATTTGTGAATGAAAATGTCAGAGTTAATAAGATAGCTAAACTTGGCTTTACACGATCTCAGAACTTTTTACGGAAAAAGAGTCACAAGACTTGGCTGCATTTTTTACAGGTGACGTTTTTGATGAGATTTCACTTCTTTTTGTAAGTAATCCCCCTTTTCTTGATTTTGGGTTCTTTTTGGAGATCATCCACTGATTTTCGCTAAGCCCACACTCTGTCCCTATTATTTACAGGTATAAAAAATTTGAAGCTTTAGTTTCGTTTGCAAAGTACTGTAGATGAAAAGAGATTTCAGGTTCCTAGGCAAGCACTAAGTTATGGGAGGGGGAGTGTCAAAAGTACTCTCAATTGCTTCCAGGATAGGTACTATCCATCTGAGATATTACTCGCATCCCTAGATACTTGATATTTAACATAAAAAAACTTTTTAGTATAAAAAGAAAGTCAAAATTAAAATTTCCGGAAATTTCCAATAAATCAAACTATATTCCTTTTTTCGATGTTTTTTTTTTGTTTTTTTAGTCTTTTTTTATTATTTACGGATTTTTTAATTTTTCCTTACTTTGTGTACTAAACCCTGCCTTTCTGCCAAATGTCAAGCTTCTAGGACTACAACATCGAATTATTTTCAAATTTTCGACTTTTTATAAATTTATTGATTTTTCGATTTTAATTCTAAGTTACCTGATTGTCATGCCAATATAGTAATTATTTGATCCGTCTTCTTAGGATCATTTAGGTTCAATTTAGAGATAAATCAAGTGACTCTTGGAGTCACCATGATTTTATTTAGAAAGGACTAACAAGCCATAACCAGCCAGTAATGTCGGGAGGGTAGGGGGAGCTGTGAAAATTTTTGTGGGGCTAACATCATTTAACAATCCATATTTCATATGTGAAGTAAATAAAGTACAACCTGTGAAAGAAAACAAACCTGTCTATAAAGAAATCACCTATATCGTAGCCAGTCTATAGTGGAACTTTTCTATAACTAAATTCGTAAACGAAAGAAAAGAAAACCATAATCCGGGGGAAATAACATAAAACAATTAGGGGCGTTGTACTAGCTAATAGGACAATTTTCTTAAAACTAATGTTTCTAGCAGTACAAAATAAAATTGTTTTCGAATTTTCGATTTCTTAAAGATATTTCGATTTTTCGATTTTATTTTCGAATTCAACGAATATTTTAATTGTTCCTTTTATTGAATAGTAAATACTACCTTTACACAAAGTTTTAAGTTTCTAAGACTACAAGATAAAATTATTTTCAATTTTTGATTTTTTCGAATTTTTTTTATAATTTTCTGGATTTTTTAATTTTTTCTTATTTTGTATCCTTTATTACAAATTTCAAGTTTCTAGCGCTACAAAATCGAATTACTTTGAAATTTCCGATCTTTTTCGAGTTTTTTATTCTATTTTCGAATTTATTGTGTTTTAATTTTCCTTTTTCTGTATCCTAAACAATAAGTTTATGCCGAATTTTAAGTTCTAAAGGTACAAACTCGATTTTTTTTCAATTTTTCGAACTTTTTTTTTCGATTTTTACAGATTTTTTATTTATTTCTTTTTTTGTATCCTAAAATTTTAAGTTTCTAGCTTTACAAAATCGAATTATTTTCAAATTTTCGTTTTTTTTTTTATTTTTTGATTTTATTTTCAATTTTTGTTGTGTTTTTAATTTTTTTCTTTTTCTGAATCCTAAACACTACCTTTACACCAAATTTTCAGTTTCTAAGACTACGAGATCATATTATTTTCAATTTCTCTCTTTTTCTTTCTTTCTTTCTATTTTTTTTTTTTTTTTAATTTTCGATTTTTTTTTAATTATTCATATTTTTTAATTTTTCTTTATTTAGTATCTTAAATATTACCTTTATTCCAAATTTCAAGTTTCTAGCGCTATGAAATCGAATTATTTTCAAAATTTCCTTATTTTTCGATTTTTTTATTTTATTTTCGAATTTTATTGCGTTTTTATTTTAACTTCTTCTGAATCTTAAACACGATCTTTACCGCGAATTTTAAATTTCTAAGGCCAAAAGATCAAATTATTTAAATTTTTTGCAATTTTTTTCTAATTTTTCGAATTTTTGATTTTTTTTTCTAATTGTCTGGATTTTTTTATTTTTCCTTATTTTGCATCCTAAATACTATACCTTTATTCCGAATTCCAAGTTTCTAGCGCAACAAAATTGGATTATTTGAAATTTTTCGATTTTTTTCGATTTTCGATTTTATTTTCATTTTATTTTTATTTTTTGATGTTTTCTTTTTCTGAATTCTAAACACTACCTTCACACCAAATTTTAAGTTTTTAAGACTACAAGATCGTGTTATTTTCAATTTTCAATTTTGTTCAATTTTTTAAATTGTCGAATGTTTTTTTTTTTTTTTTTTTTTTTTTTTTTTTTTTTTTTAATTTTCAGGATTTTATAATTTTTCCTTTCTTTGTATCCGAAACACTAGCTTTATTCCAAATTTTAAGTTTCTGTGGCTGCGGGATCTACCCAATCTTTTTGATGACGCGAGAGTGAGTGAGTGTGTGAGTGACAAAAAATCGAAACTTTGAGTTCATATATCGTCTGCACTAATTTATGGGTATTTTTTGAATTATCCATATTTTTGAATTTTTCCTTATTTAGTATCTTAAATATTACCTTAATTCCAAATTTCAAGTTTCTAGCGCTATAAAATCGAATTATTTTCAAATTTTCCTTATTTTTCGATTTTTCCTTATTTTTCGATTTTTTTATTTTATTTTCGAATTTTATTGCATTTTTTATTTTAACTTATTCTGAATCCTAAACACTATCTTTACTGCGAATTTTAAGTTTATAAGGCTAAAAAATCAAATTATTTTAATTTTTTCAATTTGTTTCGAATTTTTGATTTTTTTTTTTTTTTAATTTTTCGGAATTTTTAATTTTTCCTTATTTTGCATCCTAAATACTACCTTTATTCCGAATTCCAGGTTTCTAGCGCAACAAAATCGGATTATTTGAAATTTTTCGATTTTTTTTCGATTTTTCGATTTTTCCAATTTTGCTTTCGATTTTTTTGGTGTTTTTGATGTTTTCTTTTTCTGGATACTAAACACTACCTTCACACCGAATCTTAAGTTTCTAAGACTACAAGATCGTATTATTTTCAATTTTCAATTTTGATGGAATTTGTTGAATTTTCGAATGTTTTTTTTTTTTCGAATTTTCCGGATTTTATAATTTTTCCTTTCTTTGTATCCTAAACACTACCTTTTTTCCAAATGTCAAGTGTCTAGGGCTACGGGATCTACCTAATCTTTTTGATGACGCGTGAGTGAGTGACAAAAAATCGAATGTTTGAGTTCATATATCGTCTGAAATAGAAAAGACAGAAAGTTGTAATTTTAAATTTTGGTCCTGTGTGCCAAATACTCTAGAAAAACGAAGTTTCAAATTTTTGGGATGATCCAGCGCAGAGATATGGGGGGATCAAAAGTGCCCTGAGTTGCTTCCAGAAAAGTATGCTTACGGCTGTCCTCTCTCGATTTGGCGGAGGCACTGTCGTGCCTCCAGATTATCCCGTCGACCACTTTTCATAACAAAAAGCTATCGCTAAACTGTAACGCCAAATAAACGGGAGAACTTTGCCATTATAGTATCAAAATAAATAAATAAATATAATGTAAGAATTTAAGGACACAATTGTTATTTTAATTAAGTAAATAACTAATAAATCAGTAAAACATAATGAAAAATACACGCAAATGTCGAATTAAAAACCACTTGATGACATAACAAACACGTGTAATGCTTCTGACATCAAGTAAATGGGACTGCATTTTTGGCGTTTAATCTTACAGTTTGGCGATGTTTTTTGTTATGAAAAGTGGTCGACGGGATAATAGAGAAGTACCGGTTTTTCTTATAATACATGGTTTGTATAGATTCGAGGGGAAAATTATATTACTTTCATAAAAATGTATTTGGATGGTTTCTTGTTAATACAATCTTGCCAAGGCTGTGGTTTTCCTATTAGACTTAATGTTAGCTATATGCTCCATTTTTCTGCAACTAAATTTCCTCATGCCAATATAGTAATTCATTGATCCGTTTTCTTAGGATCGTTTATGTTCAATTTAGAGATAAATCAAGAGAATCTTAGAATCACCATGATTTTATTTAGAAAGGAACTATCAAGCCATAACCAACCAGTAATGTCGGGAGGGAGGGAGAGATGTGAAAATTTTTGTGCGACCAACATCTTTTAACAACAAATATTTCATATATAAATTAAATAGAGTAAAGCCTGTGAAAGAAAATGAACCTGTCTATAAAAAAAAAAGTTCTATAACGTAGCCAGTCTATAGCGGAACTTTTCTATTACAAAATTCGTAAACAAAAGAAAAGAAAAGCATAATCCGGGGAAAATAACACAAAACAATAACGGAAGGTGTACTAGCTAACTGGACAATTATCTTAAAATCTATCTAAAACAAACTATTCCCATCCTGTGGGATTTGTTTTTCAATGTTTTACTTTATTTAATGCAAAACATAGATTGCATCCGACAACTCATAAAAAAGTCCTCCGGCCTGTACCGGCAGGAAAAGGTAGCTTTCCTATATCTTCGTTTTAAAATTTTAGCTAATGTTACTCGAAAACAGCAAGTTAAAATGCAAAGAAACCGTTTACAAAAGATTCGTTTACACTGAATTTGAATAAGAAATTCTCCAAATTATTGAGCTATAGCCAAGTTGGCTTCATTTATGAAGACTTATTTTTGTCGCCAAATTTGGCGAGATTTCGCCAATTGTCGCCAAGTTTGGCGAGAATTTGGCGCTAATGGATATGAATATATAGTTTTATGCGTATGATTGGGAAAATGTTTACAACAATGAAAGAAAATAATTTGCGAGAAATCGCGTTCACTAAAACTTATAAATTTATATTAAAATCATTAAAATTACAGACATTACAATACACTTTCATAAAACATTAAAAACATATTAAAATTGGACGTTTCGGATTTACATGGAAAATCCCTCTTCAACAACAACATTTCACTTAGCGTAAATCATAGTTCAAAAATATCAACAAATAGAAAATGCAACGTATCAAAATTTCGAAGTCAAAGTTACAGTTATAATAACACGGAGTATTCATTCGGGATTGCACCTGCTTGACCATTATTGACCATAAATTTATCGTTGGTTTTTTGTAATGTGCTGTTTTGTTTCAAAATGTCAGCCACCCTAGAATTTCAAACTGCTCTATCTCAGCCAATTTTTAAGATAGAGGTAAAACAAAAAATGCTCTGGAATCCTTGTATCAAGTCCTAACACCTAATTAAAAAATAAACTTGATTTTTTAACTTTTTTGTATATTTATTTTAGTTTTAAAATTTTCCGTGGCCGCCATCTTGTTTCAAGATGGCGGACCAAGCTGGCCAACGAACTCGGTCGAGGCATTGGTGAGCTTAATACACACAATTAGTTTCATCCAAATTAATTTATAAATACGAGCGTTATCGTATCAAATTATTTTCATTTTTTCAATTTTTTTCGATTTTTTTTACTTTTTTTTTCGAATTTTCTGGATTTTTTTAATTTTCCTTTTTCTGTATCCTAAATACTATCTTTATTCCTAATTTGAATTTTCTAGCGCAACAAAATCGGATTGTCTTCAAATTTTCGGTTTTTTTCAATTTCTTCGATTTTTTCAATTTTGCTTTCGATTTTTTTTGGTGTTTTTGATGTTTTCTTTTTCTGGATGTTAAACACTACCTTCACACCAAATCTTAAGTTTCCAAGACTACAAGATCGTATTATTTTCAATTTTCAATTTTGATGGAATTTGTTGAATTTTCGAATGTTTTTTTTTCGAATTTTCTGGATTTTATAATTTTTCCTTTCTTTGTATCCTAAACACTACCTTTTTTCCAAATGTCAAGTTTCTGGAGCTACGGGATCTACCCAATCTTTTTGATGACGCGTGAACGAGTGAGTAAGAAGTGACAAAAAATCGAATGTTTGAGTTCATATATCGCCTGAACTAGAAAAGACAGAAAGTTGTAATTTTAAATTTTTGTCCTGTGGGCCAAATACTCTCTATAATTGAAGTTTAAAATTTTTGAGATACTCCAGCGCGGAGATATGGGGGGGTCAAAAGTGCCCTGAGTTGCTTCCAGAAAAGTATGCTTACGGCTGTCCTCTCTCGACTTGGCGGAGCCACTGCCGTGCCTCCAGATGCTTACGGCTGTCCTCTCTCGACTTGGCGGAGCCACTGCCGTGCCTCCAGATTATTAATTTCCTAATTCAGCGGTCAAATTCAAATCTCATATTGTCATAGCCTCATATATCACGCGCACCCTCGAATTTTCATGTTACTTTTTAGAATAAAAACTGCGATATATGTACTTAAAAATGAGGTATTTCTTCAACATATTTATGAATTATAATTCCTATATATTGTAGTTTAATTTTAATGATGTTTATTGAAAAAGTGAGTTTTTAAATTATGTAATAAAATTTATTTCAGTTATATAACAATATGAACATAACAAAGATAAAACCATTAAAAAGAAGATAACTGAATATAATGCTCCAGATGCACTCATTTTCTTATAATAAAATCCACAGATTTTAACACTTTCATGAATTCAAATTTCAGATAATAAAAATATTTTTTCAAATTTAAATATTTAAAATAACTGCTGTAATCATGATAGAAAATACTAAATGAGCACGAGGTATAGTAATGACAGAAAATTATTTTCGTAAATAATATAGAAATCTTCGTTTCTGATTATTTAAATTTCAGAGAAATGAAATAATGGTTTCGATGCAGCTTTAAGGATTTCATAATAACAAAATGTCTAAATTTATTCGTAAGCTATAAAACATCATTTTAAGATAATATGCAAATTAAATTATGATGTTTAGGGCAATTGAAAATTCCCTTCTGTTAAACATAAAAATCTAAATTAAAAGCTAATCCTTGCTCTTTAAATTTATTCATTTTCTTGTAATATATATTTTTATCTCTTGTAATTTTTGAAAAAGTCTACAGTCTGTCTCAAAAGCTTAGACACAACAAAACAAGAACGAAAAATCATGCGTCAAGCATAGATTATGTAACACTTTCCAACACTTCCAAAATAATTTTACAAATCATACCGTTTAATAAGCTAAAAATAACATCTAAGTAAACAATTTGGAAAACACATAACATATTTAAAAACATAATTTCAGGAATTTCCAACATATACAATATTCGGAAAAATATCCGAATACTTTTATTCAGTCCTGTATAGTATCTATAGATTTGTATATATACTACATAGGATACTAAATTTTAGTTCAGTTAGGAAACGTGTAGCACAGTTTAAAATTCTCCGTCTGGTGTTTCTGTCAATAAACGGAAATTTGTTCGTGAACTTTTGTGCTTCCCTGTATAAGATCTACAGAATTTATACACACCATGTAATAGACAAAAAGCGAGTTAAAATTAAAATCGCGTTTAGTAACTTATAACGCACTTCCAGGAATTATTGTTAAAAGACAGTAGAGAATTCTTCTGTGTGTCCCTGTAAATGAACGATGACTGCTATACACACAATATTCTGTAGTAAGCCTCTTGTAATGCACCTTAGTGATATATATAAATTTCAATGCGTTTAAAATAGTCAAACATTATTTAAATAAACCGCAGACGATTTTTCTCCATAGACGTAATGTAACGGAATTCTTTTGACTGTCCCTGTAAATTAACTATAAGTGCTATCCACACCCTATTCCATATTAAGCTTCTTGTAATACGCCTTAGTGATATATATCCATTACAATGTGTTTGCAATTGTGTAACATCATTAAAACAAACCGAAAATAATTTTTCCCCATAGACAGTAATGTAACGGAATTCTTTTGAGTGTCTCTGTGAAAAAACTACAAGTGCTACACACTTCCGTTGAAATAGGGAACAGGGTATAGATAACGACAATAACATATGAAAATTGCAAAGCAATCCGAGCATATTTACGGGAGTTAGAGCACGGACAGACGGACAGACGGCCATCCGGCCAGACAAACCGAATTCATAAACACTTTTCAACTAGGTTGGAAAGTGTTAAAAATGCTGTTTATTAAATAACAATGCAAAATTAAACAAAAACTTAATCCGTATTAAATAAACTTGCACCTTTCTCTAAATTTATTCAGACTAATCATATCAAATTGGATAAATTGGTATATTAAAATAACTATGATTTAGAAAATCATAAAAGTCTGCATATATACAGTGACATAAAAGTTTAGGCGAAATGAAAAAAAAATTTCACCGAGAAAAAGAAGAGGAATCTGGATGGTCCTGATGACTGGAATGGTTTTGGCATAACCTAAGGAGACAGCCACATACTTTCTTCAGTAGACGACAAGGCGGTAAGTCGGTAAGTATGTATAGTAATTAAGTACAAAGCGGTTTCGTACTATGTACTCATTTAACATACATAATAATATTTATTAATAGTATTTCTCCTGTTTCGGATCACTTCAAATGATCATGTTTCCATTGAATGAATTAATTTTAAATTGGTGTCAAAGAATATCATGCTTTTTCAATGTCCATTTTTAGATGTTTTGTAGAGTCATATTGCTTTTGCATTTTTTGTATACTTTACGGGTTAAAATACCCCACATGTTTTCAATCGGGTTTAAATTCGGGCTTGAAGCCTGGACAAACTAAAGCGTTAACATTTCAGGCGAAAAGCTACTGTTTCGTACTATATGAGTTGCCGATTGAAGTACTGTCGTGTTTAAATCTCCACTCAGGACCCCTAAGATATCACCAAATGGAAGAAGATGTTGCTCTAGTATCTCTTGATACTTCGTTGATTTTTTTTTTTCAGAGACTTACTGCCTTGTCGTCTACTGAAGAAAGTACGTGACTGTTTCCTGAGGTTATGCCAGAAACAATTCCAGTCATCAGGACCATCCAGATTCCTCTTCTTTTCGTCGCGTTGGTGAATAATACGAGGAGCCACTTGTCCCAATACGACATATACTTTCGAGCTCAATCCATATTGGTCAGTGTATGGGGTGGTTTTAGATACGGTATGCAAGACATCTTTTGTAAACCAATGTCATTGCAGTCTCGTATAGGTCAATTAAACGTGTCCTTTGAGACATTGACACCGAGATTATTTTGGCTTTCCTTATGGACATAATTTGCACACCTATCTTCCAATTTTTCGATCAGTCTGAACACTTGTTGCACAAGACCACCCGTTTCTTGGTTTCCAGTCGAAATTGTTGTTTCTAGCAAATACTCTGTATATCCCTCACTTCGAACGATTTAATATTCTAAAAATTTCAATAATGAGCTTAATTTTCGATTTCAACTTAATATATATATATATATTTTTTCTTTTGTGAATTCCGTAGTTTTCGGGATGTTAAATAAACAACGGAAATTGAATATTTGCTGTTATATTGCCCAGGGAAAACGGATGATTGGTCAGAATAGCTGGATGGTTGAAACCAATCTAGAATATATCTGGCGTTTGTTGCAGAATGCGACAAAACTTTTGAGACAATGGTTTTCAACAAAAAATTTAAAAAGATGTATTTTTTCAATAAATGAGGCTGGTGAAACCATTATAATATCTCTACTATTTTTCAATTCAATTATATTTTAAATATTTATTCTGAAATTAATCTGTATTTTTCTCCTTCCAATTTGTTTATCATATTTTCATGTGTACCGAAACTTTTGAGACTGTATTAACCCCTTCGGCCCTGACTTTTTTTTTTAAACAGATAAAAATTATATGGCAGATTAAATAAGTTTAAATAGGCATAAATAACTATAAAATGAAGTATTATAACATTTTAATAATTAGTAAACTAATTAAAAAATGTTCTAATAATAGGACACCAGGCTTAAATTGAACAAAATGAGCAATTTTATTTTCTGTGCACATTTACAGTAGCAACCATTCGTCATCAGATTCTTCTAAATCTACATCTTCTAGGTCAGAATCCTCCAGTTTATTTAAAATTTCAACAGTATCATTAAGAGATAACTTTTTAAATCGGAAATCTCCTGGAAAAAAAAAAACTTATATGCATTCAGTAAAATATTACATATAAATAACACATTAATTATAATAAATAATATATTGATATATTTTTTGCATAAATAATGTAATGAATAATTATTAACTCTTCTTTGCATGAGTTTTTCTTTTACAATTGTATTTTTTATACATATATTAAATATTAGACACCAGAAATTTTAAGATAGATTTTTAACTTTGTTCAGCAACATAGTTCACGGGAATTTTACTGGGTTAATATTTCTATATAAATATAGTGGTGGCGAAGAAGTTGATTTATTTATTAAAAGTTAAATAAACAGTGATGGAAATTTACATCACTATGCAATTAAGGGTTAATTATATTTTTCAAATATAATTTGTATATAAATTAGTACAATGTTATTATAGACAAAAATCAGTTATTTATAAAACAGATTCTTTAGTTTTCTGCTATAGACGCCTGATCCACTAATAATATAACAAACATGAAAATACACTTTTGTTAGCACTAAGGCCTCATGTCCTAGTACTAGAACAAATGTTTGATTATCATTTGCAACGCAATTTCTCATTATTTTTTTAAGTTAGAGGACTAATATAGATAGAAAAAGCTTCAATTTATAAAATATAATTAACAAAAAAGTAGTAAATTAAAAATAATATTTTTATTGAGAAGATTAAAAATGTCTACTTACGTTTTGCCGGTAAACTGTTAGAAGCCGCCATTATTTTGCTTACAGGTGCATCTGCTGCCATCTGTGATCAAAAATGAGATTTAATTGTTAATCTGCAATGTATTATTAGTAGGAAACCGGGTTTTAAACTTACAATTCTTAAAAATAAATAATTTGGGGCCATGTAAAGATGTGTTCTAATAGTAGGACGCCAGGGCCGAAGGGGTTAAATTGAATCAGTCATTTCAAAAACCACATAAGTCAAGCTTTTTACAAATATACTTTTTTTGTGGCAAATGCGTCCTTAAAGGTAAAGCCATGATCTGTGTAATAACCACATAAGTCAGTGTATTCCTTCTTCTTCAAACAATACCTTCTAATTTTCGTTCATTACTTAAACAACAAGTCAGCGACTTAAGTGGTTTTTGCATGCAATACCACATTAAAACATTAATATGTTCCTGTATAAGTGCTATCTTCATTAATTTTGATTAAAAATACGTTTAATGTGACTGTTTTGTTCAAACTAAATACCACCTAACCATGTTTCTTGCTAAAACAACATAAGTCAGAAACAGTTTATTCTTCTTTATATCATATATTCTAATACGAGCAAATCTTGTGGGTGGTTATATATCTATATATATCTATATATATATATATATATATATATATGCAAAAATTATCTTAAAAACGGCTCTAACGATTTTGACGAAATTTCGTATCCTACCGTTTTGGGGCACCAAAAAACCATTGGGCTAGGTCACATGCTCGAGAAAATTCGATTAGTGGGTCATTTTGGGTCATTTTGGGTCATGGTCTAGCTAATTGTATCTAAAAAACGGTTCAAACAATTTTGACGAAATTTTGTATCCGACCATTTTCAGGCATGTGAAGTCAATTGGGCTGGGTCACATGTTCGAGAACTTTCGGTTAGCGGGTCATTTTTAGGTCAACGCGGGTCAAATTAATTTTATCTAAAAAACGGCTCTAACGATTTTGATTAAATTTTGTGTCCTACGAGTTTCGAGCACGATAAAAGCATTGGGCTAGGTCGCATGTCCGAGAAAATTCGATTAGTGGGTCATTTCGGGGTCATTGTGGGTCAAGATCTAAAAAGCGGCTCAATTTACACTAAATTTTGCATCCAATGGTTTTCGGGCTCGAGAAGACTGTTGGGCTAGGTCACATGTTCGAGGAAATTCAATTAGTGGGTCATTTTGGGTCATTTTGGGTCATGGTCAAGCTAATTGTATCTAAAAAACGGTTCAAACGATTTTGACGAAATTTTGTATTCGACCATTTTTGGGCATGAGAAGTCAATTGGGCTGGGTCACATGTTCGAGAACTTTCGATTAGTGGGTCATTTTTGGGTCAACGCAGGTCAAATTAATTTTATCTAAAAAACGGCTCTAACGATTTTAATTAAATTTTGTGTCCTACGAGTTTCGAGCACGATAAAAGCATTGGGCTAGATTGCATGTCCGAGAAAATTCGATTAGTGGGTCATTTCTGGGTCATTCTGGGTCAAGATCTAAAAAGCGGCTCAATTTACACTAATTTTTGCATCCAATGGTTTCCGGGCACGAGAAGACGGTTAGGCTAGGTCACATGTTCGAGAAAATTCAATTAGTGGGTCATTTTGGGTCATTTTGGGTCATGGTCAAGCTAATTGTATCTAAAAAACGGTCCAAACGATTTTGACGAAATTTTGTATCCGACCATTTTCGGGCACGAGAAGACTATTGGGCTGGGTCACATGTTCGAGAACTTTCGATTAGGGGGTCATTTTTGGGTCAAAGCAGGTCAAATTAATTTTATCTAAAAAACGGCTCTAACGATTTTGATTAAATTTTGTATTTTACGAGTTTCGGGCACGCAAAAATCATTAGACTAGGTCACATGTTCGAGAAAATTCGATTAGTGGTTCATTTCTGGGTCATTGTGGGTCAATATCTAAAAAGCGGCTCAATTTACACTAAATTTTGCATCCTATGGATTTCCGGCACGAGAAGACTGTTGGGCTAAGTCACATGTTCGAGAAAATTCAATTAGTGGGTCATTTTGGTCATGGGTCATGATATTTGGACTCAAATTTAATTTTGACCGAGCATAGCTCGGTCTTCCCTGCTCGTTATTCATAAATTATAAAACATATTTGATATCTACAAACTTTGAAGTCCAAACTCTATAATCAGTCCAAAAAACCCATACAAATTCGTTTTCTTGTGAATAATACAGTTTTTGTTTTTTCTGAAAAGTTCTGATTCTGTGACTTATGCGGTTTTTGAAATGACCAATTCAATTTAAATCAGAAAGTAATGAAATTAAATTGTCTATTATTCTAAATTTCCCTGCAATATAATTTGCTTTTCAGAAAAACTTTCTTATTTGATAAATAGATTCCCGTTTTGTTTATTAATTCAGAAATAGATTCAGAATATAATTTTTTTTTTCTCTCAAAGTAGTAATACAATTATTTTCGTGACTTTAGATTGAGGAATACTTCCGTATTAAGAACAAAAATCTCTGCATTATTTGATTTTACTTACCCATCATACGTAGTATAGGGTAAGTCTTGTAATCGTTTGGAAAATCAAAAAAAAACGTTTGACGGATTTACACGTTTCAGACACAGGAGATTCCGTAAAACATATTTATTTTTAGAGAAAAAAATTTGCCGTCCGTCTGTCTGTGTGTCTGTAAACGCTGTATCTTCCGAACAAATTGAGATAGAGACTAGAAATTCGGTATGTACAGGGTGTTTCACAAAGGACCCCTAAGTTTAAAAATCAATAACCAGGAAACGGTGATAGATAGAACCATGAAACCAGTGGGTTTTTTTTTTTTTTTTTAAGAATCTTATACACAGATCTCAAAATTTAGTTTAAAATAGCACCGATAGATGGCGCTGAGAGCATTAAGAATTCTTCAATAGAGAGTTCAGAAGCATAGAAAGATTAGCCGTTGAAGATTTCGCCATTGAAATCTGACCTCTATTAGCGTATAGTGAAAATAATTCGCATCGGACACGTTGCCTGTCTGTTGAACTTTTTTAAAAAGCTCACGAATTGTTTTCCCACCTGGGCCTTTTGCGACTTGAAATCGCGTTTGAAAACTCCTCCTTGTGACAGTAGGACTCTTATTTAATCGGTGGTACTCCAACACAATAAACACACGTTCCACCACGGTATACATCACTTTCGGAATTATTTTCACTATATGCTAATAGCGGTCAGATTTCAATGGCGAAATCTTCGACGGGTAGTCTTTCTATGCTTCTGAACTCTCTTTAGAAGGATACTTAACGCTCTCAGCGCCATCTATCGGTGCTATTTTTAACTAAATTTTGAGATTTATGTATAAGATTCTTACGATTTTTTTAATAAACATACCACTGGTTTCATGTTTCTATCCATCACCGTTTCCGGGTTATTGATTTTTAAAGTCAGGGGTCCTTTGTGAAACACCTTGTGCTTAGCATATAATAATGGGAAGAAGCTTATTGAATTTCAGCAACCTCGATTAACCAGAACTATTTTTTTTCGAACTCTCGAAATATTCGTTTTGATAAAAGGTATATAAACATTTTCGAAATTGTTTATTTTAAGGAGTGAATATAAAAGACAATAAAAAAACAAATTTTGCATAACGAATGAAGTCGATCGGATGATTACTTGCCGAAATGTATGTAATCATATTTTCAACACTCTTCGATTTTTCATAACCCTGTATTTCATCCAAATTTCAGATCAAAGATATATTTTAATTGGAAATGAGACGCTTAATCCGACGCAATAAACCGTTAGTTAATATGATTATAATTTTTGGAGTTACAAGGGTGTTTCTTTTACGCAATTCAGTAATAGAACATTTAAAGTTTATGACGTCATGATTCCACGATTTTATTCGAACTGCAATGCATTTTATAAGTAATTTACACATGTTTTATTTTCATATTTTATATTATGCATATCCATGATGGGTAAGTATTACGGTGGCCCTCAATGACTAGTCTTATTTCATTCTAGCTTCATTTTTGTTATATTTGATAGTAAATAATTATTGATATTCATGGATAATCGGCCGTAACAAAAACACTTATTGAAATTACTCATGCATTTTTTAATGAATTGGGACTTTAATTGTTTAACTTCTTTTTTATATAAAACATTTATACATTATAATTCCCGTATGTTGTAATTTCGTTTCAATGACGTTAATTAAAAAAGTGGATTTGTTAATTATATAACTAAATTAATCTAAGTTATATTACAATACGGATATATAATAAACTGGATATGAAATACGATGCTCCAAGAGCACTCAATTTCGTATACTAAAATTCATAAAAATTTTAACTTACAGTAATTTAAATTTTAGAAGAGAAAGATATATTTTCAAATTGAAATATTTAACACAATTTCTGGTATCATGATATTTATGTAAGAAGAAATGTGCTTCAAGTAGGGTAGTGACAGGAAATTATTTTCATAAATAATATAAATATCTCCGTTTATGATTGTTTAAATTTCAGAGAAATGAAATAACGGGTTCGAAGTGCCTTTAAGGCTTTCATAATAAACGAAATTCTTAGATAATTTCGGAAACTATAAAACTTCATTCTAAGATAATAAATAAATTAAATTATGATATTTAGGACCGTTGAAAAGTGTATTATGTTTAACATAAATATCTAATTTAGAAGTTAATCTTTGTTCTTTAAATATATTCATTTCCGGGTCTATAGTTTTATCCCTTGTGATTTTTGAAAATGTCTATTGCATTTAATCAAAAGGTAATTCAATTAAACTTTCTACTATTATAAATTTCCCACTAATGATTTTCATTTCACAGAAAGTTTCTAATTTATAAAATAGATTCATTGATTTCAGATTCAGAATGTTATGTATTTTGTGTCACAGATATAATGAAGTTGCTTTCCTGAGTTTGAAATGTCGAATTATTCAGTATTGAATTCAAAAGACACTGGATTCGTTAATTTCTATTTCATATTTCAAATTCTATTTCTTTTATTGAGTTAAATTATAAATGATTACTGGTTTAATGAAGTTTTTAATGAGTTGTGAATTTTATTGTTTTTTTTTCTCTTTTCATTACTTTTAAACAATATGTGCTATTCCTTGAAAATGAAAACTTTTTTGTTGTTTAAATCATACTTTTCGATTAGAGATTGACAACCTCGGAAATTTTATTCTATATGAAAGTTCATATGTATGTGAACTTCTTACGAAGATGATTTAATATTCCACGAGAAAATGGCAGTTTGTTTAAGATGGTGAATGATTGCAGTCGATATCAAGAATCATTGCGAGGAGGTTAGGCAATGATGAAACACCACAAGAGTTTCTTCAATAAGGAGCAGCCAATTTCCGGATAAATCGTTTATTAATGAACAGGAGCGATGCCAGTAACAGTTCCCACAGTATTCGGTATAAACTTATAGCCCTCAGGCTTGACGATGGCTCACTACATCATTTAATAGATCTTAAAGAGCTGTTATGAAATTCTAAGTCAGTTGAACACCAGATAACAATTTTGTCAGCACTTCAAAACACGACAGAAATCTTCTCTCCAAATGCTTGCAAGCGAATTTTGTTAACCGCGCGTAGTGTTACTGAAAACGACGTAACGAGCGCACGATCCAATGAGTGAGAGGTGAAATTAAGCTAAGCGAATGAGGTGCGAGGGAGAAGATTTAACACGAAAAAATCCCCATCGTAGCTGCGCATTGATTTTGACGTGAAAAATACCTAGCGCGCGAAGCAAAGCATGGAATAAAAGCGTCTCTCAGAATTTTATAGATTGGGGAGTTGATAAAAGTTACGAATGAACTTAAAGTTTTAGATTAAGGTATGGAATAAGATAATTATTAATATACGTGTTATTACTTTTAAAAGGGCATTAAATAGGAATAAATATTATTAAGAATTAAGGAAATAATGACTATGTCAGAAGCTAGATTAATTTAAAGGAATAATGCGAAATAAATGCGAAGGATATGCGAAGGAAATAAAATTTTTATATAACATGTATATACAGGGTGTCTCAACAATCCTTGACATATTTTAAAATTTAATAAAAATCAAGCAACTGGCGTACGAGAGTGCGGTTTGGACGAAAATGCTTTTTATGATCTAAAATTTTGTTTAAGCAAATAAAAAAAAATTAGTTTAAGAAATTTCTCATAGGTGGCGTTACTTCTACAAAGCTCCCAAAAAAGTAGAATGCCTTAATACATAACATTGGCGAAAGACACACAATGCATATGCACATTTTTGTCCAAACTATGGCAACCCACATTCCAGAACTCAACAATACTCGCCCTCCTGAGTTCGATTAGACGAGTGACACAAGTCAACAAACATTAGTTTGGTGATAATAGAAAGCGCGCCAAGATTAATAGGGTGCCTCTGTAAGATAATAGCGACATATGGACAAAAAACATTTGATTGGTCAATACGAGTTGGGAAAAAAAATGTCTCCTCCAAGCACCTTGGCGAGCTTTCTATTACCGCCAAACTAATGTTTGTTGACTTGTCTGACTCTTCTAATCCAACTCATGAAGGCGAGTATTGTTAACTTCTGGAATGTGGGTTGCCATAGTCTGGACAAAAACTATGCATACGCATTGTGCGTCTTTCGCAATTCTTATGTATAAAGGCATTCCACCTATTCGATAACTTTCCCGAAACAACGCCATCTATGAGAAATCTTCGGAACATTTTTTTTTTATTTGCTTAAACAAAATTTTGAATCATAAGAAGCATTTTCGTCCAAACCTCACTCTCGTACACCAATTGGTTGATCTTTTATTGAATTTTAAAATGTATCAAGAACTTTTGGAACACCCTGTTATAATAACTCCGATATGTTTTAGTTTCCTTTTCATGATGTGTTCAGTAAAGTGTGTTTTTAGGTTAGGTAACAAAATTAATTTAAGTTAAACATCATTACATCAACATTATCTCTTGTTATCTTTAATTCTATTGAATATAAATTATAAGGTAATTCAATTAAAATTTCTACAGTTATAAATTTCTCAGTAGCTGCCGTTTAACAGAGATGCTTTCTGATAGTCAATACTTTTTTCAATGCATTATAAGAGTTGTTTTTTTTTTTTAACTGACTTGTTCATCGTCTCAATCATAAGAAAGAAAAATCGTTGATGCAATTTTGTGGTTGTGCATTAGGACAAAGGACGTTTTATCATTAATCAGTATTACTTTCATTATTTAGCTAAAAGAATTTATATCTAGTGTGTCTATTGAAAGTTTCTGTATATAAGTATATAAAGTTCATGCAGATATATAAGAAATATGTATGTTTATACGCACAGATATAGAGGAAGGACGCATATAAATATGGAGATACTATATTAAGTATAAATATTCAGCATGAAGATAGTTAAAAAATTCTACATATATGTGTGTGACGATATTTCGATAATTAATGCTCCATCTCGATTAAATGTCAAGATCACCGTATTAATCGAAGTTTATGCAGTCGTAGTTCTGATACTTATTTGCTTTGGTCGAAAAATACTGAGAGTTTCCTCAGAAAGAAGAACAAATTTAGATCATCGAAAAATTTGTATTATTTCTTCTACTGTAATACAGTGATAAAGCATCCGCCACTCATACTTCATATCGTTGAACACTTTCACCGCTATAATTCTAACGGCTAATCATGTCATACTTCTAAACTAGATTTCATTAGATGTTATGATGTTCATTTTGAATATTCAATAGACTCACTTCACCACAGAACGTAATTTTTAAGAAGACAAATATCACAAAAATCTGAGCTCCGTCTCTCATGTTCGGTGTTAAATACCCAAGGAGCAGAAGGTTAAATTCGCATTGCAGATGCCTAGAATAGCCAATCATGTCTTTGAAGCAGGGAGGAAATATATTTTAATGGCGGAGAAAAAATGTAGAGACGTGGTCTTTCCGGGCAAATGGATCAAACTTGGCTTGGAATAAAATAAGAAAAAAGAAAATGGTATAAACAGATAACTTTAATAGAATAAATATCATCATTTTAAGATTTGAGAAATAAAAAGGGTTTGAAGAAAAATGATTACAGGGAATGTTTTTTAGAAGGATTTTGAAAGAAAATAAAATATTAAAATACGCATTTTAAATAGAAAAGAATTTAAAAAAAATAAATGAATGGAATATTGTTTAAGATAGGAAATAATTTAATAAACTATGGTTGTAGAATAAATTTAGAAGAGAAATTTTTATGGAATAAATTTAATGAATTGCGGAAATTTTAATTTTTGTAATATATATATTTAATATTATTAAATATTAAGTATTATAAAATGATTTTTTAATATATATTTTTATGCTTTATGATTTTTTAAAATATCCATTGTATTTATATCACGAATCAATTCAATTATATATCGTTACGAATTTAAATTTATAACACGAATCAATTCAATTAAACTTTTTATTATTATAAATTTCCCTGTAGTCATTTGCATTTGCGAAAGAATTTCTAGTTTGTTAAATAAATTTTCACTTTGTTTATTGATTTGAGATTCAAAATCTGCTGTATTAAAATCTGCCTGTCTGTCTGTATTTCTCCTTCACTCCTTAAAAGCATTGTTATAGCAATAGTTAGTTATCTTGTAGGCTAATAAAAGATTCTTCTTTAGTCACTATTACTTCCATTTGCTGACAAAAGTGTTTCTGTACCTGTTGTAAGCATCGCAAGTTAATGTATGTGCGTATTTAAATTTCAGTAGACACGAGTATATTTTCAAATTGAAAATATTTAGGGCCGTCGAAAATTTTCTTTTGTTTAACATAAATATCTAATTTTAAAGTTAATCCTTGATCTTTAATATATTCATTTTCAAACGTAACTTTTTGTCCCTTGTGAGTTTTTGAAGATGTTTATTGAATTTAAGTTACAAGATAATTCATTTAAACCTTGTACTATTATAAATTTGTCAGTAGTGATTTGCATTTGAGAGAAACTTCTTATTTGTAAAATAGATTCCGGTTTAGTTTATTGAATTTAGATTCAGAATATAACACACTTTCTCACAAAGTAATAAGGAAATTACTGTCTTCAGTCTGGATTATCTAATATTTCAGTAATAAAAACAAAAAGCTCTGCATTCGTTGATATCTTATTCTGTGTTCCTTTATCAGGGGGTGGAGCTATACTAAAAACAAATGATTACTAGAATTCATGCATTTGTCGGTGAACTATGTGTTTAACTGTTTTCCAATTTTATATATATGCAATATTTATACATTAAAATTCCTATTTAGTGTAATTTCGTTTTTATGACTCTTATCCAAAAAGTGTGAGTTTAAATTACAGTAGAACTCCAATTATCCAAATCAATTGGGACCGGACCCCATTCGGATAATCAAAAATTCGGACGATTGGATTTTTTCCGAAAAAGGGGTTTATTTTAAGGTTTATTTAATTACTGCATGGATGTTGAAAATAGGAGAAAAAAACTATTTTTAAAGGAAAAAATCTTTTAATTAATTAAATGAAAAGGCAACACTTTTACATGTTAAGCGTACCTACAAGTGCTGTACATTAGTACAGTATGTGCGTACCGTACTGTAAATGAAAGTCATTGCTTGCTGAACATCTCGTTCAAAGTAAGCTGTTTGACAGTCTTCATTCGTTTTCGGGTAGCAAAGTCTCGCATCCTCTTGACAGTGAGAAGTTGCATTTCGTCACACTCGGGCTGACGCTCCATCCACTTCAACGCAGTTTCAAGGCCGTGAAATGCTTCACTAGCTGATGGTCCCGTGTCTGCTTCAACTTCGACGTTAAGGTCATCTTCTTCCTCGACACTTTCTTCTCTCACACTTTCAATAAGTTCATCATCATTTAGAATTTGTCTGGCGAATCACACACCATCCACTCTCCTATATCTTCAGCACTAACTTCTGAACATCCACGAATTTTCAAAAGAATGTTTCTGAATCCCTTAAGTGGCACGTCATCCTCATCTTCTCCTGTTTCTTCCCTTTCCTTTTCTTGATCTTCTTTTTCCTTTTCCTCCTTTTCTTTTTTCCCTTCCTTTCGCTCCTCCTTCCTTCGCTAACGATCACACAACACGTTTTCGTTTAGAAGACATGGTGAACGACGAAACGCATTCTCAAACAAAACAACGCGCCGACACGAAAGAGTACCGTCACAGTAGCAGGTCAAGTAATCAACTAACAGGTCACGTCACACTGACTGACTAATCAAAACAAAAAATGACAGGTGGGCCGGGCCGACCACCTGGCGATAGACGATAGCCAATAATCCAACTGCACTATGAAACGGTAACTCATCATCCCAATAATGTTCGCGCTGCGTCTACACTAGCTTCTCGGAGGGGAGGACAATAGCGCGCGTAGACAGAATCATTTTCATTATCTTGCAATTGATTATTTTCAGAAATTCTGAAAGCATTTCGGATAATCAGCGATTCGGACAGTCGGAGTTCGGATAATTGATTTTCGGAAACATTTCTTAATTTTCGTAATTTTCGTAATAACATTTCGTAATTTTTAGAATGCATTAATAAGTTTTCTCAAACCAGGCTATAGATTTTTCGGATGTTATCCATTCTCAAGTAAACAATTCCTTGTTTTTTTTTTTTTTTTTTTTTTTTTTTGGTTACGGACAAACACGATAAATTAACAGCATTAACATTAAAAACATGAAAACATCTAAAATAAATCACAATTTATTTATTACTCATTACTAAAATAGGTGTAAAATGAAAATAAAGCTTTTAAAACATTGAAACCGTTCTATAGATGTTAAAATTTTCGTCGAAGTCCCAAGCGCTTTCCACCAGAACCTGGCCATCATCAAGAAGGCAAAAATGAGAAAATTTCTGTAACTTCCGGAATGCACACTGGTTACATATCAGAAGGCGAAACCAAAAATGAAGAAAAATGAAAAAAAAAACAGCAAGGGGATGGATGAGTCTACTGAGCGAGGTGGGTTATTCCAAACTAAATGCACCATTGACCATATTCCAAAACAAATGCACCCACCTCGCTCAATAGATTCTTCCATCTCCCTCCCACTTTTTTTAATTTTTTTTTTCACATGGTTTTGATTTATATACAAAGATGAATTTTAGTGTTCCGAAATTAGAAAAAAAAATTCTATATAATTAATGAGCATTAACATTAAAATTAACATTATATTAATATTACTTTGTTACTCTTGACTATGTAAATTCAGTTATGCGACTGAAAATGTTAAATTGAAAAATGATAGCATCCTAAAATCTGATATTCCGGTTTGAGAAAACTGATTATCACACTATAAAAAAAACTACTCGGACACGTTTCCGAATATCAATGGCAGCAAAAAAAAAAAAAATCCTATAAATAATTCTTTAAATTTTGAAATAATATTGATTTTCGAGGTTTATAAATATAAGGAACACTTTACGAAATCATGAGTAATTTGGAAGAAGTTTTTATGTATTTTCGTACGTGGTTACATTATATTTTCCCAGATTTAAGAAACATCTGTCATTTTTTTTTTTTTAGGGTTTCGTTCATGTCACGAAACCCTATTCTTCTCACTCCTCTGTCTGTCGTTCATACTCGGAAACTGTATAAGTTAGAGACTTGAAATTTTGTGTACTTACAGTTGAACACCTCCTGTCACACAACAAATCATAAAATTTTATATACGACAGAAATTAGGGGAGATATTAATTAAAAACTTATTAAAGAAACTTAAAAAGTACATTCTCGCTTAGATTCCAACCATCCGTCGCGAGATTACTTAGATATCTTCTTTCACCACGACCTCGAGACAGACTATCAATTTCTCCCTAAACCGCAATAAAAAACCGAAACCAATGACGTTGGTGAATTTAATGACGTTTTTTCGGGCTCGATAAAATTATTTAAAATATTGCATTTAGCGATTTAAAATTTACACATCTATGCATAGATTTAAATGTTGAAAACAAATATCTAATTTTTATAAAAATAAGATTCTAATTACCAAAGGTATTAATTAAAAATTGTTATTTTTTCAAGTGAAAAAATGTTTTGTTTTTATACACGTGTGCAGTTTGCAGACAATCGATAGCGGTCGGGACAGAAGAAAGATTTTAACCACAGATAAAATTTTGGATACTGGCAGATTTCAAGGTATATATAGATTTTGAAAACTGCATAAGATACGGATTTGAAATCTGGTTTTTATACGCAAAACCACATGCCGATTAACATTTTCCAAAAATCGAAAAAATCAATGTGTAACTTTTTATTTTACAAACCCTTATTTGATTCTTTTACTTTCGGATGCGAAAGATAAAAAAATAAAAATTAACAATATTGGTGATAATTAAATACCTCACTCGCAAATTTTAACGCATGTTCAATTTTTTTAAACTGTATGAGATAGGGATTTGATACGCAAAATCATATTTCATTTAAGAAATTCGAAAAATCAACAAAATCGACCGGTAAATTTTTATTTTATAAAAAACGCGATTTTTTTTTTTTTAATGGAAAAAGAAATTTATTTGGATTTATTAATTAAAGTATAAAGTGTTTTGAAAGGAATATTAAACGAAATCCTTTGCGCGATCACACTTATCCACTTGTTTTACGGTGTATGAATATAACAAAACAAAAACCATAATAAATCAGGAATCAAATATGATGGTTTATCCATGCGCAATTTCTACTGAGAAACAACAAAAATTTTCAAAACTTACATTAATTCAAATTTTAGAAGATGTAAATATATTTTCAAATTGAAATGTTTAAAATAAGATCTAGAATCACGATATATATAACATTAAATGAGCTCTAAGTACAGTAATAACAGGACGTTATTTTCATAAATAATGTAGTAATCTGTGTATGTGAATATTTAAAATTCAGAGAAACGAAATAATGGTTTCAAAGCAGCTTTAAAGCTTCCATAACAACGAAATTCGTAAATAATTTTGGAAACTATAAAACTTCATTTTAAAATAGTAAACAAAATAAATTGCGATATTTAGGAGCGTTGAAAAGTTTTTTCTGTTTAACATAAATATCTAATTTAAAAGTTAATCTTTCTTCTTTAAATTTACTCATTTTCAAGCATATAGTTTTATCCCTTGTGATTTCTGAAAATGTCTATTGAATTTAAATTACAAGATAATTCAATTAAACATTCTTCTATTATTATTTTCTCAGTAGGGATTTTCATTTCATAGAAAGTTTCTAATTTGTAAAATAGATTCTGGTCTTCTTCAAATATATATTCAAATATATATATAATTCAATTAAACATTCTTCTATTATTATTTTCCCAGTAGTGATTTTCATTTCATAGAAAGTTTCTAATTTGTAAAATAGATTCTGGTCTTCTTCAAATATATATCTTTATCAATTAGAATTTTTGAAAATGGTCTATTGAATTAAGTCAGAAAGAAACTCAATTAAACTTTCTATAGTAATAAATTTCCCGAAAGTGATTTTCATCTGAGAGAGCCATTCTAATTTGTTAAATAGATTCTCGTTTTGTTTATTGATTTCAGATTCAGAATATAGTATATTATATGTCAAACAGCATTTATATATATATATATATATATATATATATATATATATATATAAATATAGATATAGATAGATAGATAGATAGATAGATAGATAGATATAGATATAGATAGATAGATAGATATAGACATATATGTAGTGAGAGATGGGGGATAGATAGATAGATAGATAGATAGATATAGATATAGATATAATAGATAGATAGATATCGACATATATATAGAGAGAGGGGGGTAGATAGATAAATATTGGATTGTCGAATGATTCTGTATTAAGGTCAGAATGTTCTGTATTCATTGATTCCTTATTTATCACTGCAAGATCGCTCAGGGGCACACAAAAAAAACTCGGTTACAGCAATATCTATGAGCAATATTTGGTGGAAATACGTTTTCAGTTGTGCTACGCATTTTTAGATTTAACAGTTTTTTTGCTCATTACTTGGTGTACATAAATTCTATAGATCATATACAGGGCTGCACAAAAAAATTCGCGTACGTTTCCGCTTATCGACGGAAATTCCTGAAAGGGAATTTTTAACTGTGTTATGTTTCCTAACTGAACTAAATTTTTGCATGCTACGTAGCATATATAGAAATCCATAATATGATATACATAGCGGCACAAAATAATTCGGATATTTTTCCGACAATTGATGGTAATTGCTGAAATCGGATTTTCAAATGTGTTAATGGCTTACCAAATTATTTACTTACACATCGCCTTTCATCTTATTTAACGCTAAAGTTTTGTTACAATAAACGCGAAATATTGGAAAACTAGTTGTTTAACCCGTTTTACGCACGGGAGTTCATGAATTTAATTCTAAAACAAAAATTAAAAATAAAAATGACAACAAACAACTTTAAAATATCTAAATAAGAAATAAGAATTACCCTGTTAAAGTGTTGAGTTGTTCAACTATTCGATTTAGAAAAATATTTTTCTACTACTGTGCATTTTTTTTATGAAATTTAATTTATCATGTTGCTATGGCGACAGACGATAAAACGATATCTTTGGAATAATTAAATAAATAGAGTAAAAAGTTTTGTTGATGTTTGTGATGAAATGTTTTTCATCATTTTTTTAAAAAGTTAATAATTAAGCGCAATTAAATAATCTCTAATTATTTGCAAGCGAGGTAAAAGAATTATCGTAATACCCGCTACAGCTTCTTAGTATTGCAGCGTGGCGTACGTAATATGTATACCTCACATTGCAGTAAACATTTAGAACTGGTTAGAATTCGCGAGATTACAGGTTGAACATAAAAAAAGGCAAAAACAAAAAATAAAATAAAATAAATATATTTAAAATTTTCGAATTTTTGCCCCAATCGTTAATGGGCCCCCTACCACCAACCCTTGTGTCAAATTTCGTGGCCCAGCGCCCTGTGGTTTTCGAGTTTTTGAGGCTACATAGATACGCGCACGTATTTTAATAGAGTAGATGTTTCATAATCTTTGTTGACGCATGATTTTTCTTTTTTGGTTTTTCTTCTTTTTTAAACGACAGAAATATTTGTTGCTTTCTATAGCTGAGAAGATACTTCTTTATTTATGATAGAAGCACCTCAATCATTAAAAAAAATATTCATGTAGTGATATTTGTGTTGTGAATTAAGATTATGGAATATTCCTTATTATTCACTACTATTTTCATTTATTGACAATAGTATTGTTATGTATAGTTGACGTATAGGAAGTATTTGTATCTAGTAAGTGTGCATGCATTTATTTAAATGTTTATAGCCATGAAATTAATGAACATTTTTAATTAAGTTATCGCTATAATTATCATTTTAAATAATTTGGTTTTATATTTAGTAATATTTAGATACACTAAATTTAATAAACACGAATTTAAATCATAAGGCAATTCAATTATAAATTTTACAGTGTGGTATTTTCACGACATTTCATTGTATTCCCTCTAGAGATCTGCACGGGCCGCGCCAAGGCCCGAAACCCGAGCCCGGCCCGGCCCGTGGGCCGGGCTCGGGCCTATTTTCCTTCACGGCACTCGGACCGCACCGGGCCTGGTTTCCACTCGTTTCGGGCCGGGCCCGGGCCATACTTTTTTCTAAAGGCTGGGGCCGGGCCTTGCTTTTTCCCTTAAGGGCGTGCCTTAAATTATTTTTTCGGTACAGAGCCGGGACTGGTTTCATTCTTCCTAGTCTTCACGCCCCAAAATTTTCAGTCCTGGTTTTGAACCGTGTGAAAATCATTGTTTCGGCGTGGCCTGGCCCGTTCGAAGGTCAGTAAAATAAGACCTGGCACAAAAATCTTTGCAAAACATGCATACATTTTTAAATCGCCATTATTATACAATTAAACATTAAAATTTATTATTTTTAAAGAATAGTAGATTTATTCGCTTATTAAAATATGGCTAAATTAAAATATAGTGAAACGTGTGAAAAAGAACCTGCTTATGACGGAATCCTGTTTTAAACTGAAAAATGTGTTGATCCATGCAAAATGAATATACTAATACGTAAGAAAGAAGTTATAATACATTTACAAATGCTAAGAAAGCAAATTGTCGATAACTCTTTTTTTTTCTTCCCTATGCAATTCCATCTTAGAAGATTTTACTGTATAGCATTTTTCTGATTTTTAACACTTCAATACATGGAATATGGATTAACAATATGAATGATAACTTAAACACATACATACAACAAATAGAGATTTATTAAAAAAATAAATATTGCAGGCTGCGGAACTTCTATAAAAATGAAGATTATAAACATGAAAAAAAAGGCTCAGATAGGAATTTTTGGTTAGATCTCCTCCTACGAGGCAAATTTTTAACCAAATCGACGTAAAAATCAATGTTTTGTAGAAATTCACTCCGGCCGGGCCGGATTCGGGCCGAGATTTTAACTTTTTTCCGGGCCGGGCTCAGGCCGAACTTTTAGCTTTTATACCGGGCCAGGCTCGGGTGGAACTTTTAATTTTTTGTATCGGACCGGGCGAATTTTGTATGGGTCGGGCTGGGCCCGTGCAGACCTCTAATCCCTCTAGAGAGGAAAATATGCGAAAAATTCCTAAGGCATTTTCTCACCGTTTTAAATCTGTTCTCATATCTAAAGCAGCCACTTTCTGACACATTTTTTAATTCATTTTTGTTCAGAAAAGTATAAAATTAGCAGATGTTCTTGTTCAGAAACTGTGTTTTTGGAAAGTCAGATGATCTTTCAGAAAATATTGTCAAACTTGGCGTTTTGTACCAAATTTCCTAAGAGACAGCGCGAGAACAGATAAAAACAAGCAGCCACGCGACAGCTATCGTTTATATATCGGTAAGTAATTTATTTATCAAAAAATGGAAAACACATTTCGATCTTTAATCACTTCAATAGTCAGGCCCTCCAATTTCATGCTTTTACGTTTAAAAATGAATCAAAAAATGTGTCAGAAAGTGTCGCGTTGTTGAGCAGGAAATTTGAGAACCGCTTTAAAAGAAACCGTAGATCCATCAGCATGGTAAGGGGCAGGGGAACAATGCGTAATTTGGTGAATACGTATGCGAATACGAAGAATGCGTGTATAAATTTCCGAAATGCAGATTTAAATTCTCGGAGCAAATATAATCCAAGAAAATAGCCTAGAATAAGTACATTATACTTATTTTTAAGCACTCATTTTTACCAGTGTAGAGGGTTAAGTAATGCGTAAGTTAAATGAGACCACATTCATTTCTTGAAGAGCATTGAAATCAAAGATTTAACTCCCCAAATTTTAATTTCAAAGCATTGATTTTCTTAATATTCACTTTCACATTAAAATTTAAATGGTAGAAATGAGACTCTTAGGAGCTCTCACTTTAAATCAATCAATGTATTAATTTCAAAATTACCTACTTATTGAATATATTAATTATTTTCCTTCTTTCGCATAGGCTTCTAAAAGTGAATAAATTAATTTGATATGTTTTAGTAATTACGACTATAAATTAGTAAGTACTTTAATTGAGGATAACATATTTATTTGTAGAGTTTAATTATATTTGATCAAATTATTTATAAAAACTTTCATGTGAAAAAGAGTTAATTATTTTTTTGAATTGCGATTTTCATCAGATCACAAAATAATGAATAATTTTTAATGTTTTTTAAATGTTTTACATTATTCATTCTACATAATGATTCAAAATGGTGAACATAATTCCATACATTAAAGTTTATAATATTTACACATTAAAGTTTATAACTGTGATGACAAAAAAGTACTAGACCTAAAAACAATAAATAAAAAATTTATTGTAGCTTTCGGTCATCCAAGCTTGACCACAAGGTAAAGGAGCATTTCATGTTGCTAAATGTGGTACATAAATTTTTCTTTCACGAATCTTCAGAAGAAAGAAAAGTTCTTTCGGACTAGCCGCATATGGTACCAGTCAGTCGCCAAAGAAATAGCCAAAAATTTCATTCCATGTATGTGTTCGTTAAATGTATGTATTTATGCTTATATATGTAGGTTTTCATGTACACTTCTGTCCAAATGTCAAACAAGAAACACAAAATTTTAATTTTCGAACAATAAACATAATTGTGATAACTCAGAAGAAAATGATATAAAATCTAGTTTAGCAAATGGTTATTATCCCTACAGCACAACCAGTCGAAGTGACGTCACTTTGACGACCACAATGGTCACAAATGTCAATCATTACAATGAACGAAAATGTGATGTATTTCATTCGTCACTTCATTATTCTCAAGCGATCGTCATTTGAATGACTCCACTGAGAAATCACTGTGACTGTTGTTTTGCGATGAGTCACTAGGTGGTGTTACAATGAAGTTCTCTTGTGATTATCATGTTACCGTCATTTGTTGACTCCATTTTGAAGTCATCGTGAGGGCTACATTGAGATGAGTTACCAAATAACATCACAGTGAAATCACATTGTGACTTTTAAGTGACCAACATTTGAAGAGTATGGTGTGAAGACACCAAGAATGTTCCTTTGTGACAAGTCATCACATGACTTCATTTCGCTGCCACTAAGAGACTTGACAAAAAACAACTATCATGGTAATTTTATAATAGTCTCCAAATGCCGATCACATGAGAGTAACTAAGTGACTTCATTACAAAATCATTTAGTGACTCGTCACAAAGCAGTAGTCATGATGATATCTTAGTGAAGTGATCAAATGACAATGGTCACATAAGAGTAATATTGAGGCAAATAAAAAATATCCCATTTTAGTATAACACTTACTATGATACTTCTGACAACTTGTGACGTAAAGGAGACATATCAGATCGTCTGACTGTGCTGTTAGGGTGTATCTATTTGCTACAACTGCGTTTATATAATTCTCTTTTGAATACTTACAATTAACATTTGTGTTTAAAAATGAGCATTTTGTGTTTGTTGGTTGACTTTTGAACACCAAAGTAATATGTATGTATCCATAGGTATATGTGCAGGTGTATTCATGTACAGTCGTGGAAAAAAAAACTGGACACCCCCCACTAACTCTGCAACAAATTATAGTAGAAGGAAGTGACTGGTACCAAACAATTGGAAATAAAGTCTACTTTTAAATTATGTATCTAAAATTTGCTTAAGGGGCCATCTACATAATAAAACCAGCCTAAACATTATTTTTTTCAATGGCAACACCCACTTTTGACATGATATTTTAAATCATCGGTTCAAACTATGCCTAGATACAAAATTTTAAGTCATTCGGATGATAAGTTTTCGAGTTATAAACATTCAAATTTTAGAGCTTCTAATGTTAAATTACATTTTCATATTTTTAATTATATCTCCTGAAATTAAAATCCTAATGTGCTAACGTTTTGTTTGGTAATAAAACTCAAAAACCCAAACATAACTACGTTAAATTTGTAATTTTTAAAATTTTATAATATGAATTATGAATTATGAAATTAATATTCGAAAAAATTATGAATTGTAACCTACAATTTTTTTGATGGATTTATATTTATTATGTCCTGCTTTATGTGTATTCAAAATTTCAAATTTTTCTTCCAAGTAGTTTTCAAATTATGCTTAAAAAACGGCAAGATGCTGCTTTAAGGGGCCGTCTAGGATCTGCATTAAAGCATAGTTTGAACACGGATGAGAGCGCTCCGTCTCGAAATCCCGATTGACACCACTAAATTTTAATAGTATTTGTTACCTTATTCAAGGACAAAATTTCTGAAATTCATTACGTTGGAGAATACTATTAATATTTAGTGGTAAGAATCGATATTCCGTTCGGAGCGCTCTCATTCCTGTTTGAGAAAATATTATACTCATAGGCTGGGATTATAGTGACTTGAAAAACTTAGAGATTAAGTCTGTCTTACAATATAAACAATGCGTAAACCGTATTTCAATGCTTCGCGTTCTTACGTTATATTGAAAGCTAGCTTAAACTGAAGCGTAAGTGAATGATCGCGGGAGCACAACAAACCTGACAACGACCTGCGATTGTAGTAAGATATAAGATAGCGAGGCACCAGAACCCCAGCCTTTATTAGTATATATATATATATATATTTCTTTTACTTTTTCAATGTCTGCTTTAAAATTTTTCATTAAAATTACGTAAAACGTATTTGCATGAGATGTGTGTTTACGTCATTTATGGAAAATAGTTTCGCTTTTATTTTTAAATTAATAAAGCTCATTTTTGAAAAACATGATCAGTTCTACCTTAGAAAAAACTTAATCATTTTTGTTACCTTTAAATTGATTTATAGCTTCTTTTCCAGTCTAATAAAGCTATATTGTTTTTTCTGCAGTATATATGTTTGAAGTGAAGTTTCTTATAAATGCATATGCGTAGAGTATTCGCTGAAACAAAATGGCCCCACAATTAACTGAAGCAACGAAAGGCCAAATGATTGGCATGTGGCAAGCTGGAAGAAATTTTCGTTATATATTTGCATATTCTAAAATTATTTCAATTACAAATAATCTTATGGTTTTTTAACACCTTCGTGACGAGTGTCTATTACAGAATTTTTAATAATTTACCACCGGTTTTTCAAAACAGAAATTTTCGTCTAATTGAATCGTGGAAATGCTAAGATATAATAAGGCAAAGCTTACAATAAAAACTAACTGGTGGGAAAAATCGAGGATTCTGAGCATCTTATGCGTCACGTATACGTGTCGCTCGTCCCCAAGGGATTAAAATCGGATAATTCAACACTTGTTAACATTATTTTACAGCATATAACAATAACCGAAACTTATTAAGTAAGTAAAATGGTCATATCGGTAAAACATAATACATTAAAAGAAGTGACATTCTGCAGTATTTCAACAATCGAGTACCGGACTTCAATTTGGATACAGGCCCTTAAATATGCTCATTATAAAGTAATTAATTTCTCAGAAACTAATCGTAGGAATTTAATGAAATTTGGTATCTAGGCATAGTTTGAACTGCAGATTTCAAATATGTTGTCAAATTTGGGTCTTGCTATTGAAAAAAAACAAAGTTTGGGTGTGTTTTTATATGTATATGGCCCCCTAAGTAAATTTTATATACATCATTTAAAAGTAGACTTTATTTCCAATCGTTTGGTACCAGTCACTTCCTTCTACTATAATTTGTTGCAGAGTTAGTGGGGGGTGTCCAGTTTTTTTTTTTTCCACGACTGTACGTATTTGTGTATTCATATGTATTTATATATGCATGTATATATTCATATGAGTGTATGTAAGTAAATATATTCATTCGTGTATCAATTCATATGTATGTATTCCAACATGCATGTATTCATGTATGTATGTATTATTTTTTATATGTTCTGTATAATTCTAAGGAAAGTTGCTAAACAATTTCCACCCGAAATAAAAAGTATTTTTGAGTAATGAGCTCCAAAGTTCGCCAATGGCATGCGGCTAATACGAAAGTACAGAAAAAAGAATAACAATAATTTTACTAAACTCTCAGATGCAAAAAATCGTATACTGCACATAATAGCCATCTTGCTCACATACTTGAAGCTATTATGCACTAGGCGATATTTGGACGATCCCCAGTGGTAGTATTTGAAAGCTTAGGATGTCCTCTTTCAGATAACATGTACGTCTTTCACATATATTATATACTGTTCCAGACAGGGATTAACAAATACGGTCGCCAGGTCGCCACTGGCGACCAAGGAATTTAATCTGGCGTTTTCTCTTTTCTCTTTAGTACGAAAAATGACCTATGAAATGAGCACAAACGTCCTTTTTTTCTCTCCCTAACCCCTACTCATGCGCCCGTACGCGGCAAGCTTTGATGTTCCTCTTAACTCGTACTGTTAATGGAAGAACAAAGTTTAAAAGGCATTTTCCATCTCAGGCGCAGAAAACACCATTATTTTCCGCTCTAGCCAGGTAGCATGTCACATGATTAGAATGTAGAAGGAGGGGAAGGGGTCAATAAAACAGTAAGAAATACTGTCAATCCAGACTTCGTGGCACCTAAAATTAGATAGAATGCTAAAAAAAGCCGTGTTTTTTTTTTGTTTTTTTAAGTTTAAAATCAAAGTTCTGTATTCAGAATTAAAACTGATTAATCTATCACATTCATTTTAACGAATAACAATATGTAAGCGATTCTAAGTAATTCATTTGAAGTAAATCTATAAAACTATATTACGTACTATTCTAAACTATGTAACTAATAAATTCTAAACTATGCTTGTTATTTATTCTCTATTAATTCATAAAAAACTTTTGTGTTTGGAAGGGGGGGGGGGGATTATTCTTTACTGGCGACTAGAATTTTTTGCTGGCTACCAGATTTTATGAAATTTGTAAAAGCCCTGTTTCCAGGAGTATACCCATGTGGATTTGAGTCCATATTTCAATCACCCTGTATATAACGAACAAGTCCTTTTCTGAAATAAACTGTGTTCTTTTGCGTAGAATGTTATGTAGTGCTTAATTTAAACCTGATAATTTTCATTTCTTGAAAAGCCAATAACTCAAATTAAACATTTAACTCCAAAAACTTTAATTTCAAATAATCGATTTCTGTGAATATTCGGTTTCACATCAGATAGAAACGAAACTATACTCCCAAGTAATTCTCACTTTGAATCAATCAATGACATTATAATTCAAAACTATTTACTTAATGAATATATTAATTAATTGCCCTCATTTCTCATGAAATTCTAAAAGTTTGTGAATTAATTTAATGTTTCACTAATTGCAAATGAAAATTGGAAAGTATTTATCAAATAAGTTTCAAGATTAAATTATTATGTGAAGTATTTTATTATGTCTGATCGAATTTATAATTTATTTTCACATTTTAAAGTCACAATTACTTTTTTAAATAATAGACTAAAAAATATTGAATAAATTCAGCTGATTTTCAATTACAATATTAATTTTATTTTAAAATCTTTAATTTCAATATCCGTATTTATGATTTCTCATGAAATATTTAGTGTACTTACACTTATTTTCAAAAATGTGTATATGCATTTTAGATAAAGGAAATTATTCTCAAAACAGTAAACTCTTAAATTTCAGCAATTTTCTTTTAACATACAACTGAAACATGTATATTTTATATGCTGGCGTTAATTTTTCTATATTAATTTTTAATTGTCGATACAATCGTCAATCACCGTTTATTTTTATTAAATTAATTATTAACAATATTTATTTTTTTTAGTTTAAGGATTTGCATATTTAAATAACTGTGGTAATATATATATATATATATATATATATATATATATATATTGTTCGCACATTAGTTTAAATGAAAAAAAACATTAGCTTTTATATTATTTAGAATATTTTTAATTTTTATGTTTGTAAAATAAATATTTACTTAATTTAAAAGAATTCATGTATCTATTTAAATATATCTCTCTCAACATCTTAATACATAATTATTAAATTTTCTAGACAATTCGATAATAGAAATTCTTCTCCTTAATTTATACAAGCCTTTAAACAGGCCGGTTATGAATTTAATTCAATGAAAGTTACTGGAGGATAACGTTTGTTGATTACAAACGCAGAATACAAGGCAATTTAGTAATTGTATTAAATTTCAAATAATCCAGATGTTCATTAATATAAGTGGCAATTTAGTTGTTTTTTCCAATATTTTAAAGTCAATCTCCGGCAAAGTGATTCGATTTCCATATTACAATATTTCCATTAGCATACAACGTTACACAGCAATGTTAGTCTGCAAATTGAATCATTTCTATAACATTCTAACTAATAATATTGATGATGTTTCCAGTGTTTGGTCTAGACATACATTTTAACTTATTGTATGACTTACGATTTCTGTGAAATTATTATTTAAAAAAAGAAGAAATATGATATCAAATTAATGTAATGCATTGAAATTTCCTATAAAGATTTTAACAAAAGCATTATGATAGGCTTTATTTAATTACTTTAATGACTACTTACTAATTATTTATTTAATTACGTTCTTACATATAACAAAATTTAATACGTTTCATCTGAGTTTTAATTAATAAAAATAGCAAATAATATGACTTTAAATAAGCCAAAACAAATTCTATGTTCAGGGTCTTTTTCAACAAATTTAAGAATAGTGACTAATAAGGAACTTTCCCAAATCCCACTGATTCAACTAAAGCTTATTAAATTTATTGAATTTTCGCAAAAGTTGATAACTAATTTTTATTTGCGATGAATAGCATACAGAAACAAATAAGTAATATATTCTTGTCCGCAGTACAGCAATGGTACAACAAAGGTTTAATTCCATGATCGGGGTGCTTTTATCAAAAATGGTACGACATTTTTCGGATGATTGAAAGCGATAAGAAACTATGTCGCATATTAAATGACAGCAAAGTATAAGTTACTAGGGGGCTCAGCCCCCTACTCGCTAACGCTCGCCAACCCCCCGTGAATTGCGAAGCAATTCACATTGAGACCGCTACGCGGTCACAGCTCGCTTCGCTCGCTCGCCCCCTTTTTTTCAGCAATTCTAGCCGGAATGAGTTCTACCATAAAACATTTAAACATATGAAATTGACAATTTTTTTTTTTTTTGTAAAAAAGTAATTCTCCGTTGAAAACACAACTGAAAATGTATTTAGTTGGCGCTACCAATGAGCATATAAATCTTTTAAATACTATGAAAAAAGGATCTTTTGTACAGCACGACTTAAATTCATTAGAAAAAAAAACTACGTAGAAATTATTTTTTACTTCCTTAATACATCAACAGATGGCGCCAGGTGCAATCTACAAAGTTGATTTTTTTCTTCTCCGACTTTTGAGTGAGTGAAATTCGTAAATGAATTCTGAATAAGAGTTGAGAATTCATTTGAAATTAACGACATTGATCATAATTAAAATGAGGAATCATCTCAGACGCTTTGGATTACGTACATGTTATTTTATTTCTAATAATTGCTAGTTTGAGCTTCATTCTATGGTTTCAATGCTCTCACACTGACGGCCATATTGGAGGTGGAGCTAATCTAACACAATCTAGTCTGTTCATTGGTCTGAGCTCTGGAAACTACGGTTGTTGCCAAACCATAAGTTACAAATTCAGCCCTATTTTCGCGCCACGTAAGACAAATATATATATAGATTCTAGGTATACTGTTATGCTATGCTAGTTTTATGACAGATGAAGGTGGTATGGAATCGCAAATTTTAATAATTTGATTAAGTTATCCCATTAAATTTGATAAGCCGATTTCATTGAAATATCACAATATTTTTATTGTTTATTTGAAATATTGTGTATTTAGCTCTCCAAAACAATTTTCATTTTCATCTTGCAATCAGTCGAAGTGCATTTGTGGGTGTTTTCGTTTGAGCTTTGAAACAGGAAATGTGTATTTAAGAAACCGAAATTTCTGGTTAAGAGCCTTAAAAGAAAAGAACATCTAATTTTAAGATTAATTAAGGCATGAAATATGTAGACAGTTTTAAGAATTAAGCTGATTATTTCGAATAGATTTTCATAAATGAAAAGTTTAAATGCGTTTTTTGAAAAACATTATTTTTATGAACAATCAGTTACGAAAAAAAACCCTATCTCCAAATATTTATATTACTGGCAATGTGTGAAATTCGGCATTGTATAGAATGCCGCAAATGGGACGGCAAAGTATGAAACGAATAATATTTCAAACATTTCCTAGGTATTCTATACAATACCAAAAAAACCGGCAAAGTAGAAAATACTCCATTTAATGATATTCCTAATGTCATGTGGCAAGGCATATGACGTTCGACGCCCACTTCAACTCGCAGAATTTCTGTTATCATTTCTGTGACTATGAATTTTTTCAGTAAAGACAATAACTCATTCTGTATGAAATAAACCAAGTATCCATAGCATTCAAGAAGAAAATATGGCATGTTGACATACAACGATGATTCTACGATGAAATATCGAAAGTGAGACGCAATGCTTCAAAAAACAGTTTTTGTAACCGTAACTACTCACTAGGATCTAGTGAGCTATGCGAAAAGGGCCAAGCTGACTAGTAAGAAACAATCACGGTACTATTAGCCGCTAAATCGCAATGTGTAATATAATGTGAAAATAAAAGTGAGCTGATTTATCCTGTTAAATCTGCACTGATATTATCCATTTCCACATCACGGATACTGAGTTATTTAACGTATTTTATGAAGCTCATTTGACTATTAGTCACGTAGGATGTAACGGAATATTGTAAGAACTTTCACTGAAATACTAGAACGTTACGCGTCATGATATTTAACTGTACTTTCACCTTTGTGAGCAGTTCTAGAAGAAAACAAAATTGTATTAAGAAGGTGTTAGTATGAAACTTATGACGTTTCCTGAATATAATTCCCTTGTCAGGTCGATCTTATTGATTTTCAGTTTCAAACTGACAGGGCATACAAATTTATAAGGGTGTACCACTAATTTAGTAAAATTCGTGGTTCTCAAGGCTTAGGCTGCAAAGAGTGCAGAAGAAGTAGTTTACAAGTTAGTGAACATATTCTTGTTGCTTAAGTGACTGTCTAATGTACAGTGTGATAATGATAATCAAATATCGCTTGTCCGAGCTTGAAAAAGTATTGAAAGATATTAAAAATCGTCCAGGCAACCCTCTCCCCTCACAAAGCCAGCATAGTGTCGAAAAATCAAATCAAGATATTGAAAATATGCTATACACTTGGATATTGGATTAAAAAACTGACCGTTGCAGAGAGTGGCCAAGTTTCGTTCAACTTATTCAGAACAGAGGGCTTATCAATCTGGAAACTAAAGAACATGATATGAAGTACACTTAGGTAGCAAAGCTAAAGTTCATCTCTCAACATCTTACTTAGCCCAAGATGTTTTAAAAGATATGCATACTGAGTAATAGTCGAAAAAAATATTACAAAGTGTTGAAACAATACAAGAAGACGAAACAGATCTCTTTGTGCAAGAAAAAAAAGTATATTGTACAAGACATGAAGAAAATTGTAGTCTGTGACAAAAGAAATCAATATGGTGATAATTACGTGTTTATCGAAGAGGCTTTTATTACTTTTACCTGTTGTGTGTGTTTAAAAAAATGTGATGCGCATGCCTGCAGAATGTGTCGTCTTTTATATATTCGATGCTCATGGCATTAAAGATGAAGAAGATGACGAAAAGGTGCTTTTTGTGCACTTTGTGATTCAAAACTGGGATTTATATCAAATATAAAGTTGATTCTAAATTCAGTCTGGAAATACAAGCCAAAAGAAAAATTAAAATGAATTTCTGACAAAAAATTTCATCCGGCTTGTTTAGAAGCTACTGTCCGAATTCCTATTCACGTCTACAAGAGACGAGGTACTTTGCGCAATCTGTTGGCAGTTATTATAAGCGTGACAGAAGATGGTGTTTATGTACATGGAACGTCTGAAAGAATTTTACAACTGTATGCGTGATCACTTATTACATTATGTCCAAAGAATTTACTCAGAATTGAAGACATTCCTGACGGCAAAATACCTCGATGGTCAGCTGCAGTTGTTCAGTCCACATGGCCAACGAATCCTGAAGTGTATGTGTAAGTCCAAGTTCCAAAACATGCGGCTCTTCTGTGTAAAAGAAAAAGCCAATGAAGTGTAATTTTAAATGTCTTTCAAATCTTCCATAATGCAACAAGTGCGTAATTTTTTCTCCTATTTTTCAGTAAAAAAATTCTGTATTTTATTTGACAATTTTGCTTTAATTTATGTAATTTTAATGAAGTCATTTCATGGCTCTCTTTTATTTATTTATTTATTTTTGTGTGTGTGTGTGTAAGTGAGAAAACAATTATGTGCAATTTCAAATAAAATGTGTTCCTTTCTTGTTCCAGCAAGTAGGGTTTTTTTTCTCTTTTCCTCAATAAGACAATACTGTACTTTATTTTTGATTTCATTCCTTTTCATATAAGCCTTTTCAATAAAAGTATTTTCGTAAATATCCTTCATTACTTTATGTGAATAGCATTTATCATACTGCAGAATGCACGCTTTTTAAATAAGACCCTTTTCAGATCTCGCGCACTTAATACTTTACCTAAATAGCATTTATCAATTTGTCATTCTTTATAATGTCTAGGCATTATATACAATACCTAGGCAAAGTATATAAAATATTAAAATAATTCCGATATTTCATACTTTCCTTAAAAATGACAGACATTGTGTAGAAAATAATTGTCACACGCCTAGGCCTTCAATACATGTTTTTATACATTGCCGGTAGCATTTATATAAAACCGATTCCCAGTTCTACGTACAATTTGTGTGATGTTGTGAGTATAACGGCCTATCGGTTTAAATATTTGAAATTTTCATGAAATTTTACAACTATTTTTATAAATTATTCTACAGAAAATATGTGAAAAATCCTCAAAATGATCATTTTAGTTCATAATGCTCGTAATACGTCCAGTAGCCCAGTATTTGGTCAAAATAATTAGTAAACTATCATTATTTTTTCTATGAGGACATTTTTGGTAAGTATCAAATGTTGCATTATTTTTTCTTAAAATTAAAAATTTTGAAATATATTATATACAAAATGATTTATTTAACAAAGGAAATTGTCTTTTCATAAACTATTTTGCTTCATTAAAAAAAAAGGGGGGGGGGGTGTCAAACGTAGTGTCACAACGTTAAGATAGTCAAAACATTAAGATATAATTGGAACTTCGTGCATATTTCACACGCCTGCATTTTACTTTCTTAAACTTTACTTGTCGGTATAATGTACAAAACCTCCATTAAATTAATAATTAAATTGCATTTTTTGTATAAAACAATTGTATATTTAAATTATTGCAGTGAAATAATTATATCCTTCTCACATTATCTTGAATGAGCAAAACGTAAGTTTAAAAAGAATACCTCATCATAATTTTAAAAAATGTGAAGTTTTAATATCTATAAAATAAATTTTAATGTCACATTTGTGTAAAGGAAAAAAATTCTCAAGACAATTTATACATTTTTTTCTTTAATGTGATTATAAAATTTCTTTGGTAATTCCCCCGTTCGCAGAAACTCTTCTCTCTAATTTATACAAAACTTCAAACAAGGTAGTTATGAATTTAATTTCATGAAAGTGACTGAAGCATAACGTTTGTTGATTACAAGTACAGAATTTAAGGAAATTAACTAATTGCATTAAACTTCAAGTAATTCAAATGTTCATTAATATAAGTAAGCACTTTCGTTCTTTAAAATATTTTAATGTCAGCCTTCAAACATAATATCTGATTTCTATGTCACTATAATTCTATTAGCATATCGTACCACAAGCATTGCAAATTGAATCATTTTTCCAATATTCTGATTGATAATAATGATTGTGTCTCCAATAGCTGGCATTGACAAAAATTTCAACTTATTGAATGAGTTATGAATCCTAAGTAATTATATTTTAGAAGAAGAAATGCGATATCGAATTAATGTGTAATGTATTTTATTTTAGTATGCAAATTTTAGCAAAAACACATTGATAGGTTTTTACTTAATTACTATAATTACTATCTACTGATTATTTATTTATTTACTTTCATACGTAAAACAAAATTTAATGCAACTTATATAAAGTTTAATTAGTAAAGTTAGAAAAGGATTTTAAAATATAGAAACCGAAAAAATATATTTTTTTATTCATTAAGAAATTATTTTTTTATAAATAATTATCAATTAAGCCTCGTCTCCCGTGTAATCTAATAATCTAAGAATTCTAATGTACTGCACTAGGTGGACAAAATTATTGTGTTGAAGTTTAATTAGATTTTGCTGTTTTTTCAAATGTATCACTAAAAAAACACTTTAGCAGTAATAAATATTTGGTTTATTTAACAACACAGTTTCAAAATAAAAATATAATGCGTTACAAAGAATGCGTGAAACATACTGATTTCACTATTAAAAAATAAATATAAATAAATAATGCACACGTGTAAGTTAATATTAATTTCTTTTTAGGTGCATTCGTAATAACATAAATGCGTAATACCTATAGTCGTCGTCTTGTCCGTCCGTCCATCCGTCTGTCCGTCTGTCCACATGTAACAAAGCAAAAACTACCCAACCGAATGGTTTGAAATTTAATATACAGGGTACAAAATTTTATCTATCGCCGACGGTAATTTCTCAACCGTTGGTTGTAAATATTTAGTTCCAATTACAAAAGCGCTTAAAATGAGGTAAATATTCATGTTGTGACGTTAATTAAAGTAAAAATTAATTTTATAAAAATTACGAAATCTAACTTTTTATACGGTCCCCCGGACCCTATAGTTATCATTAGTAAATGTTTGCACATATCATAACAAATACAACACAAAAAGTTTGACTTCTGTTCGACAAAAATTGACGCAGTTATTAAATTTCAAAGTTTGAGATTTTTTCACATGATTTTGTCTTCCATTCAGGGATCAGTTAAAAAATGAATTAAAGTAAATCGAAATCGAAATCAGGGTGCAATGTCCTTTTTACGGCAAAACTACCTTTAGCCAGTATCGCTAAATCGGTGTATCACCAAAGAGGGTTATTTCATCTAAAAATTTGAGCTGACTTTGAGGTGTCGTATACAAAGCGAAGAATAAAATATTGAAATTAAACAGAAAAATAAATATCAATTTATCATCATATTACAAAACGGTCTACTATGAAAAAAGAATATATCAAATACCGGAATCTACAAGAGATACTGCTCAAAGTGTTCTCCATTGGTAGCAATACACAATTGAATGCGTGACAGTACTGAGTCCTGGACACGTTGGAGCATAGCAGGCGAAACCACCTTTAACCGGTATCGCTAAAACCGAGTATCACCAAAGAGGCTTTTTTCATTTAAAAATTTAAGCTAACTTTTAGGTGTCAAATAACATTCAAAAGTCAAATTGGGCAGTGTTGAATTCAGGGGGTGGCCCGGGAGGGACATTCCCTCTCTTCCCCCGGAGCAATGCAATGTCCTTCCCGGAAAATGTGAGATTTTGTGTTTTCAAGGATCAAAAAGTGCAATTTCTCCCCGGAACTCTATAACGTCCCCCCCCTCCCCCTCGCCGGAGAAAAGTGTCTGAATTCAACACTGAAAGTAGGTATTGTTTGTTATCGGAAAATAAAACCTTTTTGATTTTATCAAAATAGGGTTGTTTAGCTGCGTTCGGCTGAGTGCCACTCTTAGTGACCGCCTACAAGAGAACGCCAACTAGAACTTCGGAAAATGCTAATGTCAGCGTAACACCCCTTTCGATTGTAGAATCGTCCCAGAGTGCTAGGCGCGGTTTTCAAAAACGAACAATAGAATCGACATCAGTAAAATAAAATATACTCACTAAAAACTTGATAAATGGCAGCGGAATGCAAATGACCAACCAAAATATAACGAGCATGAAAATAAAGATTATGCAAATTGCAATAGCACAGCAGAACAACGCGTTCGGGATAAAAAAAAAGCCACTAGCAATGGACATGCTAGTCAACGCAGAGATTGTGATGGCAGGCTATACGTACACGCAATATACCGAAATGATACGGTCCACTACGAGAGGGAACTGTGGCTATACCTTTGTAGGTTTTCCCATCCCTCGAGTTCTGGTACAGCAAGTACGGGTCGAAAAAACCCGACTTAAGGCCTAGGGCCTGGTTTCCTTCTGGATGTCCAGCTCCGAAGCTGTTGGGGGACGCCGGCCCGTCCCCAAGTGTCTCGTGGTGACTCCCCTACTGGATTTCACCGCGTATCGCAACGACTTATATCGTCGACACGCGGGTTTAAGGTTGGAGGTTCCGCAGGTGGCGGTCCTCTGGCCGACCGAAGCGCCGTGGGAAGCAGCTCCTACTGGTGCGATAAAAGTCCTTCAGGACTTGTGTTCGGGGGTCACCTACGCGCCGGGCACCGCTCAGGCTCCTTGCGGCGCAGCTTTTTTATACCAAAATGATACTGATTTATGGTGAATATCAAAGGGATGCCAGAGCGGCTGCGAGTGTTTATTCAGAGAGTTTTCCTAGTGATCGACATCCAATGCATGAAACAATAACTGATGCATTGCACCATCTTAGAGAGACCGGCTCTGTTGCACCACGACCAAGATCAAGTAGACCCGCAAGGATATCGAATGACACCGGAGGAAGTGCCTTCGCCCTTTTAAATCCACAAATGAGAACGGTGGAAATAAGCGAGGCATGTGGATACACGCGTCAGCGTGTCTGGCAGTTATTACATGCACATGGTGCACATCCATACCATTCAACACTGGTGAGAGCACTGTTGTTGGTTGACCACGAAAGACGGTTTGATTACTGTAATTTCATGCTTAACACTATAGAGAAAAATCAATCGTTCCTTTGTGACATTCTGTGGACAGATGAGGCAACGTTTACACGTAGTGGCATTGTGAACGTGCAAAATGTGCATTACTGGTCTCTAGAAAATCCTCACATCGCCCGCACAGTTGTTGGACCCATCTTCTACGATGGTACCCTAACGGGTGAACTTTACCTGCTGTACTACAAAACACGGTACGTGACTGGTATGAAGAGCTGCCTCTCCGAAATCCATGCCGGGTGTGGTTTCAACATGATGGGGCCCCTCCGCATAAAACATCAAACGTCCGTGTGTATCTGGCCAACGAATTCGGTCAACAGATCAGTGGATATGGTAGTCCGGTAGAGTGGCCACCGCGTTCACTGGACTTGACTCCCATGGACTTCTACTTCTGAGGATACATCGAGGCACAGGTGTATGTGAATGAGCCTACTTCTCTGGTTGATCTGAAGCAGTGCATCATCCTTGCTTGTCGCACAGTTACACCTGCTATGCTCCAACGTGTCCAGGACTCAGTACTGTCACGCATTCAGTTGTGCATTGCCACCAATGGAGAACATTTTGAGCAGTATCTCTAGTGGATTTCGGTATTTAATGTATTCATTTTTTTATAGTAGACTGTTTTGTAATATGATAATAAATTGATATTTATTTTTCTGTTTAATTCAATATTCTGTTTTTCAATATTTTATTCTTTGCTTTGTATACGACACCTCAAAGTCAGCTCAAATTTTTAGATGAAATAACCCTCTTTGGTGATACACCGATTTAGCGATACCGTCTAAAGGTAGTTTTGCCGTAAAAAGAACATTGCACCCTGATTTCAATCTCGAATTACTCTAATTCATTTTTAACTGATCCCTGAAGGAAAGACAAAATCAAGTGAAAAAAATCTCAAACTTTGAAATTTAATAACTGTGTCAATTTTTGTCGTACAGAAGTCAAACTTTTTGTGTTGTATTTGTTATGATATGTGCAAACATTTACTAATGATAACTATAGGGTACGGGGGATCGTATAAAAAGTTAGATTTCGTAATTTTTATAAAATTGATTTTTTACTTTATTTAACGCCGCAATATGAATTTTACCTCATTTTAAACGCTTTTGTAATTGGAACTGTATGTCTACAACCAACGGTTGAGAAATTAAATGTCGGCGATAGATAACATTTTGCACCCTATATATATATATTCGTTGCAGAATTTCGTCGAATCATTTCAAATTTTATGAAAATTTAATAAAAACTTAAAAAGATATTAATAAAAATATTTATTAAATATTTTTTTTTTAAATCGGTACTTCCTTATTATAGCAGCTTCCGGGGATTAATCGTGACCGAGATATATCGCCAAGTTATCTGGTATGTATGACGTTATAGTGATATATGACGTATATGAAAATTTATAACCTCTATGACTAACAAGGAGACCGCCAAACATGATACGCACAGATTTTGATGATTTTAAAGTATGTTGTAGGGGTCATAGCTCTAAATATTCAGGTAAAAGGTTTCCTTCAAATGGGCTTTAGTTTTCGAGAAATTTCGGGTTAAAGTTCAGCATACGTTTCAAATACCCATTAGTTCACGGTTTTGAGCAAGGTCTCCGTGGTGTAGAGCTAGCGCTCTGGATTTGAGAGCCGGAGATGAGGGTTCTGTCTTCTCTTGCGACTTTTTACCTTTTTTAATAAAATTTATATATTTGTCGCGTTACAAGTTTTATGCAGAATTATGAATTCTGCTTCTTTGAACTTTTTTGATATTTTCTTGATAAATTCCATTTACATTTTCGAATTTTTCGTAAAAATTTACATTTTTTTTGTGCAGTTTTGAAATTAATATTTCTATTGACGAAATTCCAAACTAATTTATGTCTAGATTTTGTTTATTTTGTTTATTATTTACCCTTTATATTTTAATAACCGTTCTAAAATAATACTTTTTTTAACTTTATGAAATATTAAATGAAATTTATATTTTCTTATAATTTGTACAAAATATTTTTTATCTCAAATCTTCTAACGGTATTTATGATTAGATAATTCCAACAACATATCTTGAAAGGAGTAATAAAATATTAAAGCAATAACGCTTATATCCAAGTTTTAGCCAGTTATATATATTTTTTTATGTTATTTTAAATACATTTAACTGTAAAGTTCAAACTCAACATCATTTTTGATTTGCACAAATAAAAAATAATATATTACAATTATTTTTTTTTCATTCTAACAAGTCGATGCCATACAGAAAAATTCAACTAGAAATGAAAAATTGTTTGTAAATTACAATACATATAAAAAATATCAGAAAAAAATCGTCTGCAATGACTTTAACGGTAATATCAGAATAAATAAAATTTTCTTTTTATCCATTTCGTTTAGCTTCCTTTGAGACAATTATCACGTTTGAAATAATTTCTTTTTCAAATGTGATGCATTTTTTAATATATTTATCACAATTTAAGTATTTAAAGTATATATTTAATGCTATTTATACATTCTTCCAATATTGTTAAAACAATTTACGTAAAAAAATATATTTAAAGGAGATTTTTAATGCGGAATTTGTTTAGAATATTTTTGCGATATGTATCACACAATTAGTTCCATATTTAATAAACTAAAAATGTCGATGTCGGTGATGATAAATATTTTTGTATTTCAGCTCTTAACATATTTCAATATATTTAAAACAAATCAAATATTAAAAGGATATGTTATTTTGTTAATATTTTCTTAATCGTTTATTTTTTTTAAATAGAAAATGCAAATTAAAAAATGCATTATTTCATAAATACGATAAATAAATAAGTAAATATATATAAATGTAAACAATAATCATTTTAAAAAGACGAGATATCAAGACATAAATTAGTTTGGATTTTCGTCAACAGAAGTAATTTCTTTAGAATAAAAAGAATAAAAATTAAATTAATATTTTAGAATAAAAGTTATAATAAAAATTGCACAAAAACTGTAAATTTTCACGAAAAATTCGAAAATGTAAATGGATTTTATTAGGAAAATATCAAAAAGTTCAAAGATGCAGAATTCATAATTCTGAATTAAACTTATAACGCAACAAATATGTAAAATTTATTAAAAAAAGGTAAAAGTCATATGAGAGGACAGAACCCTCATCTCCGGCTCTCAAATCCAGAGCGCTAGCTCCACACCACGGAGACCTCGTTCAAGGTTGCGAACTAATGGGTATTTGAAATGCATATTGAACTTTAACCCGAAATTTCTCGAAAACTAAAGCCCATTTGAAGGAAAACTTTGACCTGAATAGTTAGGGGTATGACCTCTACAACATACTTTAAAATCATCAAAATCTGTGCGCATCATGTTTGGCGGTCTCCTTGTAAGTTATACACTGTAAAAAAAAATTCGGAAAAGTTTCCGGTAGGAATAGGATTTCCAGTTGCCCGTATAGTACAGGAAACTTTTCCAAACCAACACGGAAAAAAAAACGAAAAAAAACGAAAGTTTTTTCTTTCCGTCAGGAAACTTTTCCTGTTTGATTCAGAAACTAATCTTTAGACACAGAATAAATTCCTGGGTCTTACGGAAATCTTTCCATTCACATAAAGAAACGTTTTGGTAGAACTGTAGAATAGACAGAAAGTATTCCGTTTCAAAAAGGAAAACTTTCCATTCACACTAAGAAATGTCTTAGTAGAATGGTAGAATAGACAGAAAGTATTCCGTTTTAAAAAGGAAAACTTTCCATTCACACTAAGAAATGTCTTGGTAGAATGGTAGAATAGACAGAAAGTATTCCGTTTTAAAAAGGAAAACTTTCCATTCACACTAAGAAATGTCTTGGTAGAACGGTAGAATAGAGAGAAAGTATTCCGTTTTAAAAAGGAAACTTTTCCGAATCAGTCAGTAAACTAATCATGAAAAAATTAAAAATTCTTGTGTACTATAGAAACTTTTTCTTTGCTTTACGGAATTTTTTTTCATTATGATCGGAAAATTTTCTGCATTGTAAAGAAACTTTTGTTTTAAAGAGTAGGAACATTAACAGATGAAAATATTGCTTTTGGACACTGTTTTGATATCCTTTTATCTCAATTAAATATTATTAAGAACTTTTTTAAATACATACACACATTTTTAAGTATTTGTTATCATAAAATGCATTACATGTAATGCATTTTATGATAACAAAATACTTAAAATGTATGTATGTATTCAAAAAAGTTCTTAATAATATTTAACTGAGATAAAAGGAAATCAAAATAGTGTCCAAAAGCAATATTTTCATCTGTTATTGGTCCTACTCTTTATAACAAAAGTTTCTTTACAATACAGAATCAGCTTGAAATTTTATTTATTTGTTACAAGTAATACTGATACGTTTAGCTCATGGGTATTTACATTTTTTTAAATAAGTATTTTATACAAGGAATGCTAGAGAAGTATCTTTATAAACAAGGAGAAGTCATTCTCGTAAAAGAAAAGTGTACGAATAAATAAAAAGTACACAATGAAATGGATTTTATGTTCATAAAATACATAATATCCTTTTATTTTCTTTAGAATATGTGTATATGTTTCCTAGGAAAAAAAAAAAAAAAAAAAAAAAAAACAATATATTTTAAGCGATATAAAAGAAAGTCCAAATAGTGTCCAAAACAAACCTTTTCATCTGTTGTCTGTATAGCAAAGTGGACTGTACAGAGATGCCAGCTTATTAGTGCCAGAATATACATAGGTGTAGCCAGTGGTGAAGTGTGTGTGGGAGATGATTTCCCCAGGCACTAAATATTTAGGTGATGCCAAAAAACTGTTAAATAAGATATTAAAAACGGAACAAAATATTTTCAATTTGGACTGGATATTTAAAACCCACACTTATGTCATTGGGTGTAGCACAAGTGTATGACATGTTGCATGCGTATGAAGTGTATGCAACTAACATTGAAGTTTTATTGGTACTGGAAAGACTTTCATTGCTGTATATCCAAAACAAAGGACATACAAAACATTTTTTAATCACAATAGTGACCGCCCCTCCTTAAACTAGAACTCCTTTTAATTTACGCCTAAAAAAAAAAAACAAGCTTATGGGGTCGTCTTCGTTCTTAAGTTGCACAGAACTCCAAACTTTTCAATATGTACATCTAACTTTGACATTATATTTGCTTCTTTCGGTAACTTTTTCTCAAAGATACCAAAAGGGAAGTCACTAGGTCAAAATGTTTAAGAATTATGAAGTTTAAAGTTTAGAACTCCTAATGTTAAACAGCTGGTGGAGTTTTTTTATGTAATTCAATACTTGACGTAATAATTTTATATTCGTATATTTTATTTGAAGCTTTTCGAAATCTATTTCGGTTAAAAAATTATAGATTATGGTTTATTTTATGGTTTAATTTATAAAAAAAAATGTATTTTTAAATTAATTAAAAAATTAATTTTAATAGAAATAGATTTATAAAAACTTCAAATATGCAAATCAAAAATCACAGCTGATTCCGCTAAGTAGTTTTTAAGTTATGTTTAAAACACTACCCACATTACAGTCTGATTTGCAACGATTACAGATTAGGAGTTACAAACTTTAAATTTTCATAATTTCAAAACTACTTGACTGAGTGAATTCCAGTTTGTTATCATAGGGCAACATTTACTGAAAAAGACAAACATGATGCCCCAATTAGATGTATCTATTGAATTTGCTACAATTTCGGCATGAATATGACCCTCTAAGCTTATTTTTTTCAACATTAAATTAAAAAAGACAGTTTCCAGAAGAATAACTTTGTTTTTTACTGTGACAGTTTGGAGATTAAATGTTCTTTTTTGTCCCCAAATACACCCTGCGCATATGATATTTCAAATTTGTCACTTTTTATACCCAATTTGTGTCACAGAGACACTTTCCAATTAGGAACATTGCTGCACCTAACTATTATAACCCAATTTGGGTGCTTTTCTGCTCTATTACACACACACACACAAAATAATAATAATAATAAAGTAAATCTAAAAACTTTTGAAGTCATGTAAATTATAAGAATATACAGAATTCAGCTAACCCTAATAAATACGTTGATGATAAACAATTTTCCGAAGCCATACAATTTGAAAATGTACAAGACTTTGAACTTGAAGCTCAACTGAAAATTACATAACAAAAAGGCTCAGTAAATGAAAATCATTTTTTGTTAAAATTTAAATCAGCTATTTTTTTTTCAAAATACAATTTTAAAATTACGCGTTTTAAAGTAAAATAACCTTTACTAAATCATTAAAATTAATAATTAGAAAAGCTCATTTAAATTTATTTGAAATTAAAAATATATAGAGAAACTCATTCACTTGTTTAATTTGAAATATTTTAATCATATAAACAGTTAAAAATATAGTTAAAAAATGGAGCAACAGAAAATGATATAATTTGAAAATGTGAATTCTCTTTTACTTTTGAAAACAGGAAATAAAGTAAACAAATTGTCTTGTGTTATATATCACTTATTTACACTAACTGCAATTTAACAATATACTTTTTATTGACCTATTCTGTATAAAATATATACCACCTTAAATTACCCCTTTGATAAAATAAAAAGCATATAAACTCTTCATTACTAAAAGCTAAATCTTTTTGTTTTGACCAAATTTCTCGATTAAAAATCTTAAAATATAAAAGATAATGTAAGAATTTTATTCAGAAAAAAAAAATGAAATTTTAAGCATTCTATTCTAGATCTGGATTATATACAGTATTCCTTTAAACATACCTATTCCAGATTATATACACTACTCTGAAATACATACATTAATTCATTTAATGAAGTTGGAGCATATATAAAAAATACTTAAGATAATTATGATTATCTGGGTATAAATTTCAATGGATCTGAAAAAATTATTCTTTGTTATTAAAATGTTTGAAAAGAAACACCAATTTTCCAGCTTTATGAGTTCTTTATAAGCGATTACAAAGTTTGCAGTGAATTAAAGTTTGATTTTTTAAAAATTTAAAATAAAAGATACTTTTAAATCAGGTGTTTGATTTTTTAAAGATTTTAACACTTTAGTTGTTTATTAGTTTACATTTATAAGTAATTAAAATTATATTTAAAAAAATATATAAACATTTCAGAGTATTACTAACCATGGAATCTTTATTTTCCGAGTCTTTCCATAAATAAATTACATTGGAATATCGAACCATTTGTTATTTACATGTGCACAATGAAGTCATGAGATATCAACATAAATAACAATAAATATACTTTTGATTGACCTATATTTATTTATTCTAACATTTTACAAATCCTCGCAGAAACTCTCCATGTTTTTGTATTAAAAAATTGACATAAGATTTGTACATATTTTTTTAACAAATAAATTTATGCTTTAATCTTTTAACATTTCTCAGCTGAGATTCTCTATTTTTAAATTAGAATTTTTATCTTTAAGTGTGATATTTGATTTAAATAAAATTCAAAAAGCAAGGATTTTGAGTGTTGTCTCCCCCAGTCCTTAAATTTACAATGTATTGTTGTCAAAAATAATATTTATAATGAAATATCTTAACCTAAATTTGAAAAAAAAGTCTATTTAAATAAATCAGTTGATTTAAATCAGGATTGAAATCCAGTTGATTTAAATCAATGAACTCTGATTAAAAATTGTTAGACTACACAAGTGTTATTTAGCAATTATTTAATTTAAATTGAGATTATAGTGCTGAAATATAATTTCAATTATTGATCTAAATATTTTAAGATTTCTGAACTTTCTGTATTATAACTGATTAGATAACGTTGAAGAAATTGGCAATGAAACTATGCTTAGATTTCAAAAGATACCAAAATTTACCAATTGCTGTAAAAAAAAGTAATTAAAAAAATTTCTTTCCAAAATCATGTACTTGCATACAATATTTTAACAAAAGATTATATTGAAGTAAAAGTTATAACACCAATCTGGTGAATCAGCTAAATAAACTTATCAAAAGCCAATTTGATAACTTAAAACCTGCATTTTATTTTGAAGAAATAAAATAAGGACTTGTGAATAATATTTATAAACTCTTTACAAATGAAAAAAGCAAAAATATGGAATATATAAGCACTTACTTACAGGGAAGTCCAGTTGCCAGTAAATATATATATATATATATATTAAATATAAATTACAGTAAAGATTCATTTTAAAAATATTTAAAAATTAAGGAAATTTTAAAAAATGTACACTACCAGTATTGGACATCTGTTTCCTGCTGGTGAAAGCTATATTTTGATAATTGTATAACGGAATTTATCACCTCTTTAAAATTTCCGTAGGTTACCATGGGATTTCACAATCAGCATTAAAGGGGAAAAAATGATGCCACAGGAATATAGTAGAAAAACGTGATAATTTTACAAAATGTAACAAATAGAGATTTAGCAGACTATCAAATATTCGGCTGAGTAGTAACTTTTAAAAAAGTATATTGATTACAAATTTTTTTTATCATGATTAATAACAAAGAAATAAATGTTTGTGAGTCTTTTATTCCTCAATGGCAGATCACTTAATAGCAGAATATTAAAAATTGCAAATAATTCAGAACAAATATCTATAAAATAGTGAATTCAATAAAAAATCGGTCTTAGCAAATATGTATGTGCTATTTTTTTTTTTTTTTTACTTAAACTTATTAAAATAAATCAAGTGCATTTAATTTACACAAACATTAAATTGACTAAATACTATTTTTTAAAAAATTTATAAATTACTCGATTTTTTCTGGCTAACAACAAAAGACAGAAAAAATAAAACAAATATTTATACTGAAAAATAAAATTTATTTTCAACAAAACTATAAATCAAAATGTTTTAATAAAACAAATTACAGCACTGTATTTATGCTATATGCTATTGGCTTTTATTCCTTTAGAATTGATGCAGTTAGTAAAAAAGCCTGTCTAGATTCCGGCCTGATAACAGTCTTAATTAAACACCCAGTAGGATGCTACAGCAACGAAATTGACTCAGTTGAACATTTCTCCGAAAAAAGTGTCACACCATCAACATACGAAAACACCTTGACGTCCTTTCTAACATCCTCATTCTCTAGTAGGCAAGGATGATCTGTTCTAGCTGTAAGGCGACATTGATCACTGCAGTATTATCCTGTAATAATAACAGTAATAATATTAATTTTTTTTATTGTACTAATTGCTAGTGACCATGTATATTTAAAAATATAAAAAAACAGCACAAGAGCAAAGAATGATTAAGGGGACACTTCGTCTTCAGCGATAAGTATTTTTAAGAACAAAATATTTGAAAATTTTCCTTTGAATAAAGAATTCAAAATTCATAAAATTTTTAAAAAATTTAAAAATTAAGGAAATTTTTAAAAATGTACTCTACCAGCATTGGACATCTGTTTCCTGCTGGTGAAAGCTATATTTTGATAATTGTATAACGGAATTTATCATTTCTTTAAAATTTACATAGGTTACTATGGGATTTCACAATCAGCATTAAAAGAAAAAAAAATGGTGCCACAGGAATATAGTAGAAAAACATAACATTAATTTTACGATATGTAACAAATAGTGATTTAGCAGATTATCAAATATTCGGCTGGATACTAACTTTTTAAAAGGTATATTAATTAAAAAAATTTATATATATTAAATTGGAAATAAAATAATAAAAATAAAAGTGCTCAGTCAAACTGATGGCATTGAGCTCACAGATTCACACTATTTGCATATTATACTCATATTTCAAAGAAAAAACACATTTATATAAATTAGAAGGGGGCGGGGGTTAATTAGCTCCCCTATTTACGTCCTTTATACTTAACCAATAAACGTCCAAATCTAATCAGGGAAGCGCCTTATCAAAATAAACCGGTATACAACATTTGCATCAAATTGGATAATTCGGCATGAAAAAACTATTTATTTAAATTAAAATGGACAATTAGTCCATGTTCCCCTTTTTACTTAACCAAATGACCCCCCCCCCAAAAAAAAAAAAAAAAAAAAAAAAAAAAAACGAATCAGGGAAGCATCTTATCAGAATAAACCTATATAAAAAATTTGAAGCAAATCGGTTAATTCTGCATGAAAAACCCATTTATCTAAATTAAGGGGAGGGAATTCGTCCCCGTTCCCTCCTTTATACTTAACAAATGAACCCCCAAAACTAATGCGGGAAACGCCTTATCACAATGAATCAATATACAAAATTTGAAGCAAACTAGATAATTTTGCATAAAAAACCCATTTATCTAACTTAAGGTGGATTAGCCCCTCGTTCCATCCTTTAATCTTAACCAATAAACCCCCAAAATTAATCAGGGAAGTGCCTTATCACAATGAAAATATATACCAAATTTGAAGAAAATCGGATAATTCTGCACGAAAAACCCATTTATTTAAATTAGGGGGAGCATTAACCCCTTTTCCCCCTTTTATACTTAACCAAAGAACCCCAAAGCTAATCAGGGAAGCGCCTAATCAGAATGAACTTATATACCAAATTTGAAGCAAATCGGATAATTCTGCATGAAAAACCCATTTATCTAAATTAAGGAGGGGGGGATTAGCCTCCAGTTCCCCCCCTTTATACTTAACCGATGAACCCTCAAAACTAATCAGGAAAGAGACTTATCACAATGAACCTCATACAATATCTGAAGAAAATTCGATAATTCTGCATGAAAAAAACATTTATCTAAGTTAGGGGGGATTAGCCTCCATTCCCCCTTCATATTTAACCAATGAACGCCCAAAACTAATCAGGGAAGCGCCTTATCAGAATGAACCTATATTCAAAATTTGAAGCAAATTGGATAATTCTGCATGAAAAACACATTTATCTAAATTAAGGGGGGATCAGCCCCCGTTCCACCCCTTTTATACTTAGCAATTGGACCCCCAAAACTAATCAGGGAAGCGCCTTATCACAATGAACCTATATGCAAAATTTGAAGCAAATTGTATAATTCAGCATGAAAAATCAATTTATCCAAATTACGGGGGATTGGACCACGTTCCCCCCTTTATATTTAACCAATGAACCCCCAAAACTGATCCAGGGAAGCGCCTTATCACATCGAACCTATATATAAAAATTGAAACAAATCTGATAATTCTGAATAAAAAAGTCATTTATCTAAAGTAGGGGGGGGATTAATCACCGTCCCCCTCTTTATACTTAACCAATGAACAACCAAAACTAATGAAGGAAGCGCCTTATCACAATGAAGCTAACACATGGGCTGATAAGTTCCCGGTCTAATAAAGAAAACACAACTTTTTAACAAAACATTATGACTTTTATAACTTTAATAAATAACATAACTTTAATAATAAATAATAATAATTTAATAATAATAATTTAATAAATAAATAATAATAATAGTTTAATAATAAATAACATAATTTTATAACGAAAAAGCTCCAAACAGTGTTCAAAATCATTGACTCGTTGTTGTTTTTGGTCAAAAGTCAACACGCGCGGCAGCCACTTTGACAACAGCTTTTTCATAGACAAATGCTCATTCAAAATAAAACCTACACGTTTCTTGGATATCTTCAGAGTCTGAGCTATCGCCTGCAATTTCACTTTACGGTTCCCCAAAACGATTTTTTGGACTATTTTTATGTTTTCCGGAGTAACCACCTCTTTTGCGTGGTGCATCACTGGTGTCCGTACGACCATGTTTAAATTCAGCAAACCAGTCAATAATGTTTGATTTACCTGGTGCAATGTCCGGATAATGCTTATCAAGCCAAGCTTTTGTTTGAACGGTGTTTTTTCCCATCAAAATACAATTCTTGAAATTCTTGTTTATCCATTTTTTTTGTTTATCAACAAAGTTGTTCAAATAAAACCACTCTAACGTTTTATCCACACGGCGAATCATCATGACATCTTTTCTGCTACCTTTTAAAGGTTCGTATTTACTAAAAAAAAACATCGGTTCGGCAATTGCAACGCCATCTGTGTGCCAGACCGGGAACTTATCAGCCCATGTGTTATATACAAAATTTGAAGGAAATTGGGTAATTTTGCATGAAAAACCCATTTATTTAATTTAGGGGGATTAGCCCTTGTCCCGCCTATATATTTAACCATTGAACCCCCAAAACTGATCAGGGAAGCGTCTTATCAGAAACAATCTATATACAAAATTTTAAGCAAATCGGATAATTCTGCATGAAAAACCCATTTATGTAAATTAAGGGGGGGAGGATTAATCACCGTTCCCCTCTTTATACTTTACCATTGAACTCCCAAAACTAATCAGGGAAACGACCTATCACAATGAACTTATGTACAAAATATGAAGAAAATTGGGTAATTTTGCATGTAAAACCCACTTATTTAATTTAGGGGGACTAGCCCCTGTTCCCCCTTTATTTTTAACCATTGAACCCCCAAAACTGATCAGGGAAGCGCCTTATCAGAAACAACCTAATACAAAATTTTAAGCAAATCGGATAATTCTGCATGAAAAACCCATTACATAAATTAAGGGGGGATTAGTCCCATTTCGCTCCCTTTATACTTTACCATTGAACCCCCAAAACTAATCAAGGAAGCACCTTATCAGAATGAACCTTTTATAAAAAAAAATTTGAAACAATTGGATAATTCTGCTTTAAAAAATCATTTTTCTCAATTGAGAGGGGGGGGGGGAATTAGTCCCTTTTCTCCCCTTTATACTTCACCAATGTACCTACATACAAAATTTGAAGCAAGTTAGATAATTCTGCATGAAAAACCGTTTTATCTAAATTAAGGGTAGGATTGGCCTCCGTTCCCCTCGTTTATACTTTACCATTGAACTCCCAAAACTAATCAGGGAAGCGACTTATCACAATGAACTTATGTACAAAATACGAAGCAAATTGGGTAATTTTACATGAAAAAACCATTTCTTTATTTTAGAAGGGGGGATTAGCCCCTGTTCCCCCTTTATATTTAGCCATTGAACCCCCCAAAACTGATCCAGGGAAGCGCCTTATCACAATGAACCTATATACAAAATTTGAAGCAAATCGGATAATTCTGCATAAAAAACTTATTTATCTAAATTAAGGGGGAGGAATAATCACCGTTCCCCTCTTTATACTTAACCAATGAACCCCCAAAACTAATAAAGGAAGCGCCTTATCACAATGTAGCTCTATAAAAAATATGAAGAAAATTGGGAAATTTTGCATGAAAAACCCATTTATTTAATTTAGGGGGAGATTAGCCCCTGTTCCTCTTTTATATTTAACCATTGAACCCCCAAAACTGATCAGGGAAGCGCCTTATCAGAATGAACCTATATAGAATATTTGAAACAAATCGGATAGTTCTGCATGAAAAACCCATTATCTAAATTAAGGGGGATTAGCCCCCAGTTCCGCCCTGTATACTTAATCAATTAACCTCCAAAGATAATCAGGGAAGCGCCTTACCAGAATGAACCTATATACAATATTTGAAACAAATCGGATAATTCTGCATGAAAAACCCATTTACCTAAATTAAGGGGGTGGGGGGATTAATGACCGTTGCCCTCTTTATACTTAACCAATGAACCCCCAAAACTAATGAAGGAAACGCCTTATCACAATGAAGCTATATACAAAATTAAAAGCAAATTGTGTAATTCTGCATGAAAACCCCATTTATTTAATTTAGGGAGGGGATTCGCCCCTGTTCCCCCTTTATATTTAACCATTGAACCCCCAAAGCTGATCAAAGAAGCGCCTTATTGGAATGAACCTATATACAAAATTTGAAACAAATCGGATATTTCTGCATGAAAAACACATTATCTAAATTAAGGGGGGGTGGAATTAGCCCCTAGTTCCCTCATGTAAACTTAACAAATGAACCCCCAAAACTGATCAGGGAAGCGCCTTATCAGAATGAACCTATGTATAAAATTTGAAACAAATCGGATATTTCTGCATGAAAAACACATTATCTAAATTAAGGGGAGGGGGGGATTAGCCCCCAGTTCCGCCCTGTATACTTAATCAATTAACCCCCAAAGATAATCAGGGAAGCGCCTTATCAGAATGAACCTATATACAATATTTGAAACAAATCGGATAATTCTGCATGAAAAACCCATTTACCTAAATTAAGGGGGTGGGGGGATTAATGACCGTTGCCCTCTTTATACTTAACCAATGAACCCCCAAAACTAATGAAGGAAACGCCTTATCACATTGAAGCTATATACAAAATTTGAAGCAAATTGTGTAATTCTGCATGAAAACCCCATTTATTTAATTTAGGGAGGGGATTCGCCCCTGTTCCCCCTTTATATTTAACCATTGAACCCCCAAAGCTGATCAGAGAAGCGCCTTATTGGAATGAACCTATATACAAAATTTGAAACAAATCGGATATTTCTGCATGAAAAACACATTATCTAAATTAAGGGGGGGGGATTAGCCCCCAGTTCCCTCATGTAAACTTAACAAATGAACCCCCAAAACTGATCAGGGAAGCGCCTTATCAGAGTGAACCTATGTATAAAATTTGAAACAAAACGGATAATTCTGCATGAAAAACCCATTTATATAAATTAAGTGGGGATCAGTCCCCGTTCCCCCTCCCCCTTTTATACTTAGCAATTTAACCCCCAAAACTAATCAAGGAATCGGATTATTAGAATGAACATATATATAAAATTTGAAAATTTAAAATCGGATAATTCTGCATGAAAAACCTATTTATGTAAATTAAGCGGGGGGGGGGGGGGGGGGTCCAGCTTTGATAACCTGTGAGCTAAAAAAAATTCTATTACAATGATATTTCGGGTTCTGTGAACTCCAAAAATAGCAGAATTTTCAGAACATTTATGATTTATATGTTGACATTATGACTCATTTGAACATTTTTTTATTTCTTGAAATTTGCACAGTATTAACACGTGCATTTAAATACATGACAAGATTTAGTTAAAGGAAAGCACAAATATGAAATAAAATCAAATTAGATATTTTTTTTTTTTTGTTAGAAACCCACATACAAGATAATTTTTATATAAATTAGGATGAAAAACAATACAGAAATGTAACAAAAGCTATTACAGGTTTTCTTTTTCTTTCTTTTTTTTTATTTTTAAATGAAGAATTGAAGCTTTATATTTTTAAAATAAATCCCCCCCCTCCCCCCGCACCTCTACTGACAAAAATTCCCTGTTTGCTTTTTTTATTCTGTTTATTTTAAATTATTAGAAAAGATTAAAAGTCATTTTTTATTTTCAAAATAATGTGAGAAATATAAAATTTAATCAATTAAATTTGAATATACAGGGTGGGGCAGTTGAAAGCTTCTGCATGCAAGCTTTTACAGCATGAATATAGGTAAAATCAACCTCAAGGTATTAAGCATATTCTACTTTACGTTTTTCACAACTAAAATATTGTCTGATATTAAAAGACTACTGAAATTTATTTTACCATATACCATTATAAATTTCGTTATAGCACCCTGACATACATTTCTCAAATTTTTAATCAACATTATAGAATTTAATGGACATTCCTTTTTAATTGAATTTTAATACACTACAAATAATAAAATGTTAAATTGATTCTATAATAATGTAGTACCTGAAAAAAAAAGACAATATATGATTCTGATATGGCATCGAATACAGAAAAATCTCATGAATTTATTTTAAGATCATAGGTATGTTATTGATATCTTCAGTGTTGAATTCAGGAATTTTTCTCCGAGAGGGATTTCTGTGGCTCCTGGGGGCATATTATAGAGTTCCGAGGGGGGGGGGGGGGAATTGCACTTTTTGACCATTAAATCATAAAATCCGAAATCTTCAGAGGGGGTGGCCATTTCAATGCTCCGGGAGAGAGGAATGTCCCCCCCCCCTCCCCCGGCTATCTCCTGAATTCAACACTGGATGCCTTACAGAATTAAACAAATAAACAAGTACCTGAATTTAGAATAAGTTAAAAACTACTTAAAAAGCAGTCTACAAAAATTGAGTTTTCATTAAGATAATATCTAAGTTAGAAATTTCTGGCACATCAAAATATTTTTTTGATTGGGGATATTTTTCTCATAAAAAATAAACTGAGCGAGAAATAAGACAATATGCATTTTATTTCAGGCTACGCAGCTCCTTAAACATGTTATTCGGTTTGATAATCATGCACTGTAAATATATGGACATATCAAATCCCAAATATTAAAAATCACATAAATTTTAGTACTTACCATTGCGAAGTTAGAACTACGTAGAACAATTGTCCAATATTTAACAACATGGCGGACATCTTCTTCATCGAAAATCTCGATTCTGTTCTGTTATCAATCACGTGACGCCACGCCTTTCATACGTCAGCAGAGAGCGAGACTGCGCAGTAAGTCCGGTGAAGTTATTTTCCATCATTTGGGAAACTAATACGATATAAAAAGATTATTTTTATGACAGTAGGAAAACTTTCTGTTGTGATTCGGAAAAAATATTTTATCGGTTGTTTTCCGTATCGTAAAGGAAATTTATCTTTTACGAAACGGAAAAGGGTTGGAAATTTTTTACAGTGTAGTCACATTCTTCATTTTATTATATCCTATCACACGTAATTAATTCAATGATATCCCGGTAATGATTCTAGGTTGCGATGGCAATTACGTCCTATTTAAGATGGAGTCATATTATTTCCGATTATTACTGAATTTAAAAACCGAATTTGTATACTAAAATTGTTTAATTATAGCCATCATATAATCTACTGACAGTTTTTTGGATAGATGTTTCCGGAGAAATATATATTAAATGGAAAAAGAGTCTAACTATGGATTTCAAGTTCTGAAATTTTCAGAGAAGTTTCCCATTGGAATTTTCAGTAAATGTCAACAAAAGATAAAATGTTGCCAACTTAAAATGTACGTATTTTATTACGGAAATTAATCAAATCATGGTTACAGACGATATAATTCCTTTCACTAAAGCATTTATTCATTCATTTAACAGTACGAACGCACCTCGTTTGTTACGTTTGACGTACAATTTCCAACTTGTTTTATTTTTGTCTACTCAAAATTGCTCAACAAATTTTCGTGCGTCTTTTTTAGGGTTTCGTTCATCTCACGAAACCCTATTGCTCCCGCTCCGTTGTCTGTCTGTCACAGAGCCATTCTCGAAAACTATGTAACTTACAGAGTTGAAACTTTATGTATAAATCAGAATATCAGCTGTAAAGAGCTGAAAATATTAAAATTTGAAAAATTCGTATTATTTTAATAATTAGAGATAAAAAACCAAAATTATAACAGCCTTTTCCTTTTTAATTTAAACATTTTTCATTATAACAGATGCCAAAAATTAAAAATCTACGATGAAAATCTTTCCACAATAATTAATTTTCTATCAGACGATTTCCACGTGAAAAAGGAAAATGAAATAAAAAGTTTCACCCATTAAAAAAAAGATAAATATAAAATAAAATTGATTGACGTCATAGTCGTAATAAAACGGAAAATGTCTAAGATTTCTCAATAATACAAGGAGTATGAGTATGAGTAAGTAAACAAAGCAGATTACTATCACGTCATTAGAGAATTAAAAAGAAAATCTGACGACATATGGGAAGTTTAACTAATTTTTCAGATGTTTGAGAATAATACAAAGCGAGTATCAATATAAATAATAGAGAATGGTAAATATATGAGTTTCAGAAACATATTGAATCGTGATAAAAATCCGATTATGGAAATATTCGCATATTTTAACATTTTGAAGATATGAAATTTGTTTAATTTTGAAATTATTTTTTTAAATATTGCATTTAGTCCGTATGACGGATATTATTATGACAGACTATAATAGCGGGCTTGGCCCGCTATCTGCCTGGTTTAGATATTCGAAAAAACGAAAAAATAGACCGGTAAATTCTTACTTTATAAAAAACATGACTTTTTTGTTGTTGCTAAATGAAATTTGTTTGAATTTATTAAAGAAAGGATAAAGTGTTTTGAAAGGAATATTAAACGAAACCCTTTGAGTGATCTTTGATCACACTTACCCACTTTTTTTTAATATAGAGAGATTACCATTTTTAACAGAGCTATTTGATAATGTTAAATTACTGTGTTTGAAAACATGATTGGCAACGATAAACAAGATTGGTACATGGCAAGCATTTTTGGCGATCTATCTCTTTGCGTAATAATAATACGTAAGTACCAAAAATATTTTACTAAATAAAAGCGTATGCAAATTTATGTATTAGCTTTGTTGGAGTAGAAAGAAAAAAATATCTATATTTTAAAAAATCAAACAAAATACTTTTATAAAATATGCTAAAATAGGTACTAAAATGGTCCCTTTTTGTTTTCCCCGTAGCATTTCCTAGGTGACATGCATGTTGCATATGCACATTTAGAGGAGTTTAATTAAACCAAATTTCTGTATATATGCCTTTTTACTTTCTGGACTCATATAAATTGTTTTTCAACCATTTATAAACTATTTTGTAACCAGAGGTAACTGTTAAGTACCATTTTGACAGAGAAAATTCTCAAAGAAATATACAGTAATATTTGCATGTTACATGCATACACTCCCACGTTAAAATTTTCGCTGAGATTGGCGATAATTTGCGAAATATTACCGAAGTTGGCTTCAAAAATAAATCGTCAAAAACAATGCCAAACTGTTACTAATCAAAGAATTTGGGCGAAATTCCCATATAAACATACTTATTACAATAAGTATATTTTGATCCACAGACTAGCCTGTAACTGGGGTTATGTCCTTCATGCACAACCATTTGCTAGCGAGCGTGGTTTGGCGCAAAAATTGATTAAAATATTGTAATCGTCGTTATAATTCTCGTACATTTGAAATTAATTGTTGCTAGTATAAGTACAGCTTATGTTTGACGCCAACTTTGGTTGTAGATCTGATTACGGAAGATTAGCTCTATAATCTATAATTAAAGTATTTTAGTTTTAAAAAAATGCATATGGTGAATTATATATTTTTTCAGTTATTTTTAATTTGCTGGTATCTGAATGCAAATGATTCTATAAAGTGTTCGGAAAGTCGAGTGGAGTTGCTACCCATTTTGGTTTTATGGGTGAAGTTCTGGGGTGAAGTTTTTTTTTCAACTATTCTATTATTTACGTCAATTACTCATTACAGACAAGACACTGTAGGATCCAATTATGGCTAGGCTTAGTGAATGACAATGATAGCGAATGAAACAATATTTGGGGATTTATCACCTGCGCCCGGCAAACGGAAAAGTACCATATTCTTTCTATGGTATTCTTTTAAAAGGGGAATTTTAAAAAAGCTGAGTATGTTAACCGGGCGCAGGTGATAAATCGCCAAATATTGTTCCCATTGCTATACCATTCGTATTGCACTCATTTTGTTTCAAATATAAACATTTTAGTCATTTTATTTAAAATATATTAATTTTAATTTAACACGTACATTTCTAGACTTTCACCCATTTCATTTATAAAAAAAAAAGAAAATATAGAAAAAAATAATAAGGAATAATACCATAAACCAAGACCTTTTTAGGGAAGAGTTCCGTATCCTGTGCTCGTTTTTTTTGGCGAGTTGTTTTTGCCGATAAATGTTTGATGTGATTGTTGCGATCTTCAGCCAGGGTTGCTTTTTTAACTACTAGAATGGACTTTATCTGCGTGACGTCACATGCTTTTGGCGAATTTTGGATATTTTTGCTAATCGCGCCAACCAGCACAGGATATGGAACTCTTCCCACATTTTATTTCAAAATCAAAGCCAAGACCCCTTATCATACATCTGAAGTATGATAAGGGGGTCTTGATCAAAGCATTGTTTCTAATTTACTCATAGAAAAAAAATAAAGGCTGATGCTGGCGAGTAAAAGAAATGCTATAGGCGAGATTTGCAGCCGATAAGCTTAAAAGTACCAAAAGCTGTTTTATGAAATTATCCCGATCTGATTAGCAATCCGGAAAATTCTAAAACCCAGACAGAATTAAAAGATTTGTAGTTAAGTAATAAAAAAAGTAAAAACATATTATAGTGATAAAAGTATTATATATATAGATATAGATATAAAAAACAGGCAAGATAAATTTCTTTACTTTTATTGCTTTATCACGATGATCTTACTAATCTAACTTTTATACAAATTAAACATATAGGATTTATGAAAAATCAGCTTCTGCAAATTTCGGAGGAGCCATCTTGAAGAAATTATTCCTGTTCTTCAGGTGTTTTTGTGCGTCGTCTTGATCGTCGTCGCCGGGAAGTGGAACGCTTGCGTCTTCTTCCGCTGCCCGAACGCTTGCGTCTTCTTCCTCTGCCCGAACGCTTGCGTCTTCTTCCGCTGCTCGAACGCTTGCGTCTTCTGCCACTGCTGGAACGCTTGCGTCTTCTGCCACTGCTGGAACGCCGACGTCTCCTACTTCCAGACCGTTTCCTGGATCTGGACCTGCGTTTAGGCTTGGCTCTTGGCTCTTCAGGCTCTTGACTTCTACGCGATTTCCTGCGCCTTGCAGTTTCATTGACTTTGTACTTTCCATTAGCCAAATTCTTCAGAAGTCCTTTGTCAACAGCATTATTAATATTCAACCGGACCATTTTTTCTGAATCCGCCATATTCAGGAGTTGTTTGGACGAAAAATATCGCAGAATATCGGCTAAAGTAGAAGAAACTCTATTCTGACCAAGATGACGAATGGTTTTCAAAATTGCTTTTTCGATATCTCTCGATGTTTTTCTTACTTGCAATATATTTTCAACTTATTTCACAAAAGCGTTAATAATTTAGTAGAAATTCAATGGAACTGTTCCAAAAAATCAAATTTTCGATACATTAATAGAGACAAATTTAGATTCCAGGTGAGAGTGATTTAAAAATTGAATGAAATATTTTATTCCAGAAATTTCTACTTTATAAGCGCTCGTGGCCACCTGCACAAAAATAAAATTATGATCATGGAGCTTCTATGGAAGCATGCACGCCAACAGTAATTATACTAATGATGTGATAATGTGAAAATGATGTTTCTTTATAAAATAGCCTCAGAAAATCTAGTTTCTGGAGAAAGGAAATATTAGCGATAAAAATTTTAAAAATACATATTATTAACATTGGTAGTAAGATTAACATCAAAGAATATAAAATAATCGAAAACAATTTAAGCATACGTAGTACTTGAAAAATGGGTAATTTCGATTTAAAAACATGCAACCCATGAAATGTAAGCAACATGCCATGGAGAAGGATGAAAAAAACCACGAGTTACTCAGCATAATCTTAATCTCTTTTATTCTCTCTATACTCGCTTTCACATTTCTCCGTTACCATCAAAGTTTTTAAAATTATGGAATCGTCCTTGCACAAACGGCTAATTTGTATATTTAAAACATAAGCCTGTTTTTTGGAATTTCCTTCATCTCACGAACCCCTATTCGTCCCGCTTCTCTATCTGTCCGTCACAGAGCCGGTTCTGAGAAACTGTATAACTTCCAGATTAGAAATTTTGTGTACTTACAGCTGAATATCTACTGCCACGCTGAAAATCACAAAACTTTGCAAAAATCGTGTTATTTTAATATAGAGGGATAAAAAACCAAAAATCTAACAGCCTTTTCCTATTAAATTTAAACATTTTTCGTTATAGCAGTTGCCAACAATTGAAATTCCACAATAAAATTCTTTCTACAATAATTAATTTTGTATTGAAAGATTTCCACGTGAAAAATGAACATGAAATAAAAAGTTTCATCAGTTGAAAAAAAATAATAATATGACGTCATACTGGTAATAAAATGGAAATTTTCAAACATTTCTCAATAATACAAGGCGTATGAGTATGTGTAAGTGCAGAAAGTAGGTTAATATGGCGTCATTAGAGAATTAAAAAGAAAATTAATCTGACGTCATATTGGAAGTTTAACGGACTTTTTCAAATGTTTGAGAATAATACAAAGAGAGTATCAATATGAGTAATAGAGAAAGCAAGTAGATATGACGTCAGCAAGTGATTATAACGTCATATGAGTTTGAGGAACGTATTGAATCATGATAAAAACCCGATTATGGAAATATTGGCATATTTTAACATTTTGAAGTTTTCTATACAACATGTTTAATTTTGAAATTTATTTTTTTTTAATATCGCATTTAGTCCACATGACAGATATTATTATGACAGAGCATAATAGCGGGCTTCCCCCGCTATCGGACCGGTTCAGATTTTCGAAAAAAATGAGAAAAATAGACCGGTAAATTTTTACTTTATAAAAAACATGACTTCTTTTTTTTTTTTTTTTTTTTTTTTTTTTCGAAAAATAAAATTTATTTGGATTTATTAAACAAAGGATAAAGTGTTTTGAAAGGAATATTAAACGAAACCCTTTGTGCGATCTTCGATCACACTTACCCACTTGTTTAACACTTTCCAACACAGTTGAAGTGTGTAGAAGACTTCGGTTTTTCTGCCGTCTGACCGTTCTCTATCGCTACTAAAATATACTCGTATTGCCCTGAAATTTTTGTATGTGATTGGCACTTACTATCACCTGATCCCTATTGAAAATGAATTGTGCAGAATTTATAGTTTATGTATAGGGGCAATCAAAAGTATTCAGTTACATTACGGTCAATGGGAAAAAATCGCTTCAAGTGCATTTTGATGATGTTACGCCATTCGAAGCATGATGAAATTGATATATAATTGTGAAGCTCACTAAAACGTTTTTCATAAAATATGGTGTGCAAAGCATTTATAATTCATTTATAGGGTCATACAAAATAATTCTGTCACACAGTATTCTACGGGGGAAAATAGTTTGCAATGTAATTTCCTGATGTTTCACTACTTAAAACATAATGAAATTTATATGTATTACTGAGATGCACTATAAATTGCTCACCGAATAGTGTGGTGTGCATTGCGTTTATCGTTCATTTACACGGACACACAAAAGAATTCGGTCACATTACTGTCTATTAGCGATAATTGCTGGAAATGCGTTTTCAACTTTTGTTTGGATTTTCAGGTTCAACCAAATGTTTGCATAGTACGTGGTGTGTATACATTATGTTGGTTGGTCATATACATGGCTACACAAAGGAATTCGAAAGTATTACTAACTATGGGAGTGAACTGCTTATTGGTATTTTTAATTGTGTTACAAATTTTCCTGCTGAACTATATTTAGTAGACTAATATAAGTTTGTGGAATATAAATAAATTCATATATGGGGCTACACAAAAAACAAGTTACGTTGTCGTTTATGGTTGGTAATTGCTAGAAGTAAGTTTTAAGTTACATTATGCGTTTTTTACCTGTATTAACTTTTAACTTAATAGGTGGTGTGTACAAAAGTCTTCAGATAATATACAGGGCTGTACAAAAGATTTCGAGTGCATTTACATCGATTGGCAAAAATTGCTAAATGTTAATATTCTAACTGAACTAAATTTTATCATACTATATATCCACATCTATTTATCATATACAGAGCTACACAAAATAATTTGACTACTTTTATGACAATGGAAAGTAAATGCTAAAACTGGATTTTTAAATTTGTTATACGTTTCTTAACTGTTTACTACGTATCTTCTTTCACGTTATTTAACGGTGAAGTTTTGTTACAGTTTTCTGGATGTGTTTCATAATCTATGCTTGACGCATGATTTTCCGTTCTTGTTTAAATTCGCAATTTATTTATTTTTTTAAACGAGCATCTTCATATTGAAAGAAGAACATTCTATAAAATTTTTACTTACCTGATTTTTGTTGTTGCATTAATTCTATTAGCACATCGTATTACAATTATTTTAAACTGAAAATTGAATCTTTAATCTAATATCCTGATTGATTATAATGATTATTTATCCAGTTCATAGTTATAGATGTCAGCTTACTGAATGACTTTTGAATTCTAAGTAATAATATTATACAAAAAACAAATGTGATATTAAGTCAATGTAATCTATTAAACTTTTACATAAAAATTCTAGGAAAAGCACATTGATAAATTTTACTTAATTGTTACAAACTACTCACTAATTACTTATGTAGTTACTTTCATACATGAAACAAAAGCTAGTGTGCGTCATCTGAAATATAATTAGTGAAGAAAGCAAATGGCTCTAAGATAAACTGAAAAAAAATTGTTCACTAGAGAAATTATGATTTTCTTTAAATATTAATCAATTAAGCATTAGCGTTTTTTCTCCATTTTCGTATATATATCAGCACAAAAACCCTTAACGGGTTAAAAGTTGTGACGCAGCACTTTCTTTTGGCTCTAAGAATTTTAAATATGGGTCTTAAAAGCAATGATATAAAATTTGAGTGACGCTATGTTAATAATATTTTTTTAAATCATCATTTTCTTTTTAGTTTTATTTATATTCACAGGTGTAATTATTACCTTAACATGAAAAAATATATATAATTTATTTGCTGATGCTTTTTCATTCAGATCTCTCAGGAATTCAAAATATGGGTTTTAAAAGAAATGATATTAAAATTTGAGTGACACCTTGACGTGAATTTAGTAGGATTGTTTTAAAATTCAATTTAAATTATTTTTCGTTTGTCTTCTAAAGTATAGTTACACATACAAACAATACTTTTAATTTTTCAATGCACTGTTAAATATATTACTTTCACTGAGCCTATATTATGTATTGAAATGTATTTATTTCAATAAACTGATTTATGTTTTGTGCCACGCTATCCCAAATCATAAGTAAAATTTATGTAAATGATTATTTTGCGTCATATTATCCACTTGCATACATTTCCCTTTGTTTGGATACTATGACGCAAAATAATCATTCCAAGAGGAATCCAAGAAGAGGAATCCAAGACTCAACTTTTAAATTATACAGCGAGAGAGTAACACAATTAGAAGGATGAAAATGCATGGCAAAACCCGTTTGTTCCATCTTCCTCCGCCAAAGGGCGCAATCTTTTCTATACAAACATAGCTGAAATCATTTAGGCTGTCGATTTCGAGTCGAATGAGCCATGCCTCGTCGTGATCGGGCCCATAGAACACGAGATAGGAAAGCGCCCCCCCGTGGTTACACTTGTAACTAAAATCGATATATCCTGTCGATGTCGAGTCGAATGAATCAAACTGCATTGTGATGGGACCCATAGAACTCGAGTTAGCTGTAAAATCCGTTAGTTCCATCTTCCACCACCAGGGGGCGCACTCTGTTCCATACAAACATAGCTGAAATCTTTGAGGCTGTCGATTTCGAGTTGAGTGAGCCATACCTTGTCATGATCGGCGCCATAGAACCTGAGATAAGAATGCGCCCCCTGGTGGTCAAACTTGAAACTAAAATTGATATATCCTGTCAATGTCAAGTTGAATGAATCAAACCATGTTGTGATGGGACCCATAGAACTAGAGTTAGCTCCAAAATCCATTAATTTCCCCTTCCATTGCCAGGGGCGCACTCTCTTCTATATGAACATAACTGCCCCTGGTGGTGAAACTAAAATCAGTAAGTTTTATCGATGTCGAGTCGAATGAGCCAAACTGCATCGCGATTATGAATGCACAACCTGTGGCCCGTTGGGTAACTTGTGGCCCGCAGAGACCATACATGCCAACCTATCCAAAAATTTCGAATTTTCTTAATAATTCGTGAGAAAAATTTGCAAATTTTGTCCATAGATCGTAGGAAAATATGAATTTCATCGATCAGGCGCATAAAATAATGAATTGCATAGACTGGATGCGAATTTTGTCGAATGGGAATGGAAAAATCACAAATTTCGCCATTTTGTCGCTAGAAAAAAAAACACAAATTTCAATAATCAGCCAACAGAAACTAGAGATGCCAAAATCGGTAACTCCGGAGTTGTAAATTTCGTCAATCACTCAAAAAAAAAAATCTTGAATTTTGTAAACTAATTGAAAAAAACCTGCAAATTTTGTCAATAAGGCACTTAAAATCGTGAATTTCATGGATCGAGCGGCGAATTTCATCGAATGGCGTGGAAAGATCGCGAATTTCAACGAACAGTCACGGAAAAAATTTGCAAATTGTCCATAGATCGTAGGAAAACATTATGAATTTTGTCAATCGGGTTTGCAAAATTATGAATTTTGTCGATAGGCATGGAAAATCGCAAATTTCGTCAATTGGGCGTGGAAAAACCAAGAATTCCATCGAATGTTTGTGGAAAAATTGTAACTTTCAACGAACGGTAAAAAAAAAATTTTTTTTAATTGCAAATTTCGCCATTGTCTAGAGAAGAAAAATTGTGAATTTCATTATTTGGCCGACGGAAACCATATCATTTGAAAATCATGAATTTCGCCAATCAGGCACGGTAAAAACATGAATTTTGTGGATCAGGAGAAGGGAAATCATAAATTTTGTTGAACGCATGCATAAAAATCATGAATTTTGTTTATCAGGCATGTAAAAATCATTAATTTCGTCAAACGGATGCATAAAAATCAAGGAAGTCATCAATCGGGTTTGTAAAAATCTTGAATTTCATCGATCAGGCGTGTAAAAAATCATGAATTTCATTGATCAGGTGCATAAAAATATAGGACAAAATTGCCATTCGCCAATCGGCGAGTAATACTGAAAATTTGGCGATTGACTTTACTGCCACCACTGGTCAAACTTAATAGTCACACTTGCCAATTGCGATGATTGAATGGAAAAAGATTTTTTCCCCACTGTCGCTCGACAAATTTCGAAACAATTTGGCGAATTTCACGATTTTTTACCCGAAATTATTTGACGGATTGTGATTTTTTTTTCTCAAAGCCATTCGACGATATTCAAAAAAAATTTCCCTCGAAACCAGTTGTTGAATTTTGCGATTTTTCCACTATGAATGAATTTTATGATTTTTCTGCTATCAATTGATGAATTTCGTGATTTATCGACTATCGATTAATGAATTTCATTATTTTTTCCATGAACGAACAAATTGTACACTTTCTTTCCGCTGATGTTCAAAAAATTTTGCACTCTATTTCTGCTGCGGTTCGACAAATTTTGCAATTCTGTTCCGCGATTGTTAGACAAATTCCACTATTTTTCTCCCGAGATCATTTGACGAATTTTGTGATTTTTTCCCCCGAACTTATTTGACGAATTTCTCTAATTTTTTCACGATAGTTAGACATAATTAATTTTTTTCCTGCAATGCCTGATTTCTTTCCCGAGACCATTTGACAAATGTCACAATTTCTTTCCCGACACTATTTGACGAATTTCGCCGTTTATTCCACAATCATTTGAGAAATTTCATAAATATTTTATCAAGTATTTCTAAATTTGTTATTGGTCAGTGCTGGAAAACACTGGCGAGTAAAAAAAATCCATGTACGGACCAGTGGCTACTGAGTAAAAAAGTTGAAACCTATACATAAAAGTTGAACCTATACATAAAAGTTGAACCTATACATAAAAATCATGAATTTTTTGAACGGGCACGTAAAAATCACAAATTTGTCAAGTAGCAGCATAAAAATGACAAATCCATCTAGTGGGTGCATTCTTCCAAATTTGCAACCAAACAGTGCTGTATGTATGGATAATGCTAATTATCCCCCCCCCCAACATCTCCTCGAAACAAAATTATCTCTGTGCTACTGATGGTGGTCCTCGACAACCTAACCATTTTTTTAAGTGGCCCTTCACTTAAAAAGATTGTGCACCTCTACTATCAATTAACAATAAATTAACCTATCGCTTGTGTCATGTATTCATGAGCGGTGATTGCGATGCAAATTCTTGTTTACAAGAATAAGACTCATATTAGGTATTTATTTATTTATTTATTGTTTGTTTACTTATTTTGATTTAATTTTCTTGTCCTTTTAGAAATTGACTTTAGATTGTTACTTAAATGGTAAGATGATTGTCAATTACCTGTTTTATCAATAAAAAATGATACAAGGTAAGGAAATTGCATCGTGTCGAGTGAATATTTAGGAAGTCTTTTAAAAACCGCAAGCTAAAGATTTGTTTTTTACTTGTTAGCTATATTTTGCAACTCTCCAAATTACCGCAATGTAAATATAGTATGAAGTATTATCCTACACTAAACTTTCCTCTGTTGTATAGCTTAATTTTATTGGAAAAAAACCCTGAAAATGTATTGTTGTAGTAATGAATTATTTTTGCAGTTTTGTGAATTCTGTTATAACAATTTTCAACTAAGGGAAATCTTACATTGGACATTTAATCACAGTATTTTAAATAAGAAAACTTAAAATATTTGCAAATTAAAGAAATGAATGAGGAGATTTTGTTTAAAATTACATCTAAGGATTTTTTTTTTTTACAAAAAATGCAAAATTCGCCAGTCATTTTGGAAATTATCACAAAATTCTACTAATAAAATGGGACTATAAACAAACCGGTTCAAAATGTGTCCTTTTATAAAATTAAATTCCATCCCAGCGGCCCTTAGAGTCCACTACAGAAAAACTTTGTATTAAATGCTTTTTATTTAAAAATAGGGTACTTAAATGTTAGTCGAGCACTAGGTGATCAAGAGAATTTTTTTAATCTCGCCAACCCTTTTTTTCTAACCAATCTTTAACATAAGCTAATAAAGTATAGCCAACATTTTAACATTGCTATACAGTATCTTAAAAAACTTACTTAAAAATAGCTAAAATATAATCTTAATAAAATACGTAAACACAAACATATCAATACAAATAACAAAATCTCATGTAATCGGGTATATTAATGATTAGGCTTAGTCAATAACAAAAATGTTAAAATAAGCCATAACATAAACTATAGAAACATTGTATTTCATAATGAAAACATCGTATCTAATTTTATATACATAAAAGTGAAAACTTACGTTATATAAATACCCTATATCAGGCCTGTCCAACCTTTCAGTAAGCAGGGGCGCACCTCAGCTATTGGCAAACAACGAAGGGCGCCATTGTTCAAAATATTACAAACATGCACAATATAAATTCACTATGGTGATGGTTTGTACATTGTGTGTGGGGGGGCGGGGGAGAGGGGTTACACATATTTCTACTACACTATATATTTCAGAGTGTGGCCATAAGGACTTTACGATGCAAGAGTCTCATGCATGGGCGCCTGGGAAGGAGGATGTCATGGGGAAGGCAATTGTCCTTTCCCAGATTTTCAAAATTACTTAACTAAATTTTATTTTCTCTCATTATTTAAAAAAATAATATTTATTCTTCTCAAATGATTTTAAATAATTACACTAAGAGAAAAAGGAACTAACGATACCCCATGGAAGACAATATTATGCTCTGTTTTCCTTTTTATGCTCAATGGATTTTTACATTCAACTTATAAATTGCATCAATTATACATTTTGGAAAATACTGGCAGAATCTTGTTTTTGGATTTTCAATGTGTTATATTTGTTACTTTTCTGTATTGCGTGTTATGCTGATATGTTTACGCATGAAGTTTTGGTGAGAAAATTCTCAGTTCAATTTATTTCATGCTTACATTCTGTAATTTTTTTTTTATGTACAGGACCTATCTGTTTCAAAACCTTGCCTCTTCCTTGATTTTGTTCGGAGGGCTCCATAGGTCCCATGTATATGAAAAATGTAGCAAAAGTTAAATGAGAGAAAATTTAGCATTACATTTTTAGGCGAGGGACGGGCAATAAGGATCTCAAAATTTTCTAAGGAACGGGGCTAAAAACCTTAATGCCTCATACAATAAAAGAGCATGCAAGTATTAATGGTTTTAGAGCGAAACATATTTTAAAAGGGATTTTTATTTTTAGAAGAAGCTACTAACATGATGCATTCAAAGGGGCGCCAAGAAAACCTTCAAAGAGCGCCATGGCGCCCGCGGGCACAGCGTTGGACAGCCCTGCCCTATATAATATACCAAAGTTTCATCACAATTAAACGTATTTCAATCACACTGGAATAAAAAGTTTTAGTTATTAAATTTGTGTGAGGTTAATGATGGGAAAGAGTTACAACTGATATGATGCCAAATGAATAGTCATCAGATTTTTAAAAGATTCACTGGCCATAATGCAATTTCCTTATATTATTTTTAACGATAAAACAGGTGACTATTGACAATTATCTCACCATTTACGTCACTAAATCAAAAGACAATTTCTAAAAGGACAATCTAATAAAAATAAATAAACAAACAATAAATAAATAATAAAATACCTCATATGAGTGTTATTCTTACAAACAACATTCGCGACTGGCTCATGAATACAATATTTATATCTACTCTACATGTCTACTACGATAACGAGTGATTGGTTGGTTAACGGTGCTAGTTTTGTCTTCGCTCAGCAATAATAACTAAGAAATGGAAAATCTTTTAATCCTTTGAAAATCAAAAACTTATTATAAATAACAGTAAAATTGAATACATATAATTAAAAAATATCTCCTCATATTAAAAAATGAATATATATAGTTTTTCGATAAAATGAAACTTTATAATTTCGAAATATTTTCTTATAAATGGTAATTTAATATAATACATATGTATTAAATATTAGAAGTGTATAATTAACTGTTTTCGCATTTAAAAAAATTAATAAATTTACCTCCTACATGCAGAAGTTTTTAACTGTATTCGTGAAGCGATTATTTGGCATACGTTGATCGCGGAAGAAAGGAGTAAAGAGTCTAATGATAAGTCTATAGAAACACGTGAAGGAAAAGAGTCCGATTTTAAAACTGGATTATATAAAAAACAAGAGTTTCCTACGTTAACTCAAAATCTTTTTCGCTTCATCTAAAACCGATTAGTATAATATATTAATTTTAAAAAAAATCCTTCGAGCCGTTTTGGAGATAATAGATATGTGCCCATTACATTCCCCATTTTCGCTTAAAAATTGGTTTCCAGATCTCAAAATCTACTGCATGTAGAAATTTATAAATTTCAGGATAGAGTTAGGCCATAGATATAAGACTAATGTGAAAAAATCGAAACGGTATACCTCATATTTACTGAGATATTACATGTCGGCGTTTCGATTTTCCTTTGATGTCCTGCTAGCTGTATATATGAGAGTGGCGGAATCTTCAGTTTTGGGCTTTCGGTTTTTCGCTGCGTCACTCGAGAAACTGCCGTCTCTCATGATATATGTAAACTTTTTACGAAGATGATTTAATATTCCACGAGAAAATGGCAGTTTGTTAAAGATGGTGAATGATTGCAGTCGATATCAAGAATCATGGCGAGGAGGCTAGGCAATGATGAAACACCACAAGAGTTTCTTCAATAATGAGCAGCCAATTTCCAGACAAATCGTTTATTAATAAACAGGAGCGATGCCAGGAACAGTTCCCACAGTATCCAGTATAAACTTATAGCCCTCAGGCTTGACGATGGCTCACTACATCGTTTAAAAGATCTTAAAGAGCTAATATGAAAATTCTAAGTGACTTCCAAACACGACAAAAATCTGCACTTCAAAGGCGTGCAAGCCAGTTTTGTTCACGGCGCGTAGGGTTACTGGTGACAACGTAACGAGCGCACGAACCGATGAGTGAGAGGCGAGTTCAAACCAAGCGAATGAGGTGCGAGGTAGAAGATTTAACATGAAAGAATCCGCAACACAACGGCGCATTGATTTTGAAGTGAAAAATACCCAGCGCGCGAAGCATGGAATAAAATTTTTAAAAAATGGCTTTTAAAAACATTCGAAATGACAAAAGCGTCTCTCAGAATTTTATAGATTGGGAGATGATAAAAGTTACGAATGAACTTAAAATTTTAGATTAAGATTTGGAATAAGATAATTATTAATATACGGGTTATTACTTTTAAAAGGATATTAAATAGGAATAAATATTATTAAGAATTAAAGAAATAATGACTATGTCAGAAGTTAGATTAATTTAAAGGAATAATGCGAAATAAAATTTTTATATAACACATATATATATATATATATATATATATATATATATATATACTTAATCATATTGCAGTTATATAAAAATTCCACGCATGCATAATTTATTTCAAGCATAAAAAAGTTCCATAGCTTTAAATAAAATTGAATGTGTTAATATCCTAATGTTATATATTATTTTAAATATAATATTTTTTCAGACGTTTTATATTTCTGTTAGTAATGTATGTTATACTATAAACTTCGATTATTTCTTTACGAAAATTGCTCTTTTTTTTTTTACTTTGATCATTTAACGTTTTACTTACATTTATTTTAATTGGCCCTTCTATACAAATATTTATCATATTGAATTTAATTTAAAAATTAAATATACACTACACATATTTTTCATATATAAAAATTAAAAAGTTTGGAATAATGTACAAACAGAATTCAAAACGTTAAATGATTTTTTTCTCTAAAATGTTATAAATAAAAAAAAAATTTGTACATTTCTCAAAAATTAAAGTAACTTTAACTTTGAAAAAAACATCAAAATTCCCTAGATTTTTTTTTCATTTTAATATAATTAAAAGAAATTTGCAAAATTTCCTGAATAGATGTTTTTTAAATTAAATATTTAATGTGGATAGCAGAAATACTTTTGTGTTGTATTTCTTGTTTAAAAATATTGCCTTTTTTTTAAATGTAAATATTTTTTTCTAAATATTTTGAGATTTTTTTACATTCTATATTATGACTGAAAACAAAACAATATTGTATAGTCGGCTTTATTTGGCATGTCCAATTAAATTTTAAATTAAATACACAAGGCTTCTCAAAACTAATGCACGAAACTTTCTATAGTGATAATAAAAGCCAAGACAAGCAATTTTCGTATGAACCCCGATCTCAATTCATTTATTCATTCAAAAATACGGGGTGTTTCACTCTAAGTCCAACCCAAGTTGTAGCGTAGTGCCTAGCTACTCTCTTTATGAAGGTAGTCTAGGATTAAAAGGATTTGTTGAGTTTGTGTGTGCGTGTTGTCCGGATGCTAACATTTTGTGCGTAAAAGGTCCACCTATTCTATCACTTCTTTTACTTTCGTAAAACATGATTAAACCTTCCCGAATGTGATTGTCGCGGTTATTTTACGCAGTTATATGCTAATGGGGCTTCTGTGGCCGGTTGGCGAGTATAAATACGCTGGCAGAATTGAGTCGGATCTCAACATTTATAATATTTGAGACCAGCGCTTTATTTGCTGTTGGATTTTGAGGTTGATTTCGCCATCTGTCATTGGGCAGTCTCTGTTTGAGCTGTTCTTTCTAGTTGAATCTTCGACGAAGTGCTTCAACGTCGTGGTAAGGCATTACGATTAAATGATTTCAAATAATGAGAAGTTGGAGTCTACGGGATTCTTTTTTGTGATATTGCAGTACTGTGCAAGTGGCATTGTTATATTCTGCTTTCATCGTTTCTAATTATCTGAGAAGAGCTTTTTATCGGTTTCTGCAAACTGTTAGAGTTGATATTTTAACCAAGTGGCATTTTTAAAGAAAGTTTTAATGCATGGAGTTTGTTCAGATCGCTATTATTGCGAATTAGCTCCATGGTCTATATTTTAATGAATCTCAAAGGAATTAATCGACAACATTCATAATTAAACATTGTTTTTGAAATCATGAAATGATTGCAAAAATGTTTTTAATTTTGTATGTTTTATACTGCCATTGAGCAAAATGATTACATCCATGGTCTATATTTTAATGAATCGCATATTGTTTACCATCGCTGATTGCTGGCTGATACGATTTTCAACACAAGATATATCGAAAAACATGCATATTTCGATGTAGTTCATCACTCAACTTGTATTTTGTTTTTCACAATCTTTCTAAAAAGGTTAATCTTATGCATATTTATTTAAAAAAATAAATCTTTGTAAATTAAAATAAAATGGCTGATTTTAACAAAGACTATGAAGACATCTTTCTGTGATGGGAAGAAAATACTATGATTTTTGACTCAGAGGCGAAATTAATAAAATATAAGATACAACTTATTTGTGAGTATTTTTTCAGTATTGTTGCTGCTGTTGTTGTTGTTGCTACTGCTGCTACTACTGCTGCTGTTGTTGTTGTTACTGTGTCAGATTTTCTACGTGATTATATTGGATATTCTTTTTTTAAGGGGGGGAGGGGGGGATTACGTGATAAAAGGAAAAGCTCGACATTATCTGAAATGGTGTAGGGAAAATATGAGAATTATTATTTTATTTTTTCATAACAATTCTTACAAAATATATAAAAAAATATATTATGATTAGATTCATTAGCAAAGATATTACTGAAACTGTGAATATGAACAATTCTTTAACTTAATAAAAATTCAGGGATACATATTTATCAAATTAGACTGTCTTTGGAGAATTATGCAAAAAAAGTGAAACACATTTTAAATTATTTGTAAACAGACAAAAAACAAATACACTTTTGGAAAAAAAATATCACTTGGAAAGCACGTTTAAGAAAACGAATTTCTTTTATCTTTCGCTTAAAAAAAAAAAAAAAAAAAAAAAAAAAAAAAAAAAAAAAATAGACGCGTTTTTTTTTATTGTTATTAGAAATACCTGAAGTTTCCATATTAGAAAATATTCATATTTGTTTTGGAATACTTTAATTATTTATTCACTCATTACTTATATGTAGGATAATAAAACTTTTGTTAATTTTTTTAAAAATGTAGTGTGTATTATGAAAGTGAAAAAAAATTCTAAAAACATTTTATTTTTCTAGCGACATTGTAAGAAATATAATACATTTATTTATTTGTGTGAAAAAAAATAAAAAAAATCCTGTATCACAAAATTTTCAATTTGAAACAAAAATTATTTTTTTAACAATTTAATTGGATAAATATGAAAATGATATTAATTATATTAATTCGTTGCAAAGATTTTTTTTTAATTCAACATTCTAAATAACAACTTTTTTTTCTATCATTTATGGAATTATATATACATTTTTTTCTCTTCAGAACTGTCTTCTACTTCCCATTTGTTAATTGAAAAAAAAAAAAATCAAGTAAAGCATTGGGAAATCTCGATATTAAGATGAAATTTACTGTATTATTAAAAAGCTGGTTATGTTTAAACAAAAAGATACCCATAATCATAATAAATACATAATATTTATTTTTCATATAAAAATAAAATAAATAATTTAGGTATATTTGTTAAAATATATATTTCAAATTCGTACTTATTTATTTATTGTTTGATTTTTGATAAAATGACTTGATACAATACTCAATAATAAACTGGTAAAATGTTGAAGCAAGAGTTGATAAAATTCCCAACAATAAATTGGTAAAACTGGATCGAATCCCTGTTCTTGTACCATTACTTCCATAGATGAGGCAAGATCGTTCTGAGAATTACAAGCACCATTGCCTTTTCTTAACGCTTTATACCCAAATTATGAATCAAGAAACTGCTGCACGTCAATAATTATCTTCCTTAATGTTTGAAGATATGTTAAAAAATTTGGTACCACTTGATCATCCCATCGACAAATTTCGCCAAATTATACAAATGGAAGAATGTTGCCATTTTAAAATTTTAAATTAGAAAAATTAATGAATTAAAGTGTTTAAAAAAAGTCACTAAAGAATAGGGGTTACTTTAATGATGACTTTCACTAATGACGTAGCGACATATCAAGTATAAAATTTGATTTATTCAGATAATTTCGGGCAAAAGAATACTAAGAATTACGTATTTAAATGCAGAATCATCAAATTAAACCATAAACAAACAGATATTTTTAAGATATTGCATTTTTAGATCTTTATGATATTTTCTCAAAATGCGAGATAAAGCAGAGAATTAGAAATTCTCAAAAAATCTTCACTAGAAAACAAATCTCACATCCAGAAAATAAATTTAAAAAATGGAATACTAACATCACGTGCTAGCGTTTTATTTAAAATCAAACATGATGTCACGCTTTTTATTGGTTTTATACAATAGTACAAGTTGTAAATTCCCAACTGGACGAAAAATGTCCGGACCAGGATTCGAACCTGGGATCGCTCGGCTGAAGCCGCCACGCCACGCTCTACCACCGAGCTATCCCGGTCAAATCTGGAGGGCATAATTCATCCAGTTAACCTTATTGATCGAAGCATCTGGTCTGATATTTTAATCAGCTGATTAAAATATCGCTGATTAAAATATCAGCTGATTAAAATATCAGACCAGATGCTTCGATCAATAAGGTTAACTGGATGAATTATGCCCTCCAGATTTGACCGGGATAGCTCGGTGGTAGAGCGTGGCGGCTTCAGCCGAGCGATCCCAGGTTCGAATCCTGGTCCGGACATTTTTCGTCCAGTTGGGAATTTACAACTTGTATGATTACTTTACCAATTTGAAATAATTGTGTTAAAAAAAATAATCTAGTTATACAATAGTTCCTAAATAGTTTATCTTAAAGTGCTATTACATGACAAGTCGTCAAAGTAGCCGCTACCTTCGGGCGTTAGCATGTTAAACCTGTGGCTTCAAAAGAGTTGCACGAAAACCAAGCAACTTTTCATTGTCGGAGCAATTTTGTCGTCTGTGGTGCTTCCACCTTTTACGTCCTACCAATATCGCCTGGAACAGACAATGAAATGCGTGGAAAGCTGACGAGTCGCTTCAATTTTTATCACTTCAAATTATCATAGGTACAGCGCCTATCATAGGTAACAGTACTTTAATAGAACTTTGATAATTTGAAGCGACAAAATTGAAGTGACTCGTCAGCTTTCCAAGCATTTCATTGGCTGTTCAAGGAAAGGCTTTCCCCTCGTCAGTTTTCCAAGCATTTCATTGGCTGTTCGAGGCGATATTGGTAGGACGTAAAAGGTGGAAGCACCACAGGCGACAAAATTGCTCCGACAATGGAAGAATATACAGGCAACTAAATTGCTTCAACAATAAAAAGTTGCTTGGTTTTCGAGCAACTTTTAATTGATTTCGACTGATGGATACCTATTGTGACGTTATTTGAAACTAATCTATTATATGTTTTTTCTCTTTTAATATCATTAGGTAATCGTTTATTGACATAATTTTTAATTTAAATAACGAAAGAACAAATAATAGTAAAACATTAGTAAAACACTAATAAAAATACAAATAAAACGTCAAATTAAAAAACACTTGATGACGAAACAAACACATGTAACGTGTTTAATGTCAAGTGAATGTGACATTTACGATCACCCATTATTGGCATTTAATCTTATAGTTTGGCCATAGTATTTTGATCGGCTGGATAATCAGGTGGTACCGAAAAGAGATATAACAAATATATGAAATTTAAATAAGTTTTTTCAAATTAAAACTGATTTAATGAAACGGTAGTTATTGCGCTTTTTGTAAAATATTTACAAGAATAATAAGATCAATAACAAAAAATGCTCTTATAGAAATATCGCAATTCTTACAAAAAACAGTTTAAATAAATGTATTGTGATCCTGTAAATGGAAAAGTTTTTGTAGCTGAAAATTTTCCATCTACCAATTTTTAATAAGAGAAAATCTACAACTTATGTTTGCGGTTGAGAAAATAACTGCTTTAACATATATTTAGCTTCGACTGTTTCGCTGTGTTTTCTAAATGTTATAAAACAAAGTATTTTGTATGAAAAGTAAAACCTACTTTTATTAATAGACGGTTTGAATAAGTTGCATATTAAGTTTTCTTTAAGACCACGCTTCTTTTTTTTTCTCTGTGTGGGTGTGTATTTTTTGAAAAGTATAAGTTTATAGGGTGTTCTGCTAAAACGGTTTCTGAATCCATTCGTTATTTATGTTGCTACAGCCTGTCGAACGTAATGACCACAGAGTAAGACAGAGATCCAACTTCGCCTGAAAAGAGCGACTGCGGCGGATGACATAAGAACTAAATCATCGCTTTGGCGATTTTTATCTTCGTGATTTCCGTTTAAGTGTAACCCTATTCTGCTTGGCGTCTTTCTGTTGTCATTTGCGCTTGTGCAAATTTTCGGCGTTCGCTAATTGATTTTCGAATCTTGTTTATTACTTACTATTAAAATTATTCTTTGAAGATCAAATAGTTGATTATAATTATTATCATTCTTCAAAATGCTACGCAGAGAGGAGTGTATTGTTTGCAAGAACAAGACGTCAAAGTTATTTTTTATTCCTAAGAATCGGTAAGTTGTGGTTTATTTCTATGTGTTATTTTTGTTTTTATTTTTCAAGTTCCATTATGTATGAAATATTTTATCTATATTCAGTGTTGGCAGATTTTTAACAAATTTTGACTTTATATTATCGTTAAAATAACTGCCATACCATAAATCTCATTCATGTTAAAAAAATTTCTCTATATAAAATTTTATTCATATACATTTTCTATCGCAATGTAAACATGGTACTAAGTTCATTCCTATACTAGTAAATCTGCAGATCATTTTTTTAAAATATCATTTTAACTTCGTACAATCCTCAATTATTATTTTTTCAATTGCATGTATGTTTATACGCATATAAAATTGTTCGAATGTTCCAGAAATTAGAATCCTTAAATTAAAGTGGTAAGTAAAAATAAATGATTTTCAAAATTGTAAAAAATATGAAAGTAAGATGTTTATATTTCCCGAACAGATGCAAAAACATTTTCAAATATTTTAAGCAATTAATTTCTAAATTCTATTAAATTTATAAGCAAAATTTTAAAACTATTGGAAATCCATATCGAAAATTTAACATTCATAATTTTACATCTAAATCCATTACGCAAATATTCCATTTTCATTTCAGATAAAAATGAAATTTGAAAAATCGTCTGCATCCCCATAAGAAAGCATTATGACCTAAAAAAAATATTCTACTTCCGAACGAATGAACCAAATTTAACAAAAAACTATACAGCTAATTCCGGATACATCGCCAACATACCTACTAAAAATCAACCTAATCGGATCATTTTTACGGCAAACAGACAGACGGAAACCAAAAACATTTCGCGTCTCCGCAGTGAGCCTAACATGACGTTTCGGCACAAATCTGTCAACACTCAATATATATAAAATATTTCAAACATTATGGAACTTGAAAAAACAAGAACAAAAATAACACATGAAAATAAATCACAACTTACATTTTAAAGAATTAAAAAAATCAAATTTTCCTTTCAAACTTGGAAAAAAAAAATGTTTTACCACAGCACTTATTTTAAAATAAAGTTGAATTCTGATTGTTTCAGAACATGTTAAAAATAATAAATCTGTTTTCATTCGCGTAGATAGATAATCGACCGTCTTAAAATCAACCAACCAACCAACCAAAACGAGAAGCAAGTAGTCGCCGAATTTTTTTTTTCCTTTCCCTCATTTGTCGCCAAGAAAGCGATATATAGCTCTATTTAGCAACCTCTCTTCTGTTACGGCTGTAGTATTCGCGTCATCCGCAGCTAGCGCCACTGTCTATGTGTAATCCCATGTTAAAGAAGTTACCATTGAAGTCTATGAGAGTTGATTCTCTGTTTAAATCTCCTTACTCTGTGGTAATGACATTCCGACCGGAAAGGGACATCCCGGTTATTAAACTGTGCAAATCGCTATATATATAGCTCCAAATTTATATCATGAAGAAAATTTCTTTATTAAGACCGATGAACATTTGTGGAATTTCTTTTGTTCTTGAAGACAGGAGTTATGTCGTCAACGCAGATGAATTTCGTGTCTAGAAAACAGAACGCGGTAGAAGTCTGCATGGGCCGAAATTTTCAGACCCGGGAGTGGCCGTACAGAATTTTTGGCCCTGGCCCGGTCCGATATAAAAGCATAAAGTTCGGCATAAGATAGTATCGGCTCGGCCCGACTGAATTTCTACAAAACATGCCGATATTTCTGAAGCAACATTATTCTAAAATTAAAATTATTCAAAAAGAACAATTACTTATAGATTTTATTTTCAGATTATGTTCGAAATGCATGGAATGCAAAATATCAATAACATTAATGACTACTTTGACAATTACGTACGTATTAAGCAGATACATTACATATATTGGTCAGTGTTTTGTCTAATTAATTGTTTTCAAAAACATTTTCTTGAAAAAAGAATAATAATGATGTTAGTAAAGAATAATTATTTTCATAATATTGCATACTTTATTTATTCTAACTTTGTAATGTTTATTTCATTTTTATTAGAGTTATATAAGTTTGATAAGTTTCAATGAGAAACTTAAGTATATTACATTTCTAAATTAGTTTATTAAAATGAATTGAAGAGATCAGGCAATATTCAAGATGTACTATAACTGTGATCAGGATTATTATTTTTCAATCAATACCTAAAAAAAAAATTATTCTTTGTGAAACTCTGCCATTAAATTAAATTAAAAAAATATAGGAACAAACTGACAATGATGAGAGAAAAAGGGGGATAATTATTTTTACTGGCAACTAAATATTTTTGCTAGTTACCATTTTTTGTTTTTTTTGTTTTTTTTTTTTTTATTTGTAGAGCTTTGGTTCATATATAAATGAAACTATGAGTGTTTTTACTGGCAACTAAATATTTTCGCTGGTTGCCTGTTTTTTTTTGTTTTTTTTTTCAATTTGTTGAGCCTTGGTTCATATATAAATATATAAATGAAACTATGATTAAAATCAAATGTAAGTATTTTTAATTTAATAAAAATTCAGAGATTATTTATGAAATTAGATCTTTTTAGAATTATGTGATGAAAAAATTAAACTTGAAAGCACATAAAAAAAAGGAAAAGAAAGAAAGAAAGAAAGAAAAACACATTTAAGAAAACTAACTTTCTTATCTTTTACTTTAAAAAATTAGAAATGCGTTTTAATCTTATTAGACTTACATTAGATTTTTGAATTATCATGAAATATACGTATTAATTTTGTAATAATTTAATTATTGATTAATTACCTACACGAAGTACAACAGGACATTTACTAATTGAAAAATATAGTGAATTGAAAAAAAATTCTAGCGACATTTTATGAAACATTATATATTTATTTGTGTATGAAAAAAATATGTACTTCACATATTTCTGATTTCTAAAAATATATATATTTCCTTTTAACGGTTTAATTAGATGAATATGAAAATTATAATTTTATTAACTCATTTCAAAGATTTTCTTTAAAAAATGAAATAATCTAAATAACTATTTTTCTATCATTTATGAAATGATACATATATATGTTTCAATTTTCTGTGCAAAACTGTCTTTATTTTACATTCGTTAGTTAAAAAACTTCAGATAAAGCAATGGGGAATTCGTCTAAATTTAAATATCAAATTTACTATTTAAAAAAAAATTAGATTTGTAAAATAAACTGTCATAATAAATGCAAATTATTTGCTTCTGACATATAAATAAAATAAATAGTTTACGTATATTTGTTAGAAGAGTGTGACATCTCTTAATTTTTTATTACTCTTTTTTTTTTCCTCTGGTCGTCATTTTTCTGATGAAGTATTAAATAAGTGCAAAGAGTTCTTCCAAAAATATGTAAACGTAATCAAAGAAAAAATCATTTACAAAAATAATAGTAAAAAAAAAAAAAAAACATGATTTATAATTATTATTCAACGTGAGCTATAGGTTTTTCGGTTTTTGATCTTATACACTGTAAAAAAAAAATCTATAAATATTACAGAAAAAAAAACATTTTTTCACCAAAAAATTTTTTTAAAAAAAAGAGTTTTTTCTGTAAAAAATATGGATTTTTTTCTGTAAAAATTACAAATCCATATTTTTTACAGAAAAAAACTGTGTAAAAGAAAAAAACAGTTTTTACTTGTAAAACAATATGGATTTTGTAACTTTTACAGAAAAAATCCACATTTTTTAGAGGGATAAAAAGCCGTTTAAAAGAAGAAACAGTTTTTTTTTCTGTTTTTTTTTTTTTATTACTACTCGTATTATTCCTAACTGGTGCAAAGAATACTGAACTGTAACCGTATTTTGATTTTCACTGTTTGCCTGTCAATGTCATTTAAAAACCCGCCAAAGACGAAAAAATGAGAAATTTTTATAAAGTTAAGATTTTTAATTATTTATTTGGGGGGGGGGGGGGGGTTGACATTTTACTGAGGGAAGTTTTCGATGCTTTTTTTTTCAAGGGTGGGGTGGGGGGTTGAGGAGGGGAGGGAGAGCGATTTTTTTTCAATTCGCTAAATTCACAGTGAAATATATATATAAACGTAAGATCAATCAAAAATACATATTGCTTATTTCTAATAGCCTGGGTTATACCTCGATTTCAGAATTAAGCCCGAGGTCGGCCCGGTCCGTACAATTTTTTTTTGTCCAGCCCGGTCCGATATAAAAGCAGAAAGTTCGACCTAAGCCTGTACCGGCCCGGCCCGACTGAATTTCTACAAAACATGCCGTTATTTCTGAAACAATATTATTCTAAAATAAAAATTATTCAAAAAGCACACTTACTTATATGTATAGCTTCAGATTATGTTCGAAATGTATGGAATGCAAAATATCAACAACATTAATGACCACTTAGACAATTACGTGCGTATTAAGCAGATACATTACGTATATTGTTCAGTGTTTTGTATAATTAATTGTTTTCAAAAACATTTTCTTGAAAAAAGAATAATAATAATGTTAGTAAGGAATAATTATTTTTTATAGATAAAGGGTTATACATAAGGGGTTTTTCTCTTGCCTCTCGACAACCTCAATATAATTTGCAGGTGGAGGAGGCTACTGTGCTACATACTGTAGAAAAAAAAAAGAGAAATGTTTCTTAAGCTACGAAAATATAATATAACCTCTTTCGAGTTACCCACGGTACCGAAAAACATTCTTTATCTTTAGAAACCTCATAAAACAATATATTTTCAAGATTTAAAGAAACATTCTTAAAAATGGAGTTTCTTTTGCTGCCAGTGATTTTTAGAAACGTTTACGAGTAGTTTTTATAGTGTATTCACTCCTTTTCTTAAACCGAAATATAGATTTTATGGATGCTATCAATTTTCAATTAAGCATTTTCAGCTGCTTAACTGAATTTAGACATGCGAGCGTAACAAAATAACATTAATGTTAATGTAATGTTAAATTCATAGCATCCGAAAACCTCTATTGCAGATTGAGAAAACTGATTAATACACTATAAAAACCACTCGTAAATGGTTCCGAAAATCGGTGGCAACAAAAGTAATTTTCTTTTTGCAAATGCTTCTTTAAATCTCAAAAATATATTAGTTACTGGGGTTTCTACAGTTAAACAAGTTGGAAATTGTACGTTAAACGTGACATAGGAGGTGTGTTCGTTTTATAACTAGTTTCACAATGTAAAAAAAAATCATTCTTATTATTTGAGTGAAATGAATTATATCGTCTGCTATGAGGGAAATGAACATGTATTTTTTTATTATTATTACGTATGCCACGTTTACAGAGGCGAATTTTTTTTTTCTACACCAGGCAGCACTGTAAAATTCACCATGGATATCTTGCTTTGCGAATTATTACGTGCATGGTTTAATATATTTATGACTCATAATGAACGAATCTCCTGTGTTTATTTACTCTAATGGATTTACATATTAGACTGTTAACATAATTTCTACTGCAGTTATCTCAGAATCTATACATTTTTAAATGTAACTCATCTCTCAAATAAACAATTTTTATGAACGATCTTTCTAAAAATTTAGCTTTTATGCAATTTTATTCGAAAAAATAATTTTGAATAAAAATGGCAGCCTGGGATATGAAAAAAGAAGTGGTTTGCCCGTATTTGTTTTCCTCAGTCACATGACTTGCGGTTTTATTATATAGATTACGTACGATAGGATAATAATAGAATAAAGAAAACTTGCATTAATATTTTTTTAAAGTTTTGATTCGATTTTCATAATATTTGAAATGACTCGACAAAATTCTACAACGATAATATATATTAAATTTCAAACCATTCGGTTCATAAGTTTTTGCGCTGTTATATGCGGACATACGGACGGACGGACGGACAGACAGACGGACGGACCAGACGACGACTATATAGGTGCTACGTTTTTATATAATTACGAACGTACCTAAAAAAGATTGCTTGTGTGCTAGGCTAAATAAGAATTAAGATATTCGTTAATTTACTCGATTTATCCTAGATAATTTTTTATCGATACTAATATCACACTTCACAAATTTAAAAACTGTACTGAACCTGGCATTTTTGAGATACTCTTTCATGTTTAGTTTTCAAATTTTTAGGAGCAATCAAGCATTTTTTTTTAAAAAAAAACATCCATGAAAAATCTTTTTTCTAAACTAGCATTTTTTCTAAAACTTTCAAAAATTTAATAAAACTTTAGTTTTCACCTCTATTCATTCTTGTTAGTTCTTCGGTGTAATTTACTAATATTCTAGTTACCTTACGAACTTTTTTTAAGATTTCATAACATCTGAAAGAGATCCACTTTAAGCTTTGAAAGCGAGATTTTTGCATTAAACTTTCGTAAAACTCTGAGAAACTTCTTTGTGCATTAAACCATCTTTAATCTATGTAGCGTAGCTTTTATACCTTGAAAATTTTGATTGATTGATGATTATCCTATCAAATAAAATGCACATCTAAAAAAAAACATCTTTTGTAACATCTTCAGCTGACGCTAAGAATAATTTAATTTTAAAAAAAAACAATCTGTTTCCAAAATCACTTTCCAGAACTTTGAAGGATGAATGAAGAATGATTAAAATATAATTAAAGCAGATACTGACTGAAAAAGGAATTTTAATATTTATTGCGTTTTTTTAACCAAATTCATTTTGGGAAGAAAAAAAAATTATTATTTTTAATTATTGAAAGGAATGATAATACTTAAATCTATACTAATATTATAAAGAAGTAAAGATTGTTTCTTGTTGTTGTTGTTGTTGTTTTTAGGGTTCGTTCATCTCACGAAACTCTATTACTCCCGCTCCGTTGTCTGTCCGTCGCAGAGCCATTCTCAGAAACTATATAACTTACAGAGTTGAAACTTTGTGTATATCTAGCTGAATACCAGCTATGAAGCTCAAAATATTAAATTTTGAAAAAATCGTATTATTTTAATTAATAGAGATAAAAAACCAAAATTCTAACAGCCTTTTCCTATTAAATTTAAACATTTTACGTTAAAGCAGTTGCCAAAAATTAAAAATCCACCATGAAATTCTTTCTACAATAATTAATTTTCTATTGAACTTTTTCCACGTGAAAAATGAAAATGAAATAAAAAGTTCCACCCATTGAAAAAAATATTAATATGAAATAAAAATGATAGACGTCAAAGAGGTAATAAAACGGAAATTTTCAAAGATTTCTCAATAATACAAAAAGTATGAGTATGTGTATGTAAACAAAGCAGATTAATATCATATCATTAGAGAATTAAAAAGAAAATCTGACGTCATATTGGAAGTTTAACGAATTTTTCAAATGTTTGAGAATAATACAAAGCGAGTATCAATATGAGTAATAGAGAATAGTAAATATATGAGTTTGAGAAACATATTGAATCATGATAAAAATCCAATTATGGAAATATTCGAATATTTTAACATTTTGAAGGTGTACAACATGTTTAATTTTTAAATTGTTTTTTAAATATCGCATTTGGTCCGCATGACAGATATTATTATGACAGAATATAATAGCGGGCTTCGCCCGGTATCGGGCCGGTTCAGATATTCGAAAAAATGAAAAAATAGACCGGTAATTTTTTACTTTATAGAAAACTTTTTTTTTTTTTTTTCTTTGCTAAATGAAATTTATTTGGATTCATTAAAGAAAGGATAAAGTGTTTTGAAAGGAATATTAAACGAAACCCTTTGAGCTATCTTCGATCACACTTACCCACTTGTTTTGTTTCTTTGTTTGTTTATTTGTTGGGGGTAATCTCTGGAACTACTGAAGCGATTTCAAAAGTGATGGTGGCAAATTGATGGTCACAATCCCTGCTCCAACATAGGCTATATTTTATGTCGGTGCCACTAACCCCAGAGGGGTGCAAGAGCGAAAAATGTTCTAAAATTTGGAATTTTTCTTTATACTGAAAGAGCTAGAAACATGAAATTTGGCATGATAGTTACTTATAAGACGTAAATGCTCTCTTAGAACAAATTCTAAAAAAATGGAAATTTAAAAGGGTGAGATGAGCAAAAAGCGTTCTAAAAACATTCTAAATTAAAATTTTTATGGAATCTCTGGAACTACAGAAATGTTTTCAAAAGTGATGATGGCAAATTGATGGTGACAGTCCCTGCTCCAACATAGGCTATATTTTATGTCGGTGCCACTACCACAGGGAGGTGCAAGAGCGAAAAACGTTCTAAAATTTCGATTTTTTTAATACTGAAGGAGCTAGAAACATGAAATTTGGCATGATAGTTACTTATACGATGTAAATGCTCTCTTAGAACAAATTCTAAAAAAATCGAAATTTAAAAGGGTGAAATGAGCGAAAAGCGTTCTAAAAACATTCTAAATTATAATTTTTATGGAATCTCTGGAACTACAGAACTGTTTTCAAAAGTGTTGATGGCAAATTGATGGTGACAGTCCCTGCTCCAACATAGGCTATATTTTATGTCGGTGCCACTACCACAGGGAGGTGCAAGAGCGAAAAACGTTCTAAAATTTCGATTTTTTTTATACTGATGGAACCAGAAACTTAAAATTTGGTATGATAGTTATTTATAAAATGTAAATACTGTCTAAGAACAAATTCTAAAAAAAATAGAAATTTAAAAGGGTGAGATGAGCGAAAAGCGGTCTAAAAACGTTCTAAATTACAATTTCAATGAAATCTCTGGAACTACAGAACCATTTTCAAAAGTAATGGTGGCAAATTGATGGTAACAGTCCCTGCTGTAACATAGGATATATTTTATATCAGCGACACTACCACAGGGGAGAAAGGGAGTGAAAGAGCGAAAAACGTTATAAAATTTCGATTGTTTTTTCGACATTAGTGTGGCTTAAATAGCATTTTCTGAATTATCTGTGGCAGTAAAATTTCTTCGAATGAAATAGGCCAACGAATACCACTTGGCATTTATTAAGAATTACGCGAGCATAGCCGCGGGTTTTGCTAGTATAGAATAAAATTGGTTAAATGTGAATATAACTCGCACATAAAATGTGTTCCGTACATTAAATTTATTAATTACTATTTATTAACTAATATACTCCTACTACCCCTAATTTTTTCATAATTTTAGTTTCACTAGATCCGAAAATAGGAGGGGGGGGGGGGCAAATTTTTGCAGTTCACTTTCGACTATATCTGTGAAAATATAATACCTAAAATGAAAAAATATATATTTCTTTAGTTCGGTGTTACGAGATCTTTCAAACAATACCCTACACGATAAACCAAAAAAAAAAAAAAAAGTAACTTAATTAATATCTCGGCTAATTACCAACATTTTTTTTTTTTCGAAAATCACTATCAACAATTCTTAGACGCTGCTGCGTCGATAAGTATCCTTGAGCGCTCCTCAACTCACCCGCTGACCTCCCGCAAGGTAAAGTTTGTGTGTAACTGAAAAATGCGATTTTCTCAAAAACTATGTAATCTACAATAATCGTATAGTTTTCCTGTAAGGTATAAATAAACTCCTATTACCCCCAATTTTTTCATAATTTAAGTTTCTATAGATTCGGAAGTAGAGGGGAGGGGGGGGACATATTTTGGCAGTGCATTTTCGACGATACCTCTGAAAATACAATATCTAAAATTAAAACAAATATATTTTTGAGTTCAATGTTACGAGATCTTTCACATGATACTCTAAACGATACACAAAAAGATTTTTTTTCAAGTAACTTAATTACACCCCCCAAAATTTTTCCTAAACATATTTGTGAATGGCTAATAATCTATAAATATGTTGGTCAATGGGCTTTATCACTCTCCCACGTGTAAACTTTCCATGTTCCATACTTTATGAGAAAACGGACGGACAGACAGAGAGACAGCCAGACACGCGAGTGATGTTATAATGGCTCCGTTTTTACTTTTAAGTACGTAACCCTAAAAAACCTAGGTACATGGCATGTAAAGAAATCTTCTACATCTAAAATAATTAAACAAAGGGTGTCTCTTGTTAATATTATTCATAAGATCGTTCCTCAAAATATTTCCTATCAAATATGAAATATTTATCAGAATGTAATTAAAATTTCGTCTATATTTCATTGGAGTTCCACAAAAATAGGTAAGCAATTTTTTCATTATTTTATAGAAACAAGCTTAAAGAGTCTTGGAGAGTTTTTTTTTTTTTTTTTTTTTTTTTTTTTTAAATTATTGAGATTTGAGATAGACTAAATCTAATTTTACTTCTCATATAGTTAGTAAATACATCATTCTAAGAAATATGCAATAAAACCTGTAAAAAGGGAATTTTCCCTGTCCCTTGCTATTCCAATTTAACAGTTTTATCGTATTTATTTATTTAGTTAGTTAAAATGTTTATGAATATTAATATAATGAGATTTCCTAACAGGTTATATTTGTTAATGTATTTTCCAGCTTTTTTTATTTTTTATTTTTTTTTCTATAACAATTAATGTATAATATTATTACATGCCATCTTCAAATTAGAGATTCGGTCATTACTGATATACGAACTTGTCAGATATATATTTTTTTTTTATTTGAAAGATATTTTAGTACTATTCCACTATAGGAAACTTGGCCTTTTTTTTAAGCTAAGCTCAATTCGTTGTTTCAGACAGTGGGTTTTGTAGCCAAATGATATAAACAACTGTAAAAACAAATCTGGTGAACTTTTATGCTTGTTTATATACGAATTTATATATATAATATCATATACATATCTATATATATATATATATATATATATATATATATGTGTGTGTGTGTGTGTGTATCTTTATATACCATACATTTTATTTATATAGGTAATAGCTGAAGTACCCGGCGTTGTCCGGGATTTTAAGAATGTTTGTGTAGAAAAATCAAGTTGAAAATTAAACATGTTGTATGGAGAACTTCAAAATGTTAAAATATGCCAATATTTCCATAATCGGGTTTTATCAGGATTCAATACGTTCCTCAAACTCATATGAAGTTATATTAACCTGCTGGCATCATATCTACTTACTTTCTCTATTACTCGTATTGATACTCTCTTTGTATGATTCTCAAACATTTGAAAAAGTCCGTTAAACTTCCAACATGACGTCATATTCATTTTCTTTTTAATTATCTAATGACGTCATAGTAACCTGATTTCTGCACTTACACATACTCATATTCCTTGTATTATTGAGAAATGTTTGAAAATTTCCGTTATATTACCAATATGATGTCATATTAATTTCTCATTTTTAACGTGGAAATCTCTCAATAGAAAATTAATTATTGTCGAAAAAATTTTATTCTGGATTTTTAATTGTTGGCAACTGCTATAACGAAAAACGTTTAAATTTAATAAGAAAAGGCTGTTAAATTTGTGGTTTTTTATTAATTAAAAATTAACTATACATTATTTCGATTCCGTATTACTGTAGTTGCATCGGCCATGTTTTAATACACCTACACATAACATTTCACTTATATGGCTTTAAAACTGTTGATTTGTATAGGAATGCAGACAGATAGACAGACAGACAAATTTTCATTTTTATGTATTAGATTATTATGGTTTTTTTCATATACATTTCACTTCTGTTTGTATATAAAAATAGATAAATGGTTTCTTTATACTAAACTAGCTGACCCGCCCGGCGTTGCCCGAGCCCTTGTAATAAACTTAAATCTCTTAAAAAACGGTACTCTGGCCACGGTCTACAATGGCTTCGGAACCGTATACCCGGCATGCTCGTACGCTCTAAAAAATCTTTTATTTCCCCCTACCACTGCCAGGGGAGCATTCTGTTCTAAACAAACCTCTTTCCGAACGAACTTCTGAGACAGGTACCCGCTGCCTACGTTACTGTATAGTAGGCGCACTACAAAATTGAGCTGGTTTCGAGAAGATTGGAACATTATTAGCCCAGTTATTGCAATAAGGCACAGTTAGAGAAAATAACCTTGAGTGAGGTGCCGAGGGGAGAGGATGTTCGAGTGTCCTTCAGAAAATGACTAATTAGGAGGCCCACTATGCATGCATAAAAATTTGTTCGTTTTGTTAAGCTAGGAACTTAATTACAAATTTGGCTTAAACTCTTATTTGTAAATAGTGGTAACCGCTACTCATAAATTTAATTTAATGTTATAAAGGGTGACTATTAAGTTAAATATAATGTTTGGAATCACTTGCGTTGAAATCGGAAAGATAGTTGCTGATATATAGAAACGGGGCAAAGTTAGAGAAAAACCTTGAAAGAGGGGCCGGGGGGGGGAGGGTTGTTCAAGTACCCTTCAACAAATGACTAATTAGGAGGACCACTATGCATCTTACAAAATTCGTTCGTTTCCTTAAGCTTTGAATTTAATTACAAATTTGGCTTAAACTGTTATTCGTAAATAGTGGTAACCGCTACTCATAAATTTAGTTTAATGTTATAAAGGGTGACTGTTAAATTAATTATAATGTTTGAAATCACTTGCGTTGAAATCGGAAAGATAGTTGCTGAAATATGGAAACGGAGCAGAGTTAGAGAAAAAACCTTGAAAGACGGGCCGGGAGGGGGCAGGGATTGTTCAAGTGACCTTCAGCAAATAACTAATTAGGAGGATCACAATACATCTTTAATGATTGATTCATTTGGTTAAACTAGGAACTTAATTTGAAATTTGGCTTACACTATTATTCGGAAATTCTGGTAACTGCTTTCTAGAAATACACCTTGAAGCTTAAATGTAATTAGACCCTTGCCCCTCTTCATTCCCGCAAATATAAAAAAGAATCTGTTAAATAAAGTTTTCAATCTCCACCATAATAATAAATGCCATGTGAAAAAAAAAAAAAAAAAAGAACTTAAACCCGACTAATTGTCATGAAGAAAAATATGCCTGGAAAATATTTCAATCAGTAGGACGTATGTGTAATTTGAATTTGTCATGTACAGGTGGCACGACAATCGCATGGCTCCTCTACGCTGATAACTTCAATCCATATTGACACTATTTAGTTAGAAATCCTTATTTATGCATCGCGACTCTGGTTTATTTAACTACTTCTGTGAAGAATCGATGCAACCAACCAGTGAACCAACCAACCCAAGAGAATAAAAGCGTATTTTTAATTAGAGTTCTTTGTGCATTTTAATTAATATTTCTGAAAGTAATTCAAATATTAAAATTCTGACGCTCAGGTACACCAGGAGAGGGTTTGGACTACCTAAATCTAAATTTACAGACTTCTAGGTGCGCAAATTTTCCTAGCCATCGCCAGCAGACACACATACACACACACACAAACACACACACACAGAGCGAAACTTTCTTTTATTAGTATAGATAAAGGGCATAAATATTGAAAACTTATATGTGTATATGAAACGGGGAATAGGTTGCAAGAAAATATACATGAAAAATTTCCTTCTCTCTCCTAGTCTATTTTCTCCATCTCGTCAAAACCCTACATTGGAAAAATACCAGTATGACATATGTATCATATATATATATATATATATAAATCTCTTCTTGTATATTCATAATGTTCACTTATAATTGTTTTTAGACCTATTGTCTTTAGATATTTAATATCTGTTCATTTTTATTCAATTTTCTTTGATTGTTGGATCGTAATTGATCCAGCAATTTGAATGAATAAAATTTGGCATATGCTTATTTATTCAAACAGGAATCAATTCGTTGTATTTATATTTGTGGAATATTGCTCTCGATAAAGTGTTCCACTATATAAATTTCAATTTACTTCTTGTCCTTTTTTTCACCGAATGTACATGGAATTTTTGCTTCACATAACTTCATTTTTTCTATTTACTATTTCATTTTGAGAATCTCACATTATATATATATGTGTGTGTAATAATAAAAAAAATTCGCCATTTTACTTTACTTAATTTATTCCAAATTCTTATAATATCTACATTTTTTCCCCTGTATTTTAATAATATCTTAAATATGATTTATATTTTTTAAAAAATTCCATACCTTTAATAAACATATTCTTTTAATTCTTATTCTAAAAACCTTAATATGTTAAAAGCGACACTTTTTTGTAAAAAAAACCCTAATTTATTTCTGCATATTTGAGACATAATTTTTTTTATTTTTTTAGAACGTTTCTTAATACCAATTTTATTTTTATTAAAATTATTCTTCGATATCCCATCATTCTTTGCAAATAACTCCCGCGTCTAAATTTTTCACATTTTTATTTCTACGCTTTTGTTATAGAGTTCCGACGTTACGTCTTGATGTGACCGTCTCGCTCATCCTTTTCAACCAATCACTAAGCAAGCCATTCCTCTTCTCCCTACCTTCCTCCTAACTAACATTCCGTTGGCGCTACCATCGGCACGTCAAAATATTCTTGAGCAAATTGTTAATATAAAACGAGGTTACACAGCCTTGGGGAGCATATTTTTTTACGTTTTTCGACTTGCTAAATAAACCCACGTCACTTGGAGGAGATTTTTTTCAAATTAATGTATATCTAATATCTTAATTCAAATATACATAATGATAAAATGTTGCACAACAGGCGCAGAAGCAGCACATAACATATGCAACAAGAATATAATTCCTCAAAATATGAAATATTTAAATTTTATGAAAGAAGGTGTATATAAAACTTTTTTATAACAATTAACTATAAACATTTATAGTAATTAACTATAAACACTTATAACGTTATAACATAAAAACTACACATCTATTATCTTAATATTTTCGTTCTTTTTATATAACATAACACAGCCCAGATATGACTTCTAAACTGGACAATTAGTGGAATTGCCAATGCTTTGTGAAGTGTAATAAATTCGTTGATGATAATGCTGCTTCTTTTTAATTTCACGGGAAAATTTCCCAATGTATTCATACCATCGCCTTCCATCGTGATCGACTTACGACTGAAAATTAGCGTGTCTACCAATACATCCCTTGCCAGAATTAATATGTCAATAGTTTGTTGTTTTTTAACGATATTCCTAAAAATGTAACTTTTATGCTGTTTTATTCACAAAAATAACTTTGATGAAATGAAAATCGAAGCGGTCAGCCTGTAATTGTTTATGACAGTCACATGACTTGAGCTTTTATTATATAGATCAGGGCACGAAATTTCCGCTCGCCATTGGCGAGCAAATATTTAAGGTTGGCGAGTAAGTTTCGTCTTTTGAAATGCTGTGCTTCAAATCAAACTGTATACACTCAGAATATCGTGCCTCAATCTCGCGACACGCGGAAGTGTTTTAAAAGCAAGCGACGGCATTTATCTTCCAAAAGAAGAAAAAATGCGCAGCGTCACCCACTTCCATCTCTCTCTCTCCTACGGAGGAACGAACTCTCCCCTTCTGCATTCAGTCCCCTGCTTTCGCAAAGGCTGCTTCTGGCTGCAAGGCTGCTTCTGGCTGCAAGACTGCTTCTGGCGCCAAGGCCGAATCTTATCGCTCTTAACTCCTGCGCGAAGTGAATCAGGTTTCGCCACCTAAGCTCAGCTGCTTGAAACACGATAAAAATTATTCGTTTTCTCCCGATTTTTTAACATTTTAAAAATTGTTCATATTTTTCATGAATGTAAAATATTCTGGAATTAACAGACAGCTCCTTCTAACAATTGTCAATTTAAATTCAGTTTGTCCTAAATAGTTCATTTTCTAGGCAGGTGTGGTGGCCGACGTTACTGTCTGAATGAATGTAAAATAGTGGCGAGCAAAAATTTTAGTCTGGCTAGTTCCTTTTCAACTGAAATTTCATGCCCTGATATAGATATAATATAACCACAAACGAAAATATACAATAACTTCTTCCGAGTTAACCACAATTGCGCAACGAGTTCTTTATCTTTAGAAAACTTAGAAACCAATCTATTTTCGATATTTATAAAAGCATTTATAAACACAAAGTTTCTTTTGCTGCTACTGATTTTAAGAAAAGTTTCCGAGTTGTTTTTATAGTGTATTAATCAGTTTTCTCAACTCGGAATATATGTTTCTCAGATGTTATCAATTCTGAATTTATAACATCTCCATGTTCAACAAGCATTTTTTAAAGACAAACAGGATAAATTAACATCATTAACATTAACTTTTAAATTAATATTATTGTGTTGCTCTTGCATGTATAAATTCACTTACGCAGCTCAAAATGTTTAATTGAGAACTGATAGAATCCAATAAATTGATATTCCGGTTTGCGAAAGCAGATTAATACTCTATAAAAACTATTGGGAAACGTTGCCGGATATCGGTGGCAGCAAAAGAAACTTGGCTTTTATAAATGCTTCTTTAAGTCCCGAAAATGTATTTGTTTCTAAAGTTTCTAACGATAAAACTGCTTTTCGAAATCATGATAACTCGTAAGGAGGATATTTTCGTTTGTGGATACATTAAATTTTTGTAGATTAAGAAACATTTGAGTTTTTTACAATGCATCACATCCTGAAAAAAAAAATGTTTCCAAAAGTTTTTTAACACTTTCCAACATAGTTTGCTACAACAAGACGCTGTCTGTCTGCCGCATGTCTGTATGTCTGTCTGTCTGTCTGCCGTCTGTCTGTCCATGCTCTAACACGCGGAAATATATCCGGATAGTCATGCAATTGATATATGTTATTGAGTTTTACTATAGCATGTTCTGTATTGAAAATGAAGTGTGTAGCACTTATACTTTTTTTACAGGGGCACTCAAAAGAATGACGTTACATTATGGTCTACGGGGAAAATCCTTTGCAGTGCATTTTAATGATGTCACATTGTTTCAAATATATTGAAATTGATTAAAAATATATTGAAATTGATATACATCACTGAAATACACTAATGGATGCTTACTATCAAACATGGTATGTCTAAAACATACTTTTTTACAAGGGCTTTCAAAAGAATGCCGTTACATTATGGTCTACGGGGGAAAATCCTTTGCAGTGCATTTTAATGATGTGACACCATTTCAAATATATTGAAATTGGTATACATCACTGAAATACAGTACAAGATGCTGACTATCGAACATGGCACGCCTAGCATTTATAATTATTTTACAAGGAAACTGAAAATAATTCAATTATATTATGGTTTAATGTGGAAAATCGTCTGCGGTGCATTTTAATCATGTTACACTATTACAAACACAATGAAATTGATATCAATTTCTGAGATGCACTAAGACATGCTTTCTGTAGAATATGGAGGGTAAAGCTTTGTTCTTTCCTTTACAGAGCCACACAAAAGTATTTTTTTGACATAAAGGTCTACGGAGAAACACTGTTTGCAGCATATTTTAACAATGTTACGCCATTTCAAATACAATGAAATTGATATACATTATTGAGGTTTACAAAAATATACTTGTTATGTGCATAGCATTTATCGTTCATTTACAGGGACACACAAAATATTTCGGGTACAGTACTGTGTCCGAAGTATTGTTTGTAAGCCATAATTGGAAGTGTTATTTTAGTAAGGTATGCGTTTAACTAAATTTTTTAATGCTATGAGGTATATATAAATGCTACTGATCATATACAGGGCTACATAAAAAAATTCGTAAGCATTAAATTGATTAAAATGGGATTTTAATCGAGTTATGCATTTTGAACGTGAAATATAGTGATTTAGTATACCAAGAAAGGTTTGTAGAATATAAGAAAAATCATATACAGGTCCACGCAAAGAACTGAATACATGGCTACCTATGTATGATAATTTCTGAAAGTGTGATTTCAGCGTGTATTTGCCTGAATTAAACTACAGCTTAATGTGTGGCGTGTATAAAAAGCTTAAGGTAATATACAGGGCTGTACAAAATAATTCAAGTATGTATCCGTTCTATTGGTAGAAACTGATGAAGATGAATTTCCAACTGTGTTATTTATTTTATTACTAAACTAAATTGTAGCATACTATAGAGTATATACAAATAGTATAGAAATTATATACAGGAAACAGAAAAGAATTGGAATACTTTTCCGGCTGTGGACGGTAATTGCTGAAATCTGGTTTTCAAATTAAATTTGTTTTGTATTTTTCTGAAATGTTTACTTAGATACCTTATTTACCTTATTAAACAGCGATGGTTTGTTAAAGTATTCTGTTAGTGTTGGAAAGTGTTTCATAATCCATAGTTGGTGCATGATTTTACTTTACAGAATTTGTTTACAGAACTGTATTAAACCTTTCAACCTCAATAAATGCACAAATGAGAAAAGTTAGACACAAAATAAATCCTTTTAACTATATTGGAAAGTGTTAAAGAAAAACATACAGTTACATCATCTATAACGAAGTTTTCTGTGCCCAACATAATTAAACAAAAGATGATGTCTCCAAACATTCATCAGATCTCCCGTCAAAATATTTTCTGACAAATTTGAAATATTTATGAGCATCTAATTAAACTCCGTATTCTGTCTTTGAAGTTTCCCAAAAATAAATAAACAATTTTTTCCCTCTATTTTAAAGTGACGAGCTCGGAGCGTCAGTTTTTTTAATCATGTGTACTGTTCCTTATTTTGGCACAAAAAAAAAATCTAAAAGAGTCAATTTAAATTACAATCAATGAATTCAGGTAGAATAAATCTAATTTAATTTCCTATATACACTGCTCAAAACAATTAAAGGATATTTGAAGTTTTATATAAAATAAAGATATAAACGAAATTTTTTTTGCCGAAAATAGAAGAAGAGAATCACACATGCAAATTTTTCTGGTTTTCAAACTGTGGAGTATACAAATTTTGAGTTCGACGTCAAAAACGTCGCTTCAGCGACAGCGAATGAAATTTGACTTTCAACTGGATAAAAGAGAATGAAGACAAGGATGATCGGCATTCAGTGATTGCTTTGTTTCGATGAGTACGATGTCTCAGCGAAGTCATTTGACAGATTCAGAAACTTGGAGAATTGTTGGTAGGTTAGAAGGGGGCCAACTCAAGCCGAAGTAGCGCAAGCCATTGGAGTGTCACAAAGTGTCATTTCCAGGATATGGAACCGTTTTTTGGAGAGTGGATGTGCAGGCCGAAGACCAGTGCAAGGTCGTAGACGGGCAACAACGCCCAATGAAGATAGGTATTTAGCGTTAACAGCTCGGAGACACCGAAACATGAACGCTACTCTTCTCCAACAACACCTTCGCTCGGCTACAGGCACCACGATTTCAACTCAGACTGTCCGAAACCGGCTCCATGCTGTAGATCTGTATGCTCGCCGACCGATGGTATGCGTTAGATTAACATCAAGGCATCGTCGCGACCGCAGGGAGTGGGCAACCGAGCATGTCAACTGGAGGAGAAATGAATGGAGCAATATTCTGTTTTCTGACGAGTCCCGTTTTTCTGTGCATCCGGATAATAGGCGTATTTTCATCTGGAGGGACCGTGGCAGTAGGAATAATCCTGCGTTCGTGCACGAAAGTGTCAGATTTGGCGGTGGAGGAGTGTTGGTGTATGGTGGCATCTCCATTGACGGGCGCACTGACCTCTACATCATTCGAGATGGAGCTCTGACTGGTCGCCGATATAGGGATGAGATACTCAGACCTATTGTAGTCCCTTACGCTGCTGCAATCGGAGATAACTTCATTTTAATGGACGATAACTGCAGGCCACATCGTGCAAACCTGGTGGAGGATTTCCTTTTCGAGGAAGGAATCGTTCGAATGGAATGGCCAGCGTGTTCTCCAGACATGAATCCAATCGAGCACGTTTGGGACGCTCTAGGAAGACGAGTTTCTGGCCGCCAACAACCCCCACAAACTCTCCAAGAACTGGAAGAGTGGGGCAGAATACCCCAACTCGTCATTAATAGCCTCATTGAGTCCATGCCTCAAAGGTGTTCAACGTTGCTGGCTGCCCGTGGAAACCATACCCCCTACTGAAAATGATTTTCTTTGAAGAAAACACCTTTTCTTATTCTTTTTTTCTCATATGCACAAATTGTGTTTTTTTTCCTTTTGTACACAAATGCGCAATAAAATGCATTTTTTTCTGCCAAACATGTGTAATTTATTCTCATATAACCTACTATGTCTGTCGACCATGTATCAATCAGCTAAAAAGTTTCCCAGATACAAAATCCACCTAAAACTGCAATATCCTTTAATTGTTTTGAGCAGTGTATTTAGTAAATGTATCTTATTCTAGTATTATATTATTTCATTTTAATATTATTATGAATAAACAATTGATTGGTATTTTCTAGATATAAAACATAAGTAAAACAGCAAAAGTCTATTTCTAAGTAAATTTCTAAAAAATTCAAGAAGATTAGTTTCTAAAATAGCAAATTTCTAAGAAGCTATTCTCAAGAATTTTATTTTTGTTTCAAATTGTAAAAGTATAGTTTTTATTTCGGCTTTTGTATAATTTAAAATTTTTCTCTTTCCTTTTTACTTTATTCTGTATACATAAGAAGAAAGTATTAAAATCGTGATTTTTTTAAACTTTTTATGGATTACCACGTTTTAAAACGTCTTGAATACGATTTGACTATTTTTAGAAAATGTCTGTCTGTAGGTATGTATATGAAAAAAAAAATTGGACGCTTTACCTTAAGCAATAATTCCCAGAATGTCATGCTCTATTTTCAGTTAGATCATGACATAAAGTGGTGCTAAATAGGTTTTGATGTGTGTCGCCCAAGAGTTGGCGCTGATATACTGAGTTTTTCACAATTTCCAGGTTAGCTTATATCTTGGCATTAATGAATTGGAATTTCATAAGACTTCACATTCAGTTGCACACTTTGACATAAAACAGTATGTCTCATGAGACAAACAGTTTACAAGAATGATCTGGACGTTTGTTTTAACATCAGTTTTAATTATAAATCCTGATGAATGATGGGATGGCAGTCGAAAGTGCTCGATTTATTTTAATGTTTTAAAATCTAAATAAAGTTTTAGTCATCTTTTAGGTAATGGAATCACATGTTTTTTGTGTGTACTTTTATTTTGACGTAGCAAACATGAAAAGACACTCCAGTGCACCAATTTGGATACATGTAATGTGTTGTTTGAAGAGAGTGAAGAATTTTCCATATGGTGCATGGTCCCCTCGAACAGCTAAGACTGTTGCATACCTGTTTTCCATAAATGCGGGAGGTTGTTGAGGACTTTGAGGAATTCTGTTAAATTCTTCAAGAAGTGTAATCTTTTATGTCCTAGACAGCCAATAGAGACACTGATCTCGCTACAATGCATCAACACGCTTAAGACAGGTGAGCATGCTGGCCAACTTGATATGCTGTATTTTCCGTTTCAAGCATATTCTCCACAGGTCGAGGTGTATGAGGTCTGTCATCATAATGTATTAAAAGAAAGAGATCGCTAATGGTTGCAGTGTAATGTGCTACATGAGATCTCGGTATCTCGTCAGCATACCTTTGGGCCGTCAAAGTGCCATTCCTGATAATATACAATTCTGTACGCCCACCTATGTTGATACCGCACCATACCATCAATCCATATCGTCTGTACTTGATTTTTCCTGTACGAATATGTGTTTTTTTTTGTGTATCCCTTTCACTCCAAACCAGAACACGCGGAGTGATTCACTCCAGACTGAATCGGAACTCGTCAATGAAAAGTTCATAATTCCAATTAAGTCTCAATGTCCTTCAGCACAACTTCTTTAGATCACACTGAGTCTTAAGGTCAAACTAATAAACCATTGGTTTACGTTCATAGAGGCCACCTTCATGAAGCCTATTTCTGAGATTTGGTTTTACACCCTCTATTCTGTTGTTAAAGGAAACTGTATTTTCAGCTGAGTAACACTGTGTGTTTTGTTTCAAAAAATTGTTAACATCAAATACCGGTCATGAGTTGCTGTGGTAGCACGTGGGTGATGTTGTCCTGATCAACGTCTAATAGGCCTTGTTTCTTGGAACCGATTCCACAGCCTTGAAAAGACACTCCTTGCCAGTTCAACAGATTCCGCTATACTCCTTGTGTTTGTCTGGATTCCAGTCTCCCAAAAATTTGCCAGACCATAGATTCTGGTAAATCACGATGTATAACATTTTTGAATAACCTTTTGTTCGGGAAAAAAAAAAAAAAAAAAAAAAAAAAAAAAAAAAAACATTGAACAATTGCGTTTCACGGACGATCAAGTGAATGAAAGAAGCTTCTGTGAATTCGCGATTTCAGCACTTATATTATTTTCTGGTATGACGTCAGGAACGTTGATTTGCTTGCGAAATTTTCTTCTTCTACTTTCTGCTACACTTTAAACTTTGGCTGTTTCGTTTTATGCTAGTTATCAGTAGTCTTATTTGCATAATTTGATTCAAAGCATCTGTTCCGTTAATTTTTTTGGACATTTCAATGATGCCTTTTTAATCTGTTTGATTAAGAAATTTTTTTAATTAAATTTAAAATAAGTTAAATAAGTTAAATGTTGTTGCATAAGGTAAAGCTAGGATAGTCTGCGCACAATTCAAAAGAATAGCAATAAAAAATCTAAATATTAATTTTTTGCTAAACTATTCATGAATAATCTTTACTTCATTTGATTTTTATGCATTTCCATTGCTATTTTGTTGTTATGTTGCAATTTTATAGAACAGTTGTAATAAAACCAAGAAAGTTATTTTGCGCAATCTGTCCTTACAGGGTTGGTGTGATTGCGCACATGGGTAGGAGAGATTGTTACTAATAATAACGACAATTAAATTGTTAAAAAAAATAATTACACTTAAATGACATTGCTGTAAGGTTTTTGTGAACAAATATTATTGTATTAGGAGTGAATATTTCAAACTAATGATTAAAGAATCAGAAAAAAGGAAATAATTTTAAAAACGATTAAAAAAATTTAATTAAAGGAAAAAAAATTAAAGAATCAGAAAAAGCAAGTCCAGATAAGATCACAAAATAAAATTATGTTACTTAAAAACATGTTTAACTTAAAATTAGTCCATTTTCATTTTTCATTTTTATATGCAAATTTACCAATAAGCTGCGTAATCTCTCCTAGCATAGAAACTAATGGTAACACTGCGCCATCTCACCTAAGTAGCAGATGCGCAATCTCTCCAATTTCAGTAGGAGAGATTGCGCGGCCTTTTATTTAAACATGACGTCTTCTAAAACAAACCTTTAATGTTCACATTGTTAGTCTAGATTAGTAGCTTATGAGAAATCGTTTAAGTTTAAAATATTTTGTACTATTGACATTGTATAGAAATTCTGATAAATAGCTATGAAAATTCAAGCACTTACTTTAGGAAAACAATACAAAATAGCAAAACTTTATCTTAGACGCTCAAAGCAATCAACGTGCACTTTCAAGTAGACACTCCACTATGTCTGTTGTACAACTACCTGGAGCTGCTGTGCTCTCACTCTACTCTTTCCTCCCGAACCTCTATGTGCGCAATCTCTCCGACCGCGTCATCTCTCCTGGCTTTACCTTACTCATATTCATTAAAAAGATGGAAAATATGAAAAATTATTACCTTTGTTTACAATTTAGATCTTGCGTTGATTGGCTGGTCATTATTTATTATACATATTATTATTAAATACATCTTTTTATCCCTTTATTAAATATATATCTCATAAACAATAGTAAAATCTATATATATATTTGTCTTACGTGGCGCGAAAATAGGGCTGAATTTGTAGCTTATGGTTTGGCAACAACCGTAGTTTCCAGAGCTCAGACCAATGTACAGACCGCGTAGCGGTCTCAGTGTGAATTGCTTCGCAATTCACGGGGGTTGGCGAGCGTTAGCGAGTAGGGGGCTGAGCCCCCTAGTATTATTAATTCTTTTAAAGATTTTTAAGGCTTTATTGAATGTTTGACGAGATTAATCTCTTTATCTCTTTAACTTTTGTATAAAACAATATTAATCGAACTTAGTTCAGAGAATGTTTTCTCTTTCGTCGAATGACACATGAAACATTTTCCAAGAGTTTCAAGGCTATTTACGATTAAAAAAGAACGTATCAATTTTTAAGAAGAGCGTCATTTTTTACTCGGACATAAAAATTTCGAACTCGAAATTTTGCAAATAATAAACGTACTATAAATTACGAATTCATTTGCGTTGTATAAACGAAACATTTTAACATTAGAGTACAATGGAATGAATTAATACCTATGCTTAAACCGTACAAATAAGGACATATAAAAAACACTCCACAGTATAACATACTAATATTCGATATACTTCCTGATTTTTATTTTTTTTTTATTCACTTTTACTTTCGAAGCGAAAGTTTTAACATCGAATTTTCCTAAAACTCTAAAAAACTTCTTTGTGCGTTAAAGCATTATTAATCTATGTAACGTAGTGCTCTTTACATTCTGAAAATTGTGATTGATGAATGACTCTTTTATGAAATAAAATGCGACATACTGGAGCAAAATCTACTGTAGCGTGCTGAATAGACTCTAAAGATAATTTAAGTTTTAACTGCTTACGATTCAGCGGTAAAATTACATCTGAGAACTTTGCCTGTTGAATTTCCCATCATCAATCAAAAGAAACTTTAATAAAGTAAATCGTAATTGAAATGCAATTTGCATTTTTTTTCCCTCAAAGATTATGTTTTCGATTAAAAAAGGGTTCATTAAACAACTTCAAATAATACGGCTTCTGCTGTCGACCGCTATGTATTTTTGTGTATACATGTCAGGTAAAGCTAGGTGAGTATGCGCACAATTCAACAGAATAATAAATATAGATATAAATATAATTTTTTTTTCTAAACTATACATGAATAATTTTGACTTCATTTGTTTTTTACGCATTTCCATTGCTATTTTGTTGTTGTGCTGTAATTTAATCGAACAGCTGTAATAAAACCAAAAAAATAATTTTGCGCAATATGTCCTTACAGGATTGGTGTGATTGCGCACATGGGTAGGAGAGATTGTTATTAATAAAAACTACAACTAAATTGTTAACAATAATAATTATACTTAAATGACATTTTTGTAAGGTTTTTGTGAATAAATATTATTGTATTTAGAGTGAATATTTCAACCTAATGATTAAAGAATCAGAAAAAGGGAAATAATTTAAGAGCAATTAAAAAATTTTAATTAAAAGAAAAAAACTAAATAATCAGAAAAAACAAGCACAGATAAGGTTATAAAATAACATTAAGTTGCTTGATAACGCGTTTAACTTAAAATTAGTCCATTTTCATTTCCAGAGTTTCAAAGTTTTCTTTGCTCGAAGTTCTCGTCGACCACAATTGATGTACTTATTATTGTAAATAATTCAGCTTTCGTGCACTCATCCTCATAGCCCAGTATATTTACCAAATTAATTTAATGCCAAATTTAATTTCGATGATTATGTGTTTTTCAAAAATTATTTCAAAATTTAATCATTCATATGTTTTACATGTAATTTGCAATTTATGCAAATTTACCAATAAGCTGCGTAATCTCTCCTAGCATGGAACTAATGGGAACAATGCGCCATCTCTCCTAAGTAGCAGATGCGCAAAAACTCTAATTTTGTTAGGAGAGATTGTGCGGCCTTTTATTTAAACATGACCGCTTCTAAAAGAAACCGATGGTGTTCGCACAGTTAGTCTAGGTTAGTAGCTTATGAGAAATCGCTTAAGTTTAAAATATTTTGTAATACTCACATTCTATAGAAATTCTGATGAATAGTTTTGAAAATTCAAGCACTTACTTTGGTAAAATAAAACAAAATAGCAATGCTTTATACTAGACGCTCGAAACAATCAGCATGCAGATTGAAGTAGACCCTCCACTACTGCTCTTATACAACTACCTGGAGTCGCTGAGCGCTCACTCCACTCCTCCACCACTAACCTGTTTGCGCGCAATCTCTCCGACCGCGCGATCTCTCCTGGCTTTACCTTATGTAAATCCCGATTTTCTTAACAACCATGAAACGTATTTGAATATAATATTTTACACTACAATTTCTCACCGAGTTTGCATTAAAGCTGTAAAGCTTAACTCCCCGGCATGGTAATCCGTTTATACAGTTTTACACTACAATTCAAGTACAACAGGGAAGATTTTAAGTTAAAAATTAGTCATCGTACCGTGTATTATTTTTAAGGACACGTGAAAAACGTTAATCATAGAAACTCGACAGAGTTTCTCGCCAAGCATAAGATACAGCAATGCATTGAACCGTAAATGAAAGGAATTTCCGCCAATGGATGTCAAACGATTTTACAAAAAAAATTTTAGCACTCTGTCTAGTTTATATTTTGCGAACGGGACAAAACGGGTTTTTGACACATCTATATCTCGCGTTCTATTTATGATAGAAACAAAATTCTTGATTCTATGGAATGGGGCGTGCCAAGGGACTACGAATTCAAAAGTAAAGCAAAATCCGACGAATAGGTTTTCAGTAAATGCGATTTTAAAAGTGCTGTTTTTTGCACTTTTTAAATCTTGTTCAGACCAAAAACTGTTGACAGGGCTACAGCAATGTGTAATTATCGGATTTTTACGCAGTTTACGTTATTTGAATCGTTTTTATGAGTAGTTAGGACCTTTGTAAGTTTCATGTAAAAATATTAATTAGTTTTTGATTTGTATCAGTTTAAAGTTATTGATTCCTATACTTAACATAGAGCAAAAAACTGTTGACAGAGCTACAGCAATGTGTAATTATCGGATTTTTACGCGGTTTACGTTATTTGAATCGTTTTTATGAGTAGTTCAAACCTTTGAAAGTTTCATGTAAAAATATTAATTAGTTTTTGATTTATGTCAGTTTAAAGTTATTGATTCCTATACTTAACATAGAGCAAAAAAATAATAAATGACCCAACTCTTTTAGGAATGGTCGTATACACATGATATTAAGATATGTTATTAAACTCGACCCAAGTAAGCTTCCTATTATAAAAAATCGTAACATTTAAGGTTCGTTTACAGAGTCTCACAAAAGATCTTTTGATATAGGGCTAAAGAGTTGTGTAATTATCCGATTTTTACGCGGTTTGCAGCTTTGAATTGTTTTTATGAGTAGTTCAAATGTTTAATATTTCGTGTAAAAATATTAATTAGTTTTTGATGTATACCACTTTAAAGTGATTTATTCCTATACTTAAGATGAAGCAAACAATATATTAAATGGTCTAACTCTTTTCAAAAAGAACGTATGCGCATGATGTTAAAATATGTTACTACGAACGACCTAAGTTAGCTTCCTATTGTAAAACAGAATTGTAGAATTTACTGTTCGTTTACAGGGTAACTCAAAAGATTTTTTAATAAGACTAAAAAGTTGTGTAATTATCGAATTTTTACTTTGAAGTACATGATTCCTGTACTTAACACAGAGGAAAAACAATAGTAAATTGCATAACTTTTGTCAAATTGGCTATATACACAAGATATTCAAATATGTTACTACATCCTCTCTATTGTAAAGCGGCTTTGAAGCATATACGTTTCGTTTACAGAGTCTCTTAGAAGATCTTGATTACATTACAACCGATGTATATTTACTGAGTGAGATGTATTTTAATGATTTTACACTGTTTCAATCTCTGTAAGGTTTCATTATCTTGCTTTAAAATTTAATATGAGTTCATTGTCCGTCTGAAATCTCGTCGATATTAAGCTCTAAATCTATTAAAATATAGTATTTTCATCGATTAAAAAAACTGTGTTTATTTATAAATATATAATTCTAGCGTATCAGGAATTGATTGAAATAGCGATTACAAAATTCCAACTTTACGTTCATGCGCTGAGTAATAGAATGTAAAAATGTTGCTACCCCAAGATTACAAGTTTTGCGTTTAAATATTTGCCGTTCATCGAATCTCCGGCTATGACGAACTCAAAATGCTAAATTTCGTATACAATATGTGATCGGTAACGAACTGTTCGGTTTACGAACAAATCGATTAACGAACACTTTCGCGTGAGATTTTTATGTTCGGAGAACGAACACCTCACGAAACAAAGCCATGATGAAGCAATGCCGTGTTTCATATTTGCCGAGCTATACTTATTGCCTCTATTGTCAACTTTGAGAACATTTTAACAGTTGCATACATATGTCCTAATTAATTTATGGACTGCCGGAGATTGGGGACCTATATTTTAGGATCACCGAATTGGAATGAATAGACTATATGAACAGAAATCACTTTAATAGTTTTTATACTTTTGCAAACGTTGCGAATTTTATATTTTTCAAATTCTCGAAACGTTGAGTTAAAAAACTTAAACAAATAAAAAATTTCTAAGGTGCTCAGTAATTTTCAAAAATAATATATTTAATATGTTAGTATAAAAATCCCTGCAAATTTTTATACTAATAGAAATAGGTTCGTAGAAAAAAAAATGTTGATTATTCTCGGTAAAGTATGCTCCATAAACTTATCGTTGTAGTTGACCGAAAAAAAGTGCTTCTTATTTTTCCACATTTTTCTGAAACTGTAGTATTTTAATTAGTTTGTAAACTACTGTAAATTTGTCTAATTTTTTGTTTTTGAATGTATATAAACGGAAGAGTGATATAAACAAAAGAAAAGGGAAAATAAATATGTCATAAATAATCTGATGAATACAATGTAAGGAAATTAATATAAAAGTTTCCCCGTTGTTATGGTCGCGACATGTACATTGGAATAAGTCACTCAATAAATTGTATAATTCTGATGTATAATTCTGTTTATAGCATCACTATTATTTTTTTGCCCCTTTCATCTTTTCTTTTCTGAATAAAAATGGAATCCGTATAATTGAAATTAAATACCTTACAAAAAGGAGTGATATCTCATCAAAAACAACTCGTTGTAAATGATCCCGCCAAGCCAAAAACCTAAAACGTCAATCACAAAAAGAAGTGATATCACATAAAAAGAAGCGATATAGAAGTGCATACTCCGAGTCCCGTGTAAAAATCTATCACCACTCATAATGTTTCCAAAGGACTCGGAGTGAGGTACAGTATGTGAAAACTGCTTGGCGACCTGCAAGCTTTTATAATGTTTGCGTTTCCTGCAATTACAAATGGCTATATTATTTTTCTTTTCTTTTCTTTTCTTTTCTTTTCTTTTCTTTTCTTTTCTTTTCTTTTCTTTTCTTTATTTATTTATTTATTTATTTATTTTGCTCCCATAAAAGTGTAAAAGTTGAAGCTTCTGTGTTTGCATGTCCTTTCTTATTTATGAGCTTGAAAAATCAATTTGTTGATTTTATTTACCATTATTTAAACTAAAAACACTACTCTTACGAAGAGGATTTTTTAAGTAAACGTATAAAGATTTTGAGTTTGTAATATATATATATATATATATATATATATATATATATATATATATATATATATATATATATATAAACCTTATAATAAACGTTAACTAAATTGAGATATATTGCAGTAATTTTAGCGTAAGGGAATGGCATAGATCTGGGGGAAAATCCGTTCTGTCAGTTCTTTCGCATACAAAAATATTTATAAAAGTGGTATAACAAAAATATAAAATTTATTTTTCGATTTTCAAAATTGACATACTACATATATTATAAAAGCCTGCAGGTCGCCAAGCAGTTTTCACATACTGTACCTCACTCCGAGTCCTTTGGAAACATTATGAGTGGTGATAGATTTTTACACGGGACTCGGAGTATGCACTTCGATATCGCTTCTTTTTGTGTGATATCACTTCTTTTTGTGACTGACGTTTTAAGTTTGTGGCTTGGCGGGATCATTTACAACGAGTTGTTTTTGATGAGATATACTATTGTTTTCTGCGTAGCCAACATGAGCGATGATGACTACTAGCGTGCCTTTATAAATAGAGAGGGCGACATACGAGCAATAAAATGTGATTGGACGAGAATTTTTTTTTTTTAAACTTGTCGAGCTTGCCGTTGTCGCCAAGCTAATGTTTGTTGATTTGTCTCACTCCTCTAATCGAATGTGTCTGTCTAGACGAATATTGCCAAGTACTGAAATGAGGATTTTCCACAAATTCAAGGAGTGAGTTTGGAATGGGTTTACAGAAAAATCTGGAATGTGAGTTTGGACAAAACTTTCAATCTGAGAAAGCGCCCGTATGTCGCCATTCTCTTTTTTATAAAGTCACCCTACTGGCAACAACATAGATTAAATTGAATGTGGATAATGCAAAAAAATTGTGACAGAAAACACTCTATTGTGCTAAACCATTCTCGCCAATTGGCAAGCAATAAAAAAATTAAATTAAAAATAGATATTAATAACATGAGTGTTTTTCACAATTTGAAAATCATAGATTAAAAAATAGACGTCGTTTGCATATTTTGTTTAAAAATTAAATCTTATTAAAAGAAATGAGAATGCTTGCGTTTGGACATAAAAGCATCCAAGTACATCCAGTACATTTTGTACATTGAAATTTTATGCATCCTTTATAATTTTCAAAAATTTAACAACTGAATTATTTTTGGCTCTTGTGAAAACAAAATGTCATGCATAATTTTCAATCTATAAAAACCAAATGATGCATTTTTCTTTGAAATCTTCGGAAATTACATTTCAAAGCTGACGTTTTTTTACAAAAAAATTTCACTTACTATAACTCCATCAGTTTTGTTATTTTTACGGTGTAATATACTACTATTCTACCTACCTTACTAATTTTCTTATAAACTCATAATAATTGAAACAAATCCACTTATGCGTTGAAAGCGAAAGTTTTACATTAAACATTCGTAAAACTCTGAAACTTTTTGCTGTGCAATTAAACCATCATTAATCTATGTAGCGGAAATTTTATATGCTGAAACTTTTGATTGATGACTCTCCTATGAAATATTATTATTTTTTGCAATATCCTTAGCAGGCACTAAGAATAATTTAATTTAAAACAACCTACAATTTGGCTTCTAAATTATTTCTAAACTTTTTGACAGTTCAATTATTAATCATTAATCAAGGAAACTTTATTGAACCAAATTCTAGTTGAAAGGGTATTTCTAAATTTTTATTTTATTTTTTTTTTCATAGGAGATTTATTTCCAAGATAAAAAGTTTTCTCTTCATTATTAAGAGAAATTAGATATAAAAAATCAAGGTAAATCAGTTATAATGAAGTCTTCTGAAGCTATATATCTATGAGTTCATATATTCCTGTGAACTTATAACACCTGAAACAAATACGCTTATATTTTGAAAGGAAAACTTTTAATCAAACTTTCGTGAAACTCTGAAAAACGTCTTTGTGCGTTAAACCATCATTAATCTATGTAGCGTATATTTTATATATTGAAAATTTTGATTGATTCGTGATTCTCCTATGAAATAAAATATGACATTCTGAAGAAAACTCTTTTGCAACATCCTTAGCAGACACTAAAAATAATTTATCATTAACAACCTACAATTTAGCTGCGAAATTACTTCTAAAAACTTTGTCAATTGAATTGTTAATGTGTACTCAAAGAAAGTTTAATAAGATAAATTCTGGTAGAAATAAGAGTTCTAACTTCCATTTTTTTTAAGCAAATTTGTTTCCGTTATCTATATTAATAATAAATAAATAAATTTTATTTAATTGCTAGAAAGAAGGATAGTGTTTGCTGTTTGGAGACAAAAATTCTAGATACGCCATAAAATTAAAGTTTTATGCATTCAACATAACTAAACACAAGACGTCTCTTGTTAATATTATTCATAAAATCGCTCTTCCCAAATATTTCCTACCAAATGTGCAACCTTTATGAACATCTTATTAAACTTGACATGTATGTCTTCTTTTTGTTTTCTTTACTTCAAAGTGACAAGCTCGCAGAGTTAGTTTTTGATTGGTATTTACAGTTTCTTGGTTTGATATTTTTAAAAAATCTAAAGGAATAAATTTAACATACATTCATAACATTAATCTATATTAATAATAGAAAGTTTCGCTCTGTGTGTCTGTCTGTCTGTAGGTGATGGCTAGGAAAATCTAGCGCACCTAGAAATCTGGAAATTTAGGTGAGGATAGCCCAAAACCTTTCCTGATGCACCTGAGAATCAGAATTTTATTATTTTGAAAATTAGCCGAAATATTAATTAAAAACTCATTAAACATAGCTTCCAAAACATCTCCTTGATTTTCTCAGGTTCTATGGGCCCAATCACAACGGGGCTTGGCTCAGCGCTCATTCAATTTGATTTTCGATACCTTTACAGATTTTAGTTCCACATTCCACCACCAGGAGGCATATTCGTATCTCGGGTTCTATGAACCTGATCACAACGGGATTTGGCTCATTCGATTTGGTTTTCGATCGCCTTACAGATTTTAGTTCCTCCTTCCACCTCCAGGGGGCGCATTCTTATCTCGGGTTGTATGGGCCCGATCACAACGGGATTTAGCTCATTCAACTTGGTTTTCAATTGTGTTACAGATTTTAGTTCTACCTTCCACCGCCAGGGGACGCTTTTTTCTTGGATTCTATGGGCCCGATTTCGATGGGAATTGGTTCATTCAACTCCCTTGATACAAAGGATACCCGTGTCGGATGTTCATACAGAACATATTGTGCGCCCTGTCAGTGGAAGGTGGAACTAAAGGATTTTGTTGCTCGTGCGCAGCACTCCTGTTATACGGTGCCGGAGGTAGCGGGGACACGTGTCGGAGTTTCATTCGGAAGGTGATTTGTTTAGAACAGAGCTTGCCTGGCGGCGGAAGGTGGAACTAAAAGATTTTGCAGCGCGTGCGCAGAACGCCTACTATACGGTGCCGCTAACAGCCGGGACATGTGTCGGAGGTTCGTTTAGATCAAAATGCACCCCTTGTCGGTGGAAGGTGGAAATAAAGGATTTTCCGGCGCGTGCGCAACACTTTTAAATGAATAATTTCATAGGCATTCGTGTTAACGGTATAAAATTATGCAAACTTGAGGTTTGCTTTAATTTATTATCACGGGCCCGGGCAATGCTCGGCGAGTCAGCTAGTTAGTAAATAAAATTTATTTTTTAAAGTGAATGATTTATTTTATGAGATACAGTATATAACCCTGATTTAACGATATCTGGTTTAATGATTTCCTCAATTTAACGATAAATTTTAATGGTCTGGATTCACTTATATTCACTTATTTCTCCTTAAATGTAACCCGCAAAATGTATTTTTCAGTTATTCTAAATGCATTATATAAATGTCAATCCATATAGAAATTTTTAAGTGATTTTTCTCCCTTCATCTAGTCTAGCAAATTCTTCCAGCATTTTTATGTTAACTGATCCTCGTACTAACAATAGTTTTCTTCTATTTAACAATAATTTTGGTGAATTTTAGATATTTTAAAGTCTTTTATTTATTTATTTATTTATTTTTACAAAAATTGTTAGTTTTTTCCCTCTGTTGTTTATCTATTGACCAATGTGTGAAGATGGAGAGTTTTATAGAGATTAATTGAAGACATTAGTTTGATATAACACTTCTAGCCAGAATTTTCCCTTATAGATTAGATGAACGACGAATTTTATGTTCGCGTTTCTGAACTGAGATTGTTTAAGAATTGTGCGACGAAAACAAGTAAAATTCTTGTTATTTAGACTCTGAATCTGACACAAAATATAATAAAATCTTGAACGTTGCTTCAATTGAAGCAAATGCTGAATTAGATGGTGGGGGTGGTGATAAATTTTGAGAACTAAGGCAAATAAATGCTTCTTCTATTTTATTCTTAAAATTCACTTAAAATACTTCATGACAGTAAAAGAAAGGTAGATAAGATTTATCCTACCTGTTGATTCCGCGAAGGTGTGGTAAGTATTATCCAACTTGAGAATAAATCCAATGGCACTATTTAATCACTTTTTCATATCAATGATGAGAATAAAAACATGATATCTTGTCTGAATAAATATTTCTTCAGAATATATTTTCTAATTTAAATATTTAATTACTATTAAAAGAAAAAAAAGATTAATTTACATTATTAAATTTACATCACACTATAAAAAAAGTTAAAACATATATTTTAAGAGAAGTGTTCAGCAGGTCTGCATTTTAAAAAAGGTTACTCAGAGACTAAAGTATATTAGTTCTTGGATGAGAGAAAACACAGTCAAGTCTACGTCATATAGCCTTGAACTCTCGAGGTTACACGTCTAAGTTCTTTAATGAGAATCTCACAGAAAACAGAAAAAGTACTTTGTCAGCACACGTGTTTCGTTTCACCAGCTTGAAATCGGATGGATGAATAGTCAGGCTCACGATACTAGATGAAATGTTTATATCAGAAATCACTTTCCTAACACCCCTGCTTGATTTCTGAAGTATAAATGTTCTTGAGATTTAAACCTGTTCTGTGTTTTGTAAAGTCAGGCTTGGGAAGGGGTTTCGTTAGAATGTCAGCTGTCATAGTTTTGGTTGGGCAATATTGTAGTTCAATTATCCCCTTTTCCTTAAGATCTTTTATACTGTTGTATTTTATATCGATATGTTTAGTTTTCGAATGATGTTTATAATTTTTAACCATGTTTATACAAGCTTGATTATCTTCGAATAAAGTTATGGGCAAATTTTGTTGTAGATCAAGGTCCTTTAGAAGATTGATTATCCAAACTGTCTCTTGTGCTGAAGTTGCTGCTGAGATGTATTCAGCCTCAGCAGATGATAAGGCAACTGAATTTTGTTTCTTAGTTGACCAGGAAATTGTTGTATTTCCTAATTTACATAAATTTCCCGTTGTTGATTTACGGTCATTTTTATCCCCTGCCCAATCGGAGTCAGCATATGTTGTTAGTATTGGCTCATTTTCTTTACTAATAATTAGTTTTAGTTCTTGTGTTGTTTTTAAATATCTAATAACCCGCTTTACTGCGTTCCAATCCTTTTCTCTGGGTTTTTCGTTTCTACGACTCAAAATGTTCACAGCGGCAGCTATGTCTGGTCTGGTTATTGTAGCTATATATAACAATGTACCAATAGCTTGCCTATATTTACTGTTATTAGTAAGTAAATTTTCCTCATCAATTATGTTTAAGTACCCGGGTTCCATCGGAGTATCACAGGGTTTCGCTTCCTTTAAATCGAATTTTCGATCAGTTCTTTTATTTTGTTTCTTTGATCAAGTGCGAAATTTCCTTCTTTACTTCGTTTTATGTTTATCCCCAGATAATAATTTACAAGTCCTAAATTTTTGACTTCATATTCCCTTTTTAATTGTTCTATTATTTCATTTATTTCTTTAGTTTCCCCTGAAATTAACAAATCATCAACATATACAATGATATATGTTGTATTATTCTTTAATTTTCGTGTGAAGAGACATGGATCGGAGGTGCTTTGCACAAAACCAAGTTTAGTTAAACTTTCTTCTAATTTAATGTTCCATGCTCGTGCGGATTGCTTCAATCCGTAAATTGATTTTTTTAGTTTGCAAATTTTATTTTCCTCTCCCGGTATTACATGCCCTTCTGGTTGTGTCATATAAACTTCCTCTTCTAAATTTCCGTGGAGGAATGCAGTTTTGATGTCTATATGATTTACATCAAGATTTTTATACGCTGCACATGCTAGAAAAGCTCTTATTGTAGTATACGTTACTACTGGAGCGAAGGTTTCAAAATAATCGGTTCCGTATTTTTGAGAAAAACCTTTGGCTACAAGACGTGCCTTATATTTTTCTATTTCATTATTTTCATTATATTTTTTGGTGAATACCCATTTATTCCCAATAACTTTTATTCCAGGTGGTGGATCAATTAGTTCCCATGTTTTGTTTTTTCTTAATGAATTAATTTCTTCATTGGTCGCTTCGTACCATTTGTTTCTATCATATGGGTTTTCGATTTTCGCTATATCTTTCCACTCTGTTGGTTCAATATTTTCTTTTTGTATTTTAGTAATATAAGAGAATCTATCGGGCGGAACTCCCCTGTTTGATCGTTGAGATCTTCTAGGTTCGTTTTCGTTTAAATTTTCCTCATTGTCTGTTTGTTTATCTTCCTGCATGTCTATAAAGAATTTTGAGGAATCTCCCCCTGCTTTTTCAAGTTGTTTCTGAATTTCTAATTCTTCTCTCATATCAATGTTTGATTTTTTTTTTTTCATTTTCATTTGAATTAGAGTTTTCTATAAATTTTACAGTTCTTGCCCTTATTACTTTATTATTACCAATATAGATCCTATATCCTTTTGATCTATTATCATAACCGATAAATGTACCCTTTATTGCTTTATCATCGCGTTTTCCTCTTTGGGATTTATCGAGATAAGCATAAGCTTTGCAGCCAAATACTTTTATGTTTGATAAATCCGGTTTTTTGTTTGTCCATAGCTGGTATGGAGTTGAATTGTGTGACTTCGTTGAAAGTCTATTTATAAGATACACAGCTGTATTTAAAGCTTCGGCCCAAAATTTATTTGGAAGCTGGGCTTCCGATAATAGGCATCTTGTCATTTCGACTAAAGTCCTGTTCTTTCTTTCCGAAACACCGTTCTGAGGTGCACAATGCGGAATAGTGAACTGGTGATGAATACCTTCATATTTTAAGAATTTTCTAATTCTTCGCTAGTGTATTCACCCCCATTGTCTGATCGGATTTCTTTAACTGTGCGACCGAATTTATTTTTCGTTATGGCTACATATTCTTTTACTTTGGTAACTACCTCACTTTTTTTCGATAAAAGAAATACCACAGTAAACCTACTATAATCATCTGTGAATGTGAGAAAATATTTCTTCCCTCCTATACTTTCTGTTTGCATCGGACCACATACATCCGTATGCACCAGATCGATCGCCTTCTTAGCTCTGTTCTCACTCTGTTTTGGATACGGTGCATTTGTGAGTTTACTCTTGATGCAACTCTCACAAATTAGGTCATGTTTGCAATTTTGAATTTCTAAACCTGTTGCTAAATTGTTCGATAACAGTTGTTTAACTAAATTAACATTTCTATGACCTAATCTCTTATGCCAAAGCTCAATGCAGTTTTTATTCTTGCATTGTTCAGCAAAATTGACATAGATTTTTTTCTTTGGTTTGTATAGGTCAATTTCATATAAATATTCTCTCTTTTTTCCTTCTAAGAGAGTTTTTCCATTATAGGATAATTTACAGGTGTTATTTTCAAACATGAATTCATAACCATACTTTGTGGCTTTCGTAACCGACATTAAATTTGATTGAATATCAGGGACATATAAAACGTCTTTTAAAGTTATGTCATTTGATTGTGTCCGTAATTTTATTGTACCTGTCCCGTGCGATTCTAGTGTTGTTCCGTTTGCTATCGTGATAGTATTTTTGTTGTTATTGTCAATGTCAACAAATACATTTATGTCATTACAAATATGTGAACTGCTTCCAGAATCGACAATCCAAGTAGATTTAGATTCATTATGTGCGATTAATGATAATTGCTTTTGAGACACTGTATTTTCTAAAGTGTTTTGATTTTCTTCGCTTTTACTCTCTTGAATTTGTGTGTTTGTTTCTGCTTTTGTTTCCGGAGTAAAATTACTTGCTTCAAAGCATAAAGACGAATTTTGTCTGTATTTTTCATTTGTTTGGTTCTTAGAATTTTTATTCTTAAGAAACCAACAATTTTGTCGCACATGGTTTTTTCTTTTGCAATTTGTGCAAAAAAGGTTTTGTTCTCTTTTTGGATATGCCCTAGTGTTTTGTTTTTGTTTATTAAAGGTTTTGTACACATTTTCATGCGATGAATTGGAGCTTTCTTGTATCCTTTGAAATTCATCTGTAAGTTTTCCTTTTATAAATTCAGAGTTTAATTCGGTCTCTGATCGGGCCTCTAATGCCGTGATCAGAGTATCATAGCTAGGTGGAAGGGAGCACAACAAAAGTGCAGATAGATGAGAGTCCTTAATCTCTTCTCCTATAGACTTCAACTTATCAGCGGTTTCTAATATTTTAACTATATGGTCATTCATATTACCATTTTCAGCTAGTTTTATACTATACAATTTTCTCAGTAAATATAATTTACTAGATAAATTCGCGCGCTCATGTATTGTTTTTAATGCTAACCATGTAGCTTTAGCTGATGTTTCGTTTTTTATATAAATCAGTTGGGAGTCTTCTAAGCTCAAATTTATAATAACAGTTGTTTAATTGAATTAACATTTCTATGACCTAATCTCTTATGCCAAAGCTCAATGCAGTTTTTATTCTTGCATTGTTCAGCAAAATTTACATAGATTTTTTTCTCTTTTAGGAGAAAAGACTTATAGAACAGGAGAACAGGCTTTATTGTCTTTTTTCGTCCAATCGCCTGTTAAGGGGTTTGGCGGATCATCAGTTATCTGGTTGATTAAATCCTCTCTCATTAATAACATTTCTAATTTAAACTTCCAAACCGCGTAATTGTTGGAGTTCAGTTTATCAATGTTACATATTTCTTTCGTATTTGAAGCCATTATGTTGTATTTTTATTAATTTTATTAATACCTTGATTTAAACTTGTTTTTATTAATCCTTAAACAACCATAGTTTATTATTTAAAATATAGTTATTGATTTTATTTCTCTTTCTTATTAGAGAGCGGTTTTGCCTTGTTCAATCCTCAGCGCTCATAATCTGATAAATTTTGAGAACTAAGGCAAATAAATGCTTCTTCTATTTTATTCTTAAAATTCACTTAAAATACTTCATGACAGTAAAAGAAAGGTAAATAAGATTTATCCTACCTGTTGATTCCGCGAAGGTGTGGTAAGTATTATCCAACTTGAGAATAAATCCAATGGCACTATTTAATCACTTTTTCATATCAATGATGAGAATAAAAACATGATATCTTGTCTGAATAAATATTTCTTCAGGATATATTTTCTAATTTAAATATTTAATTACTATTAAAAGAAAAAAAGATTAATTTACATTATTAAATTTACATCACACTATAAAAAAAGTTAAAACATATATTTTAAGAGAAGTGTTCAGCAGGTCTGCATTTTAAAAAAGGTTACTCAGAGACTAAAGTATATTAGTTCTTGGATGAGAGAAAACACAGTCAAGTCTACGTCATATAGCCTTGAACTCTCGAGGTTACACGTGTAAGTTCTTTAATGAGAATCTCACAGAAAACAGAAAAAGTACTTTGTCAGCACACGTGTTTCGTTTCACCAGCTTGAAATCGGATGGATGAATAGTCAGGCTCACGATACTAGATGAAATGTTTATATCAGAAATCACTTTCCTAACAGGTGGGGGTGGGGGGGTAGTACTTAATGAATTTTTATATAGAGTGACATTTATACAGTGCATTTAGAATAACTGAAAAATCCATTTTATGGATTACATTTAAATAAAACACAGCGATTATCAATAATCTGTAATTTTTAAAAGTGTATATTTAGTACGCCAAAATCAAAATACAATTAAATACTAGTAGTAGGTAAATTTTTGGATATTTAACAATAATGTTTTATGCAATTTTAACTTATCTCTAATGTGTCCCCTTATTTAATTTAATGCTAACGTCGATTTAACGATGATTTTCAAGAGATCCTTTCTAATAGTTAAATCGAGGTTAGACTGTATTTTACTTATTTTTAAGTTTATTGTACTACTAGCTGACCCGCCCGGCGTTGCCCGAGCCCGTGTAATAAACTCAAATCTTTTAAAAAACGTAACTCTGGCCAAGGTCTTCGATGGCTTCGACACCGTATATCGGGGACGCTCGCACGTTCTGGAAAATCTTTTATTTCCCCCCTTCCACCGCCAGGGGAGCAACCATTTTCGGAAAGAACCTCTGAGACAGGTCAACATTGCCTACGGTACTATATAGTAGGCGTGCGACAAAATCAAGCTGGTTTCGAGAAAATGGAACATTATAAGCCGAGTTACTGAAATAAGGCACAGTTAGAGAAAATAATCATGAGTGAGGTGCCAGGTGAAGGGGATGTTCAAGTGTCCTTCAGAAAATGACTAATTAGGAGGACTACGATGCATCTTTAAAAATTCGTTCGTTTGCTTAAGCTAGGAACTTAATTACAAATTTGCCTTAAGCTATTATTCGGAAATAGTGGTAACCGCTACTCGTAAATTTACTTTAATGTTATAGAAGGTGACTATTAAGTTAATTATAATGTTTGGAATCAGTTGCGTTGAAATCGGAAAGATAGTTGCTGAGGTATGGAAACGGGGAATAGTTAGAGAAAACTTTGAAGAAGGCCCCGGAGGGGGGGGGGCGGATGTTCAAGTGACCTTCAGCAAATAACTAATTAGGAGGATCACTATACTTTAAAGATTGATTCATTTGGTTAAGCTAGGAACTTAATTTGAAATTTGGCTTAGGCTATTGTTCAGAAATACTGGTAGTTGCTTTTTAGAAATACACCTTGAAGCAATGAATGCTGATTTTTACGATAATTTAGTAAAAATGGAACTAAATGGAGAAGTTCGGAATATTATTACTGAGAAACTAAGATTTAAAATAGCGGTATTCTGTATATAAAACAACAATTAAATACTACGGGTGAAGCTAAAAAAAAATTTAAAATTGTTAAATGTAATTAGACCCTTACCCCTCGCCATTCCCGCAAATATATAACAAATAATCTGTTAAATAAAGTTTTCTGTATTAATAGTCTCTATCATAATAATATATGTCCTGTTTTAAAAAAAACCTTAAACCCAGATAATTATAATGAACAAAAACGAGCCTGGAAATGCCTCAAACGGGTGGCGTTTGTGTCATTTGCCGTGAGTAGATGGCGCTACAGTAACTTGGCTATATGCAGGTAACAGAAATCGATGTTGGCACTATTTCGTTATAAGTCCTTATCTATGCATCGTTACTCTGATTTATTTAATGTGTTCTGAGAAGATATTCTACACAACCAACCAACCGAATAAAAAAAGCGTATTTTTAATGCGAGTTCTTTGTGCATTTTAATTAATATTTCAGAAAGCAATTAAAATATTAAAATTCTGACGTTCAGGTACACCAGGAGAGGGTTTGGACTACCTAAATCAAAATTTCCAGCCTTCTAGATGGGCTAGATTTTCCTAGCCATCGCCAACAGACACACACACACACACAAAGAGAAACTTTCTTTTATTAGTATAGATTAAAAATTTTAGTTCAAATTTAAATCACTCAATCGAGCAAATTAATGAGATGAACAACAATATTAAATTATTTTTCATGGTTCAACCTCGATAGTGACTTCAACTTTCACCAAACAAATAAATTTCTACAAAAAATAAAACCGACTTCAAGAGACTTGAAGATAAATATAAACCTTATATTCATGTTTTTCTGGAAATCCTGTATTGTTATATCCGCAGGGATCTACAGGATATAACAGTTATATCCGCAGGGATCCTACATGGATGGGGTTGTACCGACCCGAACTCGAAAATCAACCCGACACCTGACCCAAAATGAAAAAAAAACATTAATCCACATTTCATCGCAAATATGAAAAAAATTATATTTCCAATAATTTTATCATTTATGTAGAAAAATAAACATATATATGCTCATTTATATTTAAATATATATAGTTTTCATCTTAAATAATATTGTGAACATTCTCTTGAAAAAACGGGTTACCAAACCCGACCCGACCTAACCGTTGGTCGGGCCAGTAAAGCAGTTCAGTGTATCTTGACATCATAAGGATACATTTTGGGTCGATTGGTCCAATTTTATGAAAGTTAAAATCTATAAAGTCAAAAAAGGACATGAAAATAGACATGTCAGACAGACACATAATTTTTAGATCCTTGTGGTATTACCATCTGCAGACAGGGACCAACAATATATATATATATATATACATTGAACTATCATTGGACTAAAGTGTTAAAAATATTATTTTTCCTTCATTTATTGTTCAGAGGTTCGTTTCTTTGGAAAGCAATATATTTGCTTTATAACTTTTGATTTTCCGTTTCGGTGTAATTTGTAAAAGTTTCTATTTACAGTAGAACGACGCTTTTACACTTTTTAAGGGAAATAACAGAAAAAATGTAAAATGCGAAAAACTACAGTAGAATCCCGCTTTTACACTTTTTAAGGGAAGTAACAGGAAAAGTGTTAATTGTTGGAAACTATAGTAGAATCCCTCTTTTATACCACAGGGGCAAACTTCCACTGGTATAAGTAAAATTTTGCTCTTAATTAGGATAAAATATTCTGCGTTTAAATGAGGCAAAAATACTGGTGAAAGTTTATCCCTGTGGTAATCTGGTCATGTTTACACGTTTCAAGAGGGGTAAAGAAAACGTGCAAATTGCGGTAAAACGGGAATTCTGTGAACGTAAAAGCGGTGTTATGCTGTATTTTCACATTCATTGAAGCAAACTGTGTTTAGAAAGTTATTTTTGTTGAATAAGCAAATCAGTTCAATTCTAAAATGATTCATTTAATATTCACTTCTCGATGTCAAATATTGAATAATACATAATGATAACATTTTACGTAATTAAATTTTCTATTTCTCTTAGCTATTTCAAGAATAATATTAGTTACATTGCTATGATTGCAACAAGGAATACATAATAAAAGTTAGGGCAATCACCTCTTAAACCACGAACCAGAGAAACATCATACATACATCCTAATCCTAATATTAATAATATTATAAATCTGATTGTGTGCAAATGTTAGGCTGAAGCCAGCGTCAAAATGGAGCATTTAATGATCCTGTTTCTTTGCATATAGGTTGATTATAACCCTCAATTGAACATAGGCTGATTTTTGTTTATTTTATTCAAATATTTTCTTTAATAATTAAAAATTTCATTATTTTCATAGAGAGTAAATGGACATTTTTCCATGCAATTTAACCATTTAAAGTTATCGTTGCTAGGGCTTTGATCGTTGCCAATAAATAAAAACACGGAAAAATAAGTTTTCCTCAACAATTAATTTTCAATTGAACGATTTTCACGTGAAAACTGAAAATTATAAATAATTCAAAAGAAGATGAATTTCCGTGATATTTGAAACAAAAATATGTAGTATTTATTATTATACATGAAGTATGAATATCGGTTACATTAAAAAGATCTTTTTCTGTCAAAAACTGCGTTATAATTAGAAGGAAAATGAACAATAATTATATTATTAAAAATAGATTTCGCTTGGACCATGGAACTATGAAAAGGATCCTCCTCGGCTTGGACAAATATGACGTCATAAATAAAACATATATTTTCAAATATTCGTAATAATACAAGGAGCATAAATATCAATGTATAATGAAAGTAGATAGATAATGGACGTAATATTTAAGATGAAAAACTAAAATATTTTTTATCGATACTGATTGATAATTAGCTTGAATACCAGTTACATACAAATGTGAGTTTTCTGCTAAAATTTACGTCCCGACTTCCAGAAAAAAAATTAACAAGAATTATGCCATTAGAAAGAGATTTCTCTGAGGAAAAAGTGACGTCATATTTGAAATACAACGGGAATTTTCAAATGTGTTTACAAGGAGAGAGAATCAATTCCTTACATTAATAATACAAGGATCGGTAAGTTTAGAAAGTAGGTGAGTTTCACGCCATAATTAAAACGCAAAATTATTATTATTTTTTTATCTATACCGATTATTAAGCATGAATATCAGTTACATACAGATGAGAGTTTTTTGCCAAAAACCACACCATGATTATTAGAAAAATAAAAATAAATACGAATCTATTATATTAAAATCTGACCGCCTGTTTGTATTTCGCAACTACTCCTTTCAGATTGTCGAACGCAATGCGATTTACTTAATACCGGTTATCATTGATCCGAGGATGTCATAAACTCTCAGAATTTAAAAAAAAAAGATTTAAATTCCGAGATATTATTATTATTATTATTATTAATATTTTGTAAATTTTAACGAAGTTTCTCTAAAAATGGCAACTAAATTATTCCAATTTTGAGCGCGTTCAGAGACCGAAACGCGGGTTACTCGTATAGTTGGGGAATGACGTCATATGATTTTCTGAGGGTAAAGTTGGGTTAAAACGACTGTGAACGCTTTTGAGTAAAGTTATGGGCATGTTTACAATCAAACACTTCCGTCAACCCATCTACCATTACATTTTGATTGTACGAACATTGCAATAACCATCCTAACCGATGTTGGCCAATTATATTATAGTCCTGCTAAAGGTAGACCAATCAAATGTTCAGGACTCAAGTGTACAGTAGGAGCAAGGCTACATTAGATACCGGGCTTGCTCATTCATTATCATGACGTCACAAAAGGTGGCTGGCCGCGACCAGCGATTGGTGCAAAGCGACGAGCCCGTCGTTTTGTGCCAATCGCTGTATGTCTTTCATTTTGTCGTTTCGCTTTGTACCAATCGCTGGTAACGGCCAGCCACCAGTTGTGACGTCATGATAATAAATGAGCAAGCCCGGTATCTAGTGTAGTCCTGGTAGGAGTCATAAAGAACAACAGTTAACAGTTGCAGTTAGCTATAAAGCAAACAAACAAATCAGATTTCCAGCCGCGTGATCACTTTACTCAACAAAATTCTCCAGTTAATGTGGGTTACCCGAAGTCTGAGTAATTTCCAGCTCTGAACGCTACGGGTAACTTGCAAAAAGTCACGTGATATCGCTCTCTGAACCAACGCCTATTAGAGATAATGCCTTAGAACTCCATTTTGACGTCACGGTAGATCGGCTAATGATTCAACTGATCTCTAGGGGGCGTTGTCTGAACGCTTCGGGTTCCCATGTGTTACCCTATGTAACTCGGGGTTCGGTCTTTGTGAATAAAAAAGAAGAAATAAAACGGATTAATATATTTTTTCTCATTAAAACTGAAAAAAGAATTTATTTTCAATTTGAATAGATGGTGAAAGAAAAAAAATAAAATCTTGATTACAATAAAATTTTTGAAAAATAAAAACGTATTTTCACACATTCAAACTTCATGAATCAATTTATTCTAAAGAACAAAAATCGTCTGTCAACATATTTTCATTTAGAAATAAAGATTTTTTTTCAGTTACAGATTAAATCAAGGAGGCAAATTTAAGCTCCTTGCATTTAGGTCTAGAACAATTGGTTCCTATTCACAAAAATTGAATTTAATGAAAAAGAATATACTATTTCCATTATCTTTGAAGGATGGCTATTAAAACGTTTCACAAGGCGTTAAAAGTAAAATGGTTTACCAGGTAAACTTGACATATGTTTTTACCCAATTCGCCGATTTCCACGATTTTATTTGGCCCGCCTTTTTTCATTGGTTGCAGTTTCCTTTTCGTTATTATTTGTCACAAAATTTCACTTTTTTAAAACTTAGTTATGTCGAGGTCTCTATAACATAGAAATACTGTATTGTCTCCTATGGAATATGATAAAGAGTTAGTTAATTATTTACGTTTCTAATTATCGGGAATGAAACATTTTGCTTAATTAATGCATTTATTCTTCTTTTAATGATACGTGAACGAAGTCACGAGTAACAGCTAGTAATATTATACATCTGATTATGTGCAAATGTTAGGCTGAAGCCAGCATCAAAATGGAGCATTTAATGATCCTGTATCTGTGCATATAGGTTAATTATAACCCTCAAATGAACATAGGCTGGTTTTTGTTTATTTTATTCAAATATTTTTCTTAATAATTCAAAATTTCGTTATTTTCATAGAGAATAAATGGGCATATTTCGTATAATGTTTTAAAATGGTTAAATTTACTTTACCGTTGCTAATACTTTATCGTTGCCAAAACTAATTCAAAACCCGGAATAATAATTTTTACTCAACAATTTAGTTTCAATTGAAAAATTTTCACGTGAAAAATGAAAATGAAATTAAAAAAATTAAAGAATTAAAAAGAAGATTAGATTATTAGAAATAAAACGTACTTTCTTTAGTTTTTGATAATAATACAAGGTTTCAATAGGCGTAACCATAGGAAACAGGAAAATATGACGTCATACATCAAAAATAAAGCGGATACGCTTTGCTTGGTGAAATAAAATGATCTTGGGGGGGTTTTTTTCACTTTTTTCTTTTTTTTTTCTTTTGTATGGTAGCAATATTTGGCGTTTTACCGTCTGCGCACGGCTAATATAACTATACCATATTTTTTATTTAAATTTTTAAAAAGTAAAAAGAAGTTTTAAAAGAAAATGGTTAGCAAATGTCAATAATATGCTCCGCGAAATTATCCATGTCGTAAATGATGTCATGGATACCGAGAAATAGTTATTTTAATTCTTAAAACTAAAAGAAATAACTCGATTACCTAAAAAAATGACGAATGTTAATAGTTCCATTTTTGTTAATAAAACCTACAGATTTAATATTATTTCGTTAAAGTAACATAATTTCCCCTATGCCAGTATTGAAATTAATTCCCTGGAAAAAAAATTAACAAGAATTATGCCGTTAAAAAGGGATTTCTCTGGGGAAAAAGAGACGTCATATTTGAAATAAAACAAGAATTTTCCAATATGTTTTAAAATGAGTGTGAATCTATTCCTTACATTAATAATACAAGGATCAGTAAGTATAGAAAGTAGATGAGTTTCACGCCATATTTATAAAGAAAAATTTAAATGTTTTTTTTTTTATCTATACTGATTATTAAGCATGAGTATCCGTTATATACAGATGAGAGTTTTCATAATTTTAAGAAAAGGAAAATGAACACGAATCTATTATATTAAAATCTGACCGTATGTTTGTATTTCGCAACTACTCCTAGATTATCGAACGCAACGCGATTTACTTAATACCGGTTATCATTGATCCGAGAATGTCACACAAACTCTCAGAATTTAAAAAACTAAATTAGATGCCAAGATTTTTTTTTTTGTACATTTTAACGAAGTTTCTCTAAAAACGGAAAGTAAATTATATTTGTGTATAAAAAAGGAGAGATAAAACAGATCAGTATATTTTTTACACCATTTTCTCATTAAAACTGAAAAACAGAATTCATTTTCCCTTTGAATATATGGTGAAAACAAAATCTTGATTTCAGTAAATTATCCGAAAAAAAAAAACATATTTTCACATATTCAAACTTCATGAATCAATTTATTCTGGAGAACAAAAATTGCCTGTCAACATATTGTCATTTAGAAAACAAAATTTGTTTCAGCTATACGTTAAACCAAGGAGGCATTGTTGAATTTGAAGAAAAATCATATACTATTTCCAATTAATATTTTGTTGAAGGATGGCTGTTAAAACGTTTCACAAAGACCTTAAAAGTAAAATTGTTTATCAGGTAAAATTGACATTTCTTTTTACCCAATTCGTCTATTTCCACGATTTTATTTGGCCCTCCTTTTTGCATTGGTTGCAATTTCATTTTCGCGATTATTTGGCACAAAATTTCACTTTTTTAAGACTGATCTATGTCAAGGTCCCTTTAACAAAAAATACCGTATTGTCTACTATGAAATGTGATATTTAGTTAGTTAATTATTAACTTTTTTAATTATAGTGAAGATATTAAGGAATGAAATATTTTGCTTAATTAATGTATTTATTCTTCTTTTAATGTTGCGTGAACGAAGTCACGGGTAACAGCTAGTAGATTTATATTTTTTTCCTTAAATAAAATCTTTTTTTAAGATAAATAAGTTCATTTAATTTAATTATTAAAAAAGGAATGATGACATTTAGATGTGAAAAAAAGTCTAGTTACATCATACATGATTGTCCTGCTTCTACCATAATTAAAGGTACGATGTCTTATATGTTAACCCCTTAAGCACCATGACGTACCTGCGTACGTCATGAACTCTTTTATTTGAAATAACAGGACGAATGTGCGTACGTCCTCATTTTAAGCCCAGATTGCAATGTTCTAAACATTTGGCTTTTTACGTCAATAATTACTATTATGATTTGTTGTGTACGGAGTTTGTAGCATTGATTGCTTTCGCACAGAATAGATGGCGTTACGTGTAAAAAAAAAATATTAGTTTCCCGCTGCGATGAAGATTGGAAAATAAACCTTTATCCCATATAGCACGAAAGCGCCTGAATACGTCCCCAGGTGTTCCAAGTCATCCCAAATTCCTGCTGATACTAAAATGACAAGTTCAGGACTTCCTGAGGATATCCTCAGGAAGGTCTGACTTCATCCTGAATATCATCGCCTTACGTTACATGTAATTAAATATTTCATGTGTATTTAAAAATAATAACATAAACTACTTTTGACGAAATTTAATAAATCTGGTATTCAGGATACTATCACTAAATTGAATATGGTGCTTAAGGGGTTAATATTATTCATAAGATCACTATTCACACTATTTATTATTTTTATGAGCATCTCATTAAATTTCGCGTATATTTCCTTGAAGTCTTTGAAAAAAGTAAAAAAAAAAAAAAAAAAAAAAATGTTTATATTTTAAGGTTAACAGGCTCAGAGAGTAAGTTTTTAACCCATTTGCATCATTAGTGCATCAAGATGAATTTAAATTACTTCCAAATCCTTAAAATAGAATAAATCTGATTTAGTTTCGGTAGTCAAAGCATTATATTATGTATATATGTTGTAATATTAAGCTTATTAGGAACAAACTGAATGGTTGAATTTTTCTAGCTTTGATATTCCCAAATGAAATATCAAAAGGATTACTTTTCAAAAATGTTCAACAAACTTTTCACGATTCTAACGATATATCATTTTATAAATGTTTTTAATTATATACTAATTTCTTGTTAGATTATTAAAAAAAAATTCGCAAAATTTTGTATAGAACTAAATTTAACTTTATTTATTTTTATTTTTATTTTTATTTAAGAAAATTAATTTTTTAATAAAATAAGTAGTTAATTTTGTCTCATTTATTATAAGAAAAAAAATCTAAGCATATGTATAATAATTTTTTCTGCATCCAACATAATTAAATACAAGATTGTCTCTTGTTAAAATTATTCATAAGATTGTTCTTGAAAATTTTCCTATCAAATGTGAAACATTTATGAGCATCTAATTAAATTTCGTATATATTTCCTTAAAGTTTTTCAAAAATATCTAAATATTTTTTTTTTTCTACGTCAAAATAACAAGCTCAGAGAAACAGTTTTTTAATGATGTTTACAGTTTCATATTTTGACGTATAAAAATAACATAACTTGCATATGAAAAAAATGATTTTAAATTAGTTTCAAATCCTTAAGATAAAGTAACTCTGATTTAGTTACGTTAGTCAAAGTATTATGCTAATATATCTTATGCAGGGATGTCGTGCAGAGTATACGGTAGTATACGCCATACACCTTCTGGATTTTGTAAGGAACTCCGTATACCCTCTGTTTTTCAAAAACGCTATAGCGTATTTACCAGGGTTGGCAAACCATTTTAAATGTCCCGTGCCAATTTTTTTCAAAACGTATTTTACATGACAATGACATGCCAACTAAAAATCAAATTTATTGGATTGAAAAATAATAAAACAAAATTACTTGAAAATTGCTTATTAAGTTTTAAAAGATATGTGTAACACACCATGTAGGTATTACACCGTAATACCTACATGTATGTTGCACTGTAATAACAAGCTCAGATAATCAGTTTTTTAATGATGTTTACCGTTTCATATTTTGGCGTATAAAAATAACATAACTTGCATATGAAAACTAGTCGTTGGGGGCCACCGTAATACTTATCCATCATGGATATGCATAATGTAAATTATTAAAATAAAAATGTGTAAACTACTTATAAAATGCATTGCAATTCAAATAAAATCGTGGGTTGATGACGTCATAAACTTCAAAGGCTTGATTACTGAATTGCTTGAAAGAGGTTTTTCCTTATAACTCCAAAAATAATAATCCTATTAACTAGCAATTTATTGCATCTGATTAAGCGTCAAATTTCCAATTAAAATATATCTTTAAAGTGAAATTTGGATGAAATACAGGGTCATGAAAAATCGAAGAGTGTGGCAAATAGGATTCCAAATATCTCGGCAACTAATTATCCGATCGACTTCATGCTTTATGCAAAATTTATGTTTTTTTATTGTCTTATATATTCATTTCTTAAAATAACAATTTCGAAAATTTTTATATACCTTTTATCAGAACGAATATTTCGAGAGTCCGAAAAAAATAGTTCCGGTTAATCGAGGTTATTGAAATGAAATAGGCTTCTTCCCGTTATTACATACTAAGTACATACTAAATTGCAAGTCTCTATCTCAATTTTTTCGGGAGATAGAGCGTTTACAGACACACAGACACACACACAGACACACAGACGGACGGCAAATTTTTTTTTCTAAAAATATGTTTTTCGGAATCTCCAGTGTCTGAAACGTGTAAATCCGTCAAAAAATTGTTTTCGATTTTCAAAACGATTACAAGACTTACCCTATACTACGTATGATGGGTAAGTAAAAATGATTTAAAATTAGTTCCAAATCCTTAAGATAAAATAACTCTGATTTAATTTCGTTAGTCAAAGTATTATGCGAATATATGTTATGTAGTGATGTAGTATATTGTATACGGTAGTATACGCCGTATACATTTTGTAAGGAACTCCGTATACCCTCTGTTTTTCAAATAAAGCTATAGAATATATTTTATACTCTCTAGGGAAGGAACGGGGAAACTTTTCACATCCGCGTGTCTTTTTTATTTTGTATTTTTTCAAAAAAGATTATACGTGACCAACACAAAACAATTTAGTGGATCAAAATTAATGAATCAAAATTACTTGATTTTTTTATATATTAGGATTAAAAAATATGGGGGTTACATACATTGTAGGTATTAAACTGCAATAATTATAGTATCAATAATCATTTAGAAAGCAGTAAAAAAGTAAATGCTATTTATGTTATTGCAGCTTCGATTGACAAATAAAATAATTATTATCGGGTTTATACCCAGTTACTTTCAACGGAATGCAATCTGAGTTGGAGTTATCTGACAAGTGGTTTATATTTGAGTTCTTTTATATCATTCATTTCCGAAAATAATCACTCGCAGGCACAAGTAGAGGGAGAAATTCTCAAAATGACAATTTTCATACCAAGTCACTATAATTTCTCTTCATCGGCATTTTTGCTTATAATGCCTGATGACTCTTCCTTTCGATATTCTCCAAATCGTACTTTAATTTCATAAATGGCTAAACCCATATTAAAAACAAGTTGGAAATTGTACGCTAAACTTGACAAATGAGGTGCGTTCGTACTATAACTAGTTTTACAATGTAAAAAAAAATCATCCTTATTATTTCAGTGAAATGAATTATATCGTCTGTTATGAGCGAAATGAGCATGCTTTTTTTATTATTATTATGTATGCCACGTTTACAGATGCAAATTTTTTTTCGACACCAGACAGCGCTGCAAAGTTCACCATGGAGATCTTGCTTTGCGAATGATTACCTACATGGTTTAATATTTCTATGACTCACGATGAACGAATCTCTTGTGTTTATTTACTTTAATAGATTGAGATATTCAGCTGTCAACTTAATTTCCACTGAAGTTATCTCAGAATCTATACGTTTTTTAACGTAACTCATATCTCAAGCAAACAATTTTTTTTTGAACGATCTTCCTAAAAATGTGACTTTTATGCAATTTTATTCGAAAAAATTTTTTTTAATAAAAATGGCCGCTTGGCATATGGTAACAGGAGTGGTTAACCCGTATTTGTTCTCCTCAGTCAAATGACTTGCGCTTTGATTATATAGATTACGCATGATAGTATTTAATAGAATAAAGAACACTTTTATTAATATCTTTTTAAGTTTTGATTTGATTTTCATAAAATTTGAAATGAATCGACAAAATTTTGCAACGATTATATATATTAAATTTCAAACCATTCGGTTGGGTAGTTTTTGCACTGTAATATGCGGACGGACGGACCAGACGACGACTATAGGTGCTAGGTATTTATGTAATTACGAACGCACCTAATGACTTCAAATTAAATTAAATTGTGTAAATACGGCAATTTCATTGCAGATTTTGTTTGTACAGCATAAAATATGCTTTTATATTAACTATGTCGTCATTAATTCACTTTTTTACTATAATTACTAAATTAATGAAAACATTGTTCTTTTTAACATAAAATTAAATTGAGGGGGTTGGGGCAAGAAAGTGCCAAGCCACATTTTTGGTGATATAAATCTAACACTGTAATCTGTTGCTTAATATTGTAAATTATAATATCCAACATATAATTTGTTTCTAATGTCACTTGGTGGCAGCCTATGTGACAGGTTTCGTTTTTGCCCCAGATGTTTAAGCCCCCAATGAAGATAGCTAATTTACAGAAAAGATAACAGTAATATCATTAAAGTAATGCCATATTGCTGCTCAGAATATTTCAAATGTTACTAAGACATTGGCGAAAAAACTTTAGGTTATATATCTTAATTTGAGTATTTGATCAAATTTTCAAATTGAAATATCTCAGAAGTTCAAAAATGTGGTTTGGCACTCTCTTGCCCCGACCCCTTCAATTCGTATTAATTTATTTCAAAAACTGGATTTATCCAAAGCAAGGAATTGTCGTTACACCAGTGAAATGTTCACATCGTTTAATATGGACTTCGGTTAGTGCGGGCCAAAAATGGCAGCCCTTGGAATTTTGCAGTAACGGGAGTTCACTGTATTTTAAACTATATAATTTCTCGTCAGATTATATATAAAAAAATTATCCAATTTTTCTACATTACTCCATTTACCTTCTCTAAGAAAAAAAATTTCCGATAAAAAATAAATAAATAAATAAGTTAATTTTATCTCATTTATTAAAAGAAAAGAGAGTAGTTAGACGTTAAAAAAAATCTAGATGTATAATGAAGTATTCTGCATCCAATATAATTAAACAGAAGATGTATGTTTTCAATATCATTCATGAGATCACTTTAAAAAATATTTCCTATCAAATGCGAAATATTATGAGCATTTAATTAAACTTCGCATCTATTACCAATAAGTTTTTACAAAAATAAGAAAACTTTCTTTTTTCTTTGCTCATTTAAAATGGCAAACTAAGACAGCCAACTTTTTAATGATGTTTACATTTCCGTATTTTGATATAAAAAAAAGGGATAGCTTGAATATGAAAAGATGAATTTAAATTATATCCAAACCCTTAAGGTAGAATAAATCACATTTAGTTTCGTCAGTGAAAATATTATTTTATACATATAATGATTTAATTTTAAGCTTCTTATGAACTAGCTGATTGGTTACATTTCGATAGCTTTAATATTCCAAAACGAGATAACAAAATTGACTTTTTAGAACTTTTTGGGAAACTGTTCACGATTCTACTGATATTAACAAATACAGTCGGCCCCACTTAATCGGGTAACAGATAAGTGCATACCCCGCTTATATTCATAGAATGCCGTGGAACAGAAAAGGTGCCCATAAGGTTAATGTTAAATATACTCGTTTTATCGCATAAGAATTCCCCGGCTAATCGCATAAAATATCTCCAATCTAGTAATCCGGATTTTGTGAATTCCTGCGATAGCGATGAATGGGAAAAAGGAAGAACGGAAATATTTTCTTTTGTAACAATGCTTTGCTATCTTTACAACTGAAGAGCAGAAATCGTCGTGAAAGGAGACTTTATTCTCTTAATTCCAGGAAGCGCATGGGAGTGTTGATTTTGGACAGGTATGTTTTTCTTTTAAAGCTTAGCGACTCAATCATTGACTTCTAATATAAATGGACACCGGATCCCTTTCATCTCTCCCGAGAGAGTTGAAGAAAACATCTTTCACCTTTCATCGCCAAAAAACGGTGAAAGGGTGCCGCTTTCTGGCGGTAATCCCTTTCTTGGCAACTTTCTGTTTCCGTTCTCGTAATAAAAGAAACAGACGGTGGAATTCCAGTGACAGTTTTGCGGGAAAAATCCTGTTTGGCATAATATTCTCCCACCAGCACCTGCTGTTGGGAAGAGAGATGTTTTCTTCAAAAAAGGGTTGCTGATCCGGCGTCTATTTGTATGAGATGTCAATAGACTCAATATGCTAGGGGTACTTCTTGGAAAATACTGTAATTGGGGGGAAATACAATCGTACCTTACGAGGGAATAAAATAACGATATTTAACGCCGGTGTTTCCCTCCTCATTGGACGACAACTGCGCCCCCCCCCCCAATTGTGGCGTCTTGGGAGATCTGGTGCTATGTGCAGCAAGCTTTAAGATCACTTGCAGTGTATCGTTGACTACGCCAATTCCTAAATTTCTTTAACTTATGCTGGTGCAATGGAAGTAAAACGAAAAGATTTATCTATCTCTGATAAAATTAAAGTGTTGGATAAAGTAAAATTCAAAACATCCCAAACGGATCACATAAATTATAATGAAAAATTAAGCTATGTAACGTAAATAGCGTTATAACACATTACATTTTAGTATATATATTATTATATATAGAGTAATAATAAATTATTGATTATAAAATTATTAATACAATAATCAATGTTTAAATTACCACGTAAATAGTTATTGTCCATATCATATCAGTGGTATATAATCAAATGATAACGTATACTGATAACATTAATTGCTGTCCTCGATTAAATGCATACAATTCAGCGGAACCAATTGCATGCAATAAGGCTTGTACTTTAAATTATATCATTTCTAGTTACATTATATGTGCTTTAATTTTAAGCTTATTTGTTACATTTTTCCAGTTTTAATATTCCAAAATGAAATAACAAAAGTAACTTTTCAGAAAATATTTAGATACTATTCATGATTTTAATGATATTTCATTTAACAAATACTTTAAATTATATCATTTCTTGTTAGATTATATAGTCTACAATTTTAAGCTTATTTAGAACAAGCTGATTGGTCACTTTTTCTAGCTTTAATATTCCAAAATGCGATAACAAAAGTTACTTTTCAGAAATTTTCGGATTATTTGGATTTGTGGTTCACGATTCGAATGATATTTCATTTAACATATACTTTAAATTATATATGCTCCAATTTTAAGATTATTTCGAACAAGCTGATTTGATTCATTTTTCTAGCTTTAATATTCTAAAATGAGACAGAAAAAGTTACTTTTCAGAAAATTTGGAGAAACTGTTCATTTAACATACTTTAAATTATATCATTTTTTGTTAGATTATTTAAAAAAAAAAAAAAAAAAAAAAAAAAAAAAAAAAAAAAAAAACTTTTTAACCTTATTTCATTTCCTTTTACTCTAAGAAAATGTATTTTTTATTTTTTTTTTTTTAAAGTTAATTTATTTCATTTGTTATAAAACTTTTAGGCATAAAATAATTCTAAGTGTATGCATAGCGAAGTTCTCTACATTAATCATAATTAAACACAAGATGTCTCTTGTTAATATTATTCATGAAATCACTCTTAAAAATATTTTCTACCGAATAAGAAATAATATGAGTATCTAATTAAACTTTGCATAAACTTCCTTGCACTTTAACAAAAAAAAAAAAAAAAAAAAAAAAAAAACCTTTTAACCTCATTTCATTTCCTTTTACTCTAAGAAAATGTATTTTTGATTTTTTTTAAAAAAAAGGTTAATTTATCTCATTTGTTATAAAACTTTTAGGCATAAAATAATTCTAAGTGTATGCATAGCGAAGTTCTCTACATTAATCATAATTAAACACAAGATGTCTCTTGTTAATATTATTCATGAAATCACTCTTAAAAATATTTTCTACCGAATAAGAAATAATATGAGTATCTAATTAAACTTTGCATAAACTTCCTTGCACTTTAAAAAAAAAAAAAAAAAAAAAAAAAAAAAAAAACTTTTTAACCTCATTTCATTTCCTTTTACTCTAAGAAAATGTATTTTTGATTTTTTTTTTTTTTAAAAAAAGGTTAATTTATCTCATTTGTTATAAAACTTTTAGGCATAAAATAATTCTAAGTGTATGCATAGCGAAGTTCTCTACATTAATCATAATTAAACACAAGATGTCTCTTGTTAATATTATTCATGAAATCACTCTTAAAAATATTTTCTACCGAATAAGAAATAATATGAGTATCTAATTAAACTTTGCATAAACTTCCTTGCACTTTAACAAAAAAAAAAAAAAAAAAAAAAAAAAAAAAAAAAACTTTTTAACCTCATTTCATTTCCTTTTAATCTAAGAAAATGTATTTTTGATTTTTTTTTTTAAAAAAGGTTAATTTATCTCATTTGTTATAAAACTTTTAGGCATAAAATAATTCTAAGTGTATGCATAGCGAAGTTTTCTACATTAATCATAATTAAACACAAGATGTTTCTTGTTAATATTATTCATGAAATCACTCTTAAAAATATTTTCTACCGAATAAGAAATAATATGAGTATCTAATTAAACTTTGCATAAACTTCCTTGCACTTTAACAACAAAAAAAAAAAACTTTTTAACCTCATTTCATTTCCTTTTACTCTAAGAAAATGTATTTTTGATTTTTTTTTTAGAAAAAGGTTAATTTATCTCATTTGTTATAAAACTTTTAGGCATAAAATAATTCTAAGTGTATGCATAGCGAAGTTCTCTACATTAATCATAATTAAACACAAGATGTCTCTTGTTAATATTATTCTTGAAATCACTCTTAAAAATATTTTCTACCGAATAAGAAATAATATGAGTATCTAATTAAACTTTGCATAAACTTCCTTGCACTTTAACAAAAAAAAAAAAAAAAAAAAAAAAAAAACTTTTTAACCTCATTTCATTTCCTTTTACTCTAAGAAAATGTATTTTTGATTTTTTTTTAGAAAAAGGTTAATTTATCTCTGTCGGATTCCACTTCTCCGTCCACACAACTTCGAAATAGATCCGGTCTTTTGATATGCTGCCACCACCGATATGAATACGTGATATCGGGCACGATACTTGATATATATTCAAGAAAAACTTAACTCTTTCAATTAAAGTTAAAGTAACAATTTATTAACACTATTTACATTTAAACTCGGATGTAAATTATCCGGTTTAACACTAAATCAAAACAATTACAGAAAACGCTCTACGTGTACCGCTAGACTACGTTGCTTCACTCAGAACCGAGATTTCTCTTAATCTCACACACGCTATCTCTCTTCCTTTAGAGAGATCCCGTTCCATACACGTGCTCAGAGCTGCTCTCTGAAAAACCAACCTTCACACTTCGCTGCCACGCTAGAACTAACTTCCTCTCCCTCGTAAACTTCAGAACACCCTCCTTTCTACGGGGTTTCTCCTCTGTTCCCAAGGGTCCTTGACCACCCTTCCTCCCTCTTGACGGATCTGTCTTCCTAAACAAAAGGGTGCAATAGCTTTTTTTTATCTATGCAAGACCCCATTGCAATGGAAATACCTTTCATTATGTCCAAGTCGCCACCCTTCGGATTAAGATTTTCTAAAGGACGCCTTTAACGGTACACAATAGATACATATACAATACATACAATATGGTAATCCCTTAAGAATAGCGTTCAACTCTTGCAGCTGATTCTAAGAAACCTGACAATCTCATTTGTTATAAAACTTTTAGGCATAAAATAATTCTAAGTGTATGCATAGCGAAGTTCTCTACATTAATCATAATTAAACACAAGATGTCTCTTGTTAATATTATTCATAAAATCACTCTTAAAAATATTTTCTACCGAATAAGAAATAATATGAGTATCTAATTAAACTTTGCATAAACTTCCTTGCACTTTAACAAAAAAAAAAAAAAAAAAAAAAAAACTTTTTAACCTCATTTCATTTCCTTTTACTCTAAGAAAATGTATTTTTGATTTTTTTAAAAAAAAAGGTTAACTTATCTCATTTGTTATAAAACTTTTAGGCATAAAACAATTCTAAGTGTATGCATAGCGAAGTTCTCTACATTAATCATAATTAAACACAAGATGTCTCTTGTTAATATTATTCTTGAAATCACTCTTAAAAATATTTTCTACCGAATAAGAAATAATATGAGTATCTAATTAAACTTTGCATAAACTTCCTTGCACTTTAACAAAAAAAAAAAAAAAAAAAAAAAAAAAAATCTTTTTAACCTCATTTCATTTCCTTTTACTCTAAGAAAATGTATTTTTGATTTTTTTTTAGAAAAAGGTTAATTTATCTCTGTCGGATTCCACTTCTCCGTCCACACAACTTCGAAATAGATCCGGTCTTTTGATATGCTGCCACCACCGATATGAATACGTGATATCGGGCACGATACTTGATATATATTCAAGAAAAACTTAACTCTTTCAATTAAAGTTAAAGTAACAATTTATTAACACTATTTACATTTAAACTCGGATGTAAATTATCCGGTTTAACACTAAATCAAAACAATTACAGAAAACGCTCTACGTGTACCGCTAGACTACGTTGCTTCACTCAGAACCGAGATTTCTCTTAATCTCACACACGCTATCTCTCTTCCTTTAGAGAGATCCCGTTCCAAACACGTGCTCAGAGCTGCTCTCTGAAAAACCAACCTTCACACTTCGCTGCCACGCTAGAACTAACTTCCTCTCCCTCGTAAACTTCAGAACACCCTCCTTTCTACGGGGTTTCTCCTCTGTTCCCAAGGGTCCTTGACCACCCTTCCTCCCTCTTGACGGATCTGTCTTCTTAAACAAAAGGGTGCAATAGCTTTTTTTTATCTATGCAAGACCCCATTGCAATGGAAATACCTTTCATTATGTCCAAGTCGCCACCCTTCGGATTAAGATTTTCTAAAGGACGCCTTTAACGGTACTAAAAGAGAATTTTCGTAAACTTTCTTTAATGATACAAGACAATAAAAGTAAATAAAAGGTTTGATCTCACCTAATTTTCTGGTTCGTGTTCTATGAGCTTCTTTAAAGGTAGAAACATCTTTTACTAATGAAGATTATTTATTGGACAGGTAGACACACTTAAAGACGATACAGAACGAATACACGACAAGCTATGTACAAACGTAAAGTAAACAAAACAGTCAGTCAGTCTTAAAGTTCTACGCGCTTAGCGCCATCTGGTGGTTCCTTTTCATTTTGCAACAACTTCCGCCGGGCGAAGTTCGTCTGGAGACGAAAGTGTTGAAAGTTCAAGTGGGCAAAGAAGCTGCACCGGTCTTCCTACAAATTTTCGGAACGCTTGAATGAACGTTTTTGTGGTCAAGTCCGGGGTTAATTCTAGGTGTACTGCTCTTGTTACAGCACATGTGAAGAGCAATATGTAAGTTTTCTTAGTCTTATTGTGATCTTTAATGTACAACGGACCTAAGTAATCTAGGCCTGTAACTTGGAATGGATAGGCTTCATTTATTCTGTCGGCAGGTAGAGGTGCAGGAATCTGGGTGGCAGGTTTAACACGAAGTTTTTCACATAAATTGCATCTAAATATCAAACTCTTGATTCTTTGTCTTGCTTTCAATATCCAAGTTTTTTCTCTGAGTTGTGTTAAAGTTTCCGATACACCACCATGCCTTGTTTTTTCATGACAATCTTTGATGATAAGATTTGATAAGTGGGATTTACCAGGTAGTAAGACGGGATGAGCTTCATGGTATGAGATATTAGCTTGCTGTAATCGTTAACCAATTAAGATTATTTTTCTTTCATTTAAAATTGGATTGAACGGTCGAATAACTGAGTTTGCTGATACTGGTTTTCCTTGCGTCAGCGCTGAATATTCTTCGGGAAAATGCTCCATTTGTGTAAGTTTAATCCAGTATTCTTCGGAAAATTCAAGTTCTTCTGTAGCTAAGGAACCACTTCTCTTACTCTGAGGATTCCTTGTATTGTGGATGAATCTTTGAATCCATGCAGTAATTCGTAATATTTGTTTAAGTTTGCTGAATCTTCGGATATCGAAAAGATCTTCAAGTTTCGTTGCCAGGAGCATATTCACCACTTCATATTCTTTATTTTCTAAGTTGGTTTCCTGATCGGTGTGAACGTTGGATTGTGACCATTGACTTTCGCACTTCCTTAGCCACGGTGGCCCAAACCACCAAAGCTCCAGGTCCTTTAGACTGGTTAAGTTTTCACCCCGTGTTAAAATATCAGCAGGGTTATCATTCCCAGGACAGTGATTCCAACAATCAGGTTCAGATATTTTCTTGATTTCATCTACTCTGTTCTTGACAAACATCTTCAATTTTCGAGAATTATTCTTGATCCAGTGAAGAACAATCGTGGAATCTGACCAAAATATAGTCTTCGTATCCTTCGGTGTACTTGAATGTAGTCGAATATGATCGAACAATCTGGCTCCTATAAGTGCAGCAAGAAGCTCTAACCTCGGCAGAGTTATTTCTTTAACTGGTGCAACCCTAGTCTTTGAAGTGACTAAATTGGAATGGAAAATTCCGTCAGAGTTGCGAAAACGTACATAAATAACTGCTCCGTAAGCTCGTTTGTTGGCATCTACGAAGACGTGAAATTGACAGCCCGTAAGTTCTTCCATTCCTTTCATTGAGAATAGATGTCTTGGTACAGATATCTGCTTCAAATAAAACAATTCTTCACACCAATCTTGAAATATTTTTACTAAGTCGGTTGGTAAAGCATCATCCCAATTGAGTTTTTTCTTCCATATGTCTTGCAGTAGTATTTTAGCTCGAACTGCAAATGGTGATATTAAGCCCAACGGGTCGTAGATTCTTCCCATAGTTTTTATTACGCTTCTCTTCGTAAATTTTAATTCTGCCATATCCTTATCCCTTAAAAGTTTATCACTATCAACGCTTAAGACATCATCTGCTGAATTCCAGCAATAGCCAAGGACCTTGCATAACGTGGATTCATCGTTAACTTCTTCCTTAAATCGATCTTGCAATGAGCGTACATTTGTTTTCCATTTTCTCATATTAAAGCCTGCTTCTCTCAAAATGAGCCTTATTTGTTCGTGGACGGTGTACGCTAAATCTGTGTCTTCTAAACTGTGTATAAGGTCATCTACATACAATCTACTGTTCAAAACGCTGAAGGCAGTTGGATAAATATCCTCATACTTCTTGATGTGATGTTTAATTGTCGCGTTCAGTAAAAATGCGCTCGATCTTGCTCCAAAAATTACACGCGTCATCCTCAAAACTTCGGGTTCAGCGTCTAAATCTTCCGTAACCCATAGAAATCTAACTGCGTCTCTTTCTTCTGGCGCCAGGGCAATTTGCAAAAATGCACCTTCTATATCCGCCGTTATGGCAACCTTATTCAGACGGAACTGCAAAAGAAGTATTAGGATATCGGGCGTTAAATTCGGACCTGGATTCAAGCAGTCATTAAGGGACGGAAAATTATGTTCACTCGAGGAGGCATCGAAAACTATTCTCATTTTCGTCGTTGTTTTATCTTCGCGTATTACTGCGTGATGTGGCATGTAATAGATCTTAGAATTATCACCACATTCATTTTCATTGACCCTTTCAGCTATTCCTTGAATTAGGTGCTTTGAAATAATGTCCTTGTACTGACAATGAAAATTTCGATTTTTCTTAAATCTTTTGACAAGTGTTCGCAAACGGTCGTTAGCATTACTATAGTTATCACGTAGCGACTCAGAATGTTCGTTCCATGGTAGTTTAACTTGGTAGCGACCTTCGATTAGTTTCGTAGAATTTTCAAATTCTTTCATAACTTCGTCATCTTCATTCAGATTGTCACTACGCGAAATTCCCAAACCTTCTAAATCGAACAATCTTTTCAAAATGTCTGATTCTTCTAAATTTTGATTACGCACTATAACATTCATTACGCTAACATCCTTAAAATCCTTGCGTTTTGCTTCGGAACCATTAAATACATAACCTAGTTTCGTTTCCATTCCTACTAAAGCACCGGACACTCTTTTGACTTTCCCTGTAGCGATTTTCCAGAAATAGTCTGACCCAATTAAAAGAGAAACCCTTAAATTTTCAGACCCTTCAATATCAGCTATCTGTATTTTGGCTTCATTACAAAATTTGTGAATTTCTTTACTGGGACCTTGAATTTCAGCTTCCTATATGGAAGATGTTTCAATTGCTTCTATAGAAATAATTTTCTTTGGATCATAAATGCTTCGTAAATTTACTTTTACCCTATTTCTTACAATAGATTTCTTTGGTTTTGACCCAAAAGCATAAATTGCTAATTTTTCTTTTCCTATAACTTCTAAATTAAATTTACGAGATAACGTTTTATCGATGAACGTATTTTGCGACCCCGAATCCATGATAATTTTTATTTTTCTTTCCTGAGAATTATTACTTAAAAAGGCGACAGCTGTTTGTAAAAATACATTTTCGTTTACTGCAGTTGTTGCGCAACTCAGAGCATTGGAATCATTTTTTCTTTCAGACTTTGAGACGCTTTCCTTTTTGTTATGTTGCTTTTCAGTTTCGTCACAAATTAAAACATTATGTCTTCGAGTACAAATGTTGCAACGCATTTTTTCGCGGCAAAATTTTGATACATGTGATTTGCGAAGGCAAAGAAAGCAATAACCCTTTCGTAAAAGACTTGATTTTCGTTCATTAATGGTTAAGGGGCAGTTAAAATTTTCGTGTTCCCCATTGCAAAATAAACAGTCTTTCTTGATAAGATTATTTAATGTAGCTGCGGTGGGTATATTTTTATGAGTTTCATGTTTTCGATAAGGTAACTCTTTAATTTTATTCCTTTCAAATACTTCATCATTTCGAAACATATACGTTTTTTCTCGCGTTTCGATTTCATGTTTTAGAAATTCTAATAATTTGGCACAGTTCCAAGAATCTTCGCCTGTAGCGGAACGATTGAATCCAAGCACAATTTCTTCAGGAATTAATTTGACTAAAATAGCGAATAAGATTCCCCCATAATTATTTAATTCTACCCCGGCTGTTTCGAGACTTCTGATTTGAATAATACAGGTATCATGCAATTGTCTAAGCTCTTTTAAATTCGCTCCAGATTTTACAGGATTTAGGCTTAATAGCTTGTTTACATGCGATCGTATTATTAATTCATTTTTTCCGAATCTTTCTTTTAACAATCCGATCGCGACATCGTAATTATTTTGTGTTAAAGCTAAACCTTGAATACATTTTAAAGCTGCTCCTGTTAAGAAATTCTTTAAGTAATTTAACTTCTCTATGTTAGTTAACTTTACATTTTCATGTATAGCTACTTCAAATTGCCCCCAGAATTCCTGCCAATTTTCATATTTCCCATCGAAAGGTTGTATTGTAAGCTTTGGTAATCTTACGTGAGAATAATTCTTTGATTCATCAGGTCCTGTGGACAATAGAATAGAAGAGTTTATTTTACTTTCGTTAGGAGCATTACGCTTTAAATATCGATCAATTTTAACTTTCGTTTTCGTAATTTTTTCGCGATATTCTTGACTGGATGATACATCTTTTTCTAGCGTTTCTAAGTTATCTACAAGTTTCTGAATCTAATTTGTAAACTTGTTCTGCATTCTCGATTAATTGAATTTTAAGATCTTCAATTTCGTCTATATCTTTTTCGTCTCCTGCCAAATATTGTTATTTTGTTAATAATCTTCGTTAAAGATGTTCTAAGAGACTTACGCATACTTTTTGATTTATCTAATTCGCTAGGTAGCGCCATTTTCTAAATTTCAACTCTTGGGAATTTCGGCACCATAAAAGAGAATTTTCGTAAACTTTCTTTAATGATACAAGACAATAAAAGTAAATAAAAGGTTTGATCTCACCTAATTTTCTGGTTCGTGTTCTATGAGCTTCTTTAAAGGTAGAAACATCTTTTACTAATGAAGATTATTTATTGGACAGGTAGACACACTTAAAGACGATACAGAACGAATACACGACAAGCTATGTACAAACGTAAAGTAAACAAAACAGTCAGTCAGTCTTAAAGTTCTACGCGCTTAGCGTCATCTGGTGGTTCCTTTTCATTTTGCAACAGGTACACAATAGATACATATACAATACATACAATATGCTAATCCCTTAAGAATAGCGTTCAACTCTTGCAGCTGATTCTAAGAAACCTGACACCCCCCACCTTAGCGGAAAATATGCCTTTTAGGGGCTAATTTTCCTCAAACTATGTAATGTCTGAGAAGAGTGCAACAGTTCCTTGATAGGTTTCTTCCTTACTACAATTACATAAATATTTTAAGGTGTCTGAAAATTTAACTACTGACATCTCTAATGAACCATATACTAATGTGATAACTACAAAAAAAATACACAATATGCTAATACACTGTTATAAACACATGATGCAAATACAATTATAAATACACAAAAAAATAAAATAAAGTTACACTAGTATTATGTCATTTCAATGTCAGTCCTTAGGCTGAGATTGCTGGGGGCGGTATTACCTTTTCCCTCCAGTCCTTCCTCGTTAGCTTAATTGGTACATCCCTTTTCGTAATGCACCCGCTTGAATGGCTAACTTCTGCCTCTGATGTCCCAATTAAATCTTCCTCTAACCAATCAGGCACTTGCCTTTCCAGGTCCTCTTTGTACGTGATGATAACATTGTACAATTTCTGCTTTATCTTACCCCTCTCCGGTTTACGACCAATCCGATTTTTCTCCATTTCTACCAGTTGGATAGGACCCATAAATAATTCCCTATTTTTCCTTAAGATTGATTTTATGTCCCCAACTTGAATATTTGTTAACCCTTTTATCTCAAATCCCTTCCTGTCTTTATTTTCCGGTTGTTCTCGGTCTAACAACAGATATTTCCTACAGTCTTCAAACTCCCCGTCACTATCCAAGACAATATCGACTACTTTATTTTTAGCCATAAATGCTCTCATTTCATCTTGATACACCAGTTTCTTACTCCCGTCCACTAACTCAACTATAACTGCAGGTCGACATATTTCCTCTTTCTCCTTATTACTCACATTCATTTCCCTCGTTAATCGACATTCTACACATGATTCACAATATATTTTAGCTTCCTTCGCCATATTTTCCCAATAAAATGAATGCTCGATTCTTTCTAACGTTTTCTTAACCGTCTGATGTTCTCCATATAAAGAAATATGCGCTAATTTTAGAATTTCCTCCCTTCTAATTTTAGGTAATACTAATTGAGCTACAATTTCATCTACTAATTTCTCTTTATGATACAATAACCCATTCACAATATAATAAGACTCTCTCTCATTTTCAGCCAATTCCCAAGCTTTCTCTAAATCCTTACAACTCATTTGGGATTCCTGAAATACATTTAAACTACTTTCCGTAACTTGATTAATCTTACTTTTCTCTACCTCGGCTTTTTCCTTCTCCTGACTTTGTAAATTTTCCGATCTCGCGTCTACGATATAAAGATTATTATTACCATTTCTAATCCTTTCCCCTTCTTTCACTTTATTCCTACTATCTTCCTTACATTCCCTTTCTACCGATTGTCTTAATGATTTCTCTTGGTTTAACCCTGACAATACATTAGCCACGTCAGGATGTAAAATTACCTGTTCCTTACTATTATCAATTATCGCGCAAAGTACATCCTGATGAATTACATTAGTTTCTCCGCGTTTTGGAATAGCTAAAGGTAACTGAATTAATGGCGATTTGACTGCCTTACCAAATATCCCTTGTAAATAGATGCTACCAGCCCCTCTTAGTTTCTCTGCTGGTACTAAATCTTTATGAACGACACTAATTTGGCAACCAGAATCCACCAATCCTTTTGTTATCATCCCATTTACACTAACTTCCACTTTCTCGAGATTATTTAACTTCTCTCCAATAACTTTAGTTCTCCAATTCCCTTTTGCTCCGATTCTTGCCATACTCGCTCCCCTTGGTAATTCTTTAATTCCTCGCACTGAGACATTATTGATACTAGCCCTTCTTTCTTGTCGGTTATTAATTTGATTACTTCCCTCATTATTTCCTTTTGTACAAAATCGCTGAACATGTCCTCGTTGAGAACACTTGAAACAGATAGGCGACGTATCATTAGGTTTCTTATATTCCGGTTTCCTACCCAAAAATGGACTAACTTCATTATTCCCATTTTGTCTCCAATTACTACTAAATCCCTCATCTTTTGCCCTTCTAGAATCTTCATTATTAACATACCTTTCTTTACCTTTATAGCCCTTATAAGTTACCGCATAAGATTTTTGTTTAGCATCAAAGAAATTATCACATTCCTTAGCAATTTTCGAAACTTCTAACCAATTACTGTGCTGAGTTAATCCAATATGCGTCGCGGTTTCCTCATCTAGAGTAGTTAACAACTTATCCGTGACAATTAACTGATTAACCTTCTCATACGTATCTGCACCTCTAATCTTACAGTAATTTTCCCACGTTGCTACTAAACGCGATACAAATAATACATGAGTTTCATTTTGATTCCTTCTAGACTTCTTGAAGTTTTCCAAACACGCCTTCGGTGTCGGCTCATGTTCCCTTAGAACTAATTCCTTTAATTTCTCATAACTCTCAATTTGTTCCCTAGTCGTGTATATTAGCAAATTATCGGCCTTATCCCCTAGCATATTTAGTAAAATTTCGGCCTGCTGGGTTTCCGGTACATTTTTTGTTTGGAATGCTCGTTCTAAACTGCTAAAAAACAGATTCCATCCCTCAGTCCCTTCTGGAACTTTGATAGACAAAGTTTTAACACTTTTAATCCATTTCTCTAGGCTACTCTCATGATTAGATTCTCTAGTCCCATTAGCGTTATTAGCCGAACTTTGAATCTTTATCCTTTCCAACTCTAACTCATGTTCCAATCTCAATTTTTCATCCCTTTCTTCTCTATCTAACTTTTCATATTGTAACTTTTCCTCCCTTTCTAAGTTTTCTCGTTGTAACTTTTCCTCCCTTTCTAACTTTTCCCGTTCTACTACTAACGCTTCTTGTTCTAACCGTTCTGTAACAATAGTGCTAGATAATTCCATAATGGCCCCCTCTTCATATTCGTCGCTCTCCACTATCTTTTTCTTAAGCTTAAACCTGGTATCATCTTCCGACACTTCAATTCCTAACTCTCCACATATCGCCTGAAGATCCACCCTTTTTAATTTTAGTAAGAAAGCCATACCTTCTACCGATAATTATTACCACCCTACAACAATACTTAATCACAATATCAAATTAATACTTCCTCAAATCCTACCCTCATAAGTTACAATAACAAAGTAACAATAATCTCAATTTTACTCTAATGCAATACAGATTTTAAATTTATACCATTAAATAATAAAATACAATTTACACAATAATACTGATACGTTGCAATTTGAATAAAACACTGATGCCAATCACTACATAAAAATATCCACCTAACAAAAATTTGCATGAAATACACATAAATTCCTAAATTTAATCTCAATAAAATATTTCAATTTCAAAATTAGTTCTCACATTAAAAAGTAAATCACAGCACTTTTTTTTTTCTCTGGGCCTTCAGTTCTTCCTTGAAGGTTATTTCAATTTAATTTAAATTCTACACAAATTTGCTTTCCTCATTTACTATCAATATTTCAAACTTAAAGCAAACAATATCACTTAATTTAAATATTACTTTAATAATAATTTAAATTTAAGAAATTTCAATTATTCCTTCCAACTATTAACACAAAGCATTAATTTTAATCATTAATCTTATCCGTTTAAAACAATTAGAAAATCACTTCTAGTAATTAATATAAGATGCTTTTCTTAAAACAATAGTGTAAAATGGTTGTTAATATCTCATTTGATTTAGACCAATTATTATCTTGCCCATAAATTATTATAAATTAACCACAACATTAACCCAAATTACCATCAATTATACACAATAAAATAAAAAAAATAGGTTCGAGAATGTCAGTAGAGTAAAATGATCAAAACACCTTACCTCGTACTTCATTCGCTGGGGCAATTCTCTGCTCACTTTTCCACAGGGTAAATCTTGCACTCTCGGGCCACAATCACTGCACCTTGCTTCACAATGCACAAAAAACACTACGCACAACACTACACTAACACAGCACCACCACTAATTCACTTCACTGTAATGACGATAGGCTAGCTGGCACTGGTCTACGACGATAGAGCACAAACACTTCCACTAGACGATCCGGCATAAACTGACTTAATACGGCTAACTGGCGCTGGTCTTCGACGATAGAGCACAAACACTTCCACTAGACGATCCGGCATAAACTGACTTAATACGGCTAACTGGCGCTGGTCTTCGACGATAGAGCACAAACACTTCCGCTAGACGATCCGGCACAAACTCTCAGTAACACAGCTAACTGGCACTGGTCTTCGGTGATTCAATCCCGTCGCTGCCAACATTGTCGGATTCCACTTCTCCGTCCACACAACTTCGAAATAGATACGGTCTTTTGATATGCTGCCACCACCGATATGAATACGTGATATCGGGCACGATACTTGATATATATTCAAGAAAAACTTAACTCTTTCAATTAAAGTTAAAGTAACAATTTATTAACACTATTTACATTTAAACTCGGATGTAAATTATCCGGTTTAACACTAAATCAAAACAATTACAGAAAACGCTCTACGTGTACCGCTAGACTACGTTGCTTCACTCAGAACCGAGATTTCTCTTAATCTCACACACGCTATCTCTCTTCCTTTAGAGAGATCCCGTTCCATACACGTGCTCAGAGCTGCTCTCTGAAAAACCAACCTTCACACTTCGCTGCCACACTAGAACTAACTTCCTCTCCCTCGTAAACTTCAGAACACCCTCCTTTCTACGGGGTTTCTCCTCTGTTCCCAAGGGTCCTTGACCACCCTTCCTCCCTCTTGACGGATCTGTCTTCCTAAACAAAAGGGTGCAATAGCTTTTTTTTTATCTATGCAAGACCCCATTGCAATGGAAATACCTTTCATTATGTCCAAGTCGCCACCCTTCGGATTAAGATTTTCTAAAGGACGCCTTTAACGGTACACAATAGATACATATACAATACATACAATATGCTAATCCCTTAAGAATAGCGTTCAACTCTTGCAGCTGATTTTAAGAAACCTGACAATCTCATTTGTTATAAAACTTTTAGGCATAAAATAATTCTAAGTGTATACATAGCGAAGTTCTCTACATTAATCATAATTAAACACAAGATGTCTCTTGTTAATATTATTCATGAAATCACTCTTAAAAATATTTTCTACCGAATAAGAAATAATATGAGTATCTAATTAAACTTTGCATAAACTTCCTTGCACTTTAACAAAAAAAAAAAAAAAACTTTTTAACCTCATTTCATTTCCTTTTACTCTAAGAAAATGTATTTTTGATTTTTTTTTAAAAAAAGGTTAATTTATCTCATTTGTTATAAAACTTTTAGGCATAAAATAATTCTAAGTGTATGCATAGCGAAGTTCTCTACATTAATCATAATTAAACACAAGATGTCTCTTGTTAATATTATTCATGAAATCACTCTTAAAAATATTTTCTACCGAATAAGAAATAATATGAGTATCTAATTAAACTTTGCATAAACTTCCTTGCACTTTAACAAAAAAAAAAAAAAAAAAAAAAAAAAACTTTTTAACCTCATTTCATTTCCTTTTACTCTAAGAAAATGTATTTTTGATTTTTTTTTTAGAAAAAGGTTAATTTATCTCATTTGTTATAAAACTTTTAGGCATAAAATAATTCTAAGTGTATGCATAGCGAAGTTCTCTACATTAATCATAATTAAACACAAGATGTCTCTTGTTAATATTATTCATGAAATCACTCTTAAAAATATTTTCTACCGAATAAGAAATAATATGAGTATCTAATTAAACTTTGCATAAACTTCCTTGCACTTTAACAAAAAAAAAATAAAAAAAAAAACTTTTTAACCTCATTTTATTTCCTTTTACTCTAAGAAAATGTATTTTTGATTTTTTTTTAAAAAAAGGTTAATTTATCTCATTTGTTATAAAACTTTTAGGCATAAAATAATTCTAAGTGTATGCATAGCGAAGTTCTCTACATTAATCATAATTAAACACAAGATGTCTCTTGTTAATATTATTCATGAAATCACTCTTAAAAATATTTTCTACCGAATAAGAAATAATATGAGTATCTAATTAAACTTTGCATAAACTTCCTTGCACTTTAACAAAAATAAAATAAAATAAAATAAAATAAAAAACTTTTTAACCTCATTTTATTTCCTTTTACTCTAAGAAAATGTATTTTTGATTTTTTTTTAAAAAAAGGTTAATTTATCTCATTTGTTATAAAACTTTTAGGCATAAAATAATTCTAAGTGTATGCATAGCGAAGTTCTCTACATTAATCATAATTAAACACAAGATGTCTCTTGTTAATATTATTCATGAAATCACTCTTTAAAATATTTTCTACCGAATAAGAAATAATATGAGTATCTAATTAAACTTTGCATAAACTTCCTTGCACTTTAACAAAAAAAAAAAAAAAAAACTTTTTAACCTCATTTCATTTCCTTTTACTCTAAGAAAATGTATTTTTGATTTTTTTTTTTAGAAAAAGGTTAATTTATCTCATTTGTTATAAAACTTTTAGGCATAAAATAATTCTAAGTGTATGCATAGCGAAGTTCTCTACATTAATCATAATTAAACACAAGATGTCTCTTGTTAATATTATTCATGAAATCACTCTTAAAAATATTTTCTACCGAATAAGAAATAATATGAGTATCTAATTAAACTTTGCATAAACTTCCTTGCACTTTAACAAAAAAAAAAAAAAAAAAAAAAAAAAAAACTTTTTAACCTCATTTCATTTCCTTTTACTCTAAGAAAATGTATTTTTGATTTTTTTTTAAAAAAAAGGTTAATTTATCTCATTTGTTATAAAACTTTTAGGCATAAAATAATTCTAAGTGTATGCATAGCGAAGTTCTCTACATTAATCATAATTAAACACAAGATGTCTCTTGTTAATATTATTCATGAAATCACTCTTAAAAATATTTTCTACCGAATAAGAAATAATATGAGTATCTAATTAAACTTTGCATAAACTTCCTTGCACTTTAACAAAAAAAAAAAAAAAAAAAAAAAAAAAAAAAAAAACTTTTAACCTCATTTCATTTCCTTTTACTCTAAGAAAATGTATTTTTGATTTTTTTTTTAAAAAAAGGTTAATTTATCTCATTTGTTATAAAACTTTTAGGCATAAAATAATTCTAAGTGTATGCATAGCGAAGTTCTCTACATTAATCATAATTAAACACAAGATGTCTCTTGTTAATATTATTCATGAAATCACTCTTAAAAATATTTTCTACCGAATAAGAAATAATATGAGTATCTAATTAAACTTTGCATAAACTTCCTTGCACTTTAACAAAAAAAAAAAAAAAAAAAAAACTTTTAACCTCATTTCATTTCCTTTTACTCTAAGAAAATGTATTTTTGATTTTTTTTTTTAAAAAAAAGGTTAATTTATCTCATTTGTTATAAAACTTTTAGGCATAAAATAATTCTAAGTGTATGCATAGCGAAGTTCTCTACATTAATCATAATTAAACACAAGATGTCTCTTGTTAATATTATTCATGAAATCACTCTTAAAAATATTTTCTACCGAATAAGAAATAATATGAGTATCTAATTAAACTTTGCATAAACTTCCTTGCACTTTAACAAAAAAAAAAAAAAAAAAAAAAAAAAAAAAAAAAAACTTTTTAACCTCATTTCATTTCCTTTTACTCTAAGAAAATGTATTTTTGATTTTTTTTTTTTTAGAAAAAGGTTAATTTATCTCATTTGTTATAAAACTTTTAGGCATAAAATAATTCTAAGTGTATGCATAGCGAAGTTCTCTACATTAATCATAATTAAACACAAGATGTCTCTTGTTAATATTATTCATGAAATCACTCTTAAAAATATTTTCTACCGAATAAGAAATAATATGAGTATCTAATTAAACTTTGCATAAACTTCCTTGCACTTTAACAAAAAAAAAAAAAAAAAAAAAAAAAACTTTTTAACCTCATTTCATTTCCTTTTACTCTAAGAAAATGTATTTTTGATTTTTTTTTAAAAAAAAGGTTAATTTATCTCATTTGTTATAAAACTTTTAGGCATAAAATAATTCTAAGTGTATGCATAGCGAAGTTCTCTACATTAATCATAATTAAACACAAGATGTCTCTTGTTAATATTATTCATGAAATCACTCTTAAAAATATTTTCTACCGAATAAGAAATAATATGAGTATCTAATTAAACTTTGCATAAACTTCCTTGCACTTTAACAAAAAAAAAAAAAACTTTTTAACCTCATTTCATTTCCTTTTACTCTAAGAAAATGTATTTTTGATTTTTTTTTAAAAAAAAGGTTAATTTATCTCATTTGTTATAAAACTTTTAGGCATAAAATAATTCTAAGTGTATGCATAGCGAAGTTCTCTACATTAATCATAATTAAACACAAGATGTCTCTTGTTAATATTATTCAACAAATCACTCTTAAAAATATTTTCTACCGAATAAGAAATAATATGAGTATCTAATTAAACTTTGCATAAACTTCCTTGCACTTTAACAAAAAAAAAAAAAACTTTTTAACCTCATTTCATTTCCTTTTACTCTAAGAAAATGTATTTTTGATTTTTTTTTTAAAAAAAGGTTAATTTATCTCATTTGTTATAAAACTTTTAGGCATAAAATAATTCTAAGTGTATGCATAGCGAAGTTCTCTACATTAATCATAATTAAACACAAGATGTCTCTTGTTAATATTATTCATGAAATCACTCTTAAAAATATTTTCTACCGAATAAGAAATAATATGAGTATCTAATTAAACTTTGCATAAACTTCCTTGCACTTTAACAAAAAAAAAAAAACTTTTTTTGCTACTTTAAAGTAACAAACTCAGAAAGTCATTTTTAAGGGGTGTTTACAATTCCCTCTTAAGACATAAAAAACAACCTAAAACTAAAAAAATAAATTTAAATTATTTTTAAATCCTCAGTTTCGTTGGTCAAAGCATTATGCGAATATATGCGTGTGTATTTCATTTTAGGCTTATTTTGAACAAGTTGATTGGTTGAATTTTTCTAGGTTTAATATTCTCAAAAAAGATCGAAATCTATCGAAATTTTTCAGCAAGCTTTTCATTATTCTAATGATATTTAATTTTGAGACAATTTATTTTCGATAAGTTAATTTTATTTCATTCATTAACAGACATGTGAATGCTTGGGATAAAAAATATATATATGAG